>JAJAQA010000001.1:59962232-60562232 GCA_021464565.1 Rutilus rutilus
GATCTGTGTCGCCGTCCTGACGGTAACAGTTCAAACAGGGGGTGTCCAGGGTGAGTGGAGTCTGTGATGATTTTACCTGCTCTCTTCCTCACTCTGGAAGAGTACAGGTCCTGGAGGGTTGGCAGGGGGGCACCAATAATCCTCTCTGCAGTCCGGACTGTCCGTTGTAGTCTCCTGATGTCCGATTTGGTAGCTGAACCAAACCAGACAGTGATGGAAGTGCTTAAGACAGACTCAATGACGGCTGAGTAGAACTGGATCAGCAGCTCCTGTGGCAGATTGAACTTCTTCAGCTGGCGAAGGAAGTACAGTCTCTGCTGGGCCTTTTTCACAATGGAGTCAATGTGATTTGCCCACTTCAGGTCCTGGGAGATGGTAGAGCCCAGGAACCTGAATGACTCCACTGCTTCCACAGTGCTGTTCATGATGGTGAGTGGGGGGAGTGCTGGGGTGTTTCTCCTGAAGTCCACGATCATCTCCACTGTTTTGAGTGTGTTCAGCTCAAGGTTGTTATAACTGCACCAGACAGCCAGCTCTTCAACCTCCAGTCTGTAAGCAGACTCGTCACCATTTTGGATGAGACCGATGACAGTGGTGTCGTCTGCAAATTTCAGGAGCTTGACAGAGGGGTCTTTAGAAGTGCAGTCATTAGTGTACAGGGAGAAGAGCAGTGGGGAGAGAACGCACCCTTGGGGGGCGCCAGTGCTGATGGTGAGGGTCCTGGATGAGAGTTTCCCCAGTCTCACTAGCTGCTGCCGGTCCGTCAGGAAGCTGGAGATCCACTGACAGATTGTGGATGGCATGGAGAGCTGAGTCAGTTTGGCTGTGAGAAGATCAGGGATGATGGTATTGAAGGCCGAACTGAAGTCCACAAAGACTCTTAGGGCCAGTTCACACAGAACGTGTTTTTCCATTCACTGCGCTACTTGTCCATTGTTTTTCAATTTAATCATGCGCTAGACGGACGTGTTTGAGCGCTGCGCTCGCGTCTCTCACAGGCCTCGTTCTACGATTGTGTGACTTGGGGGGAATTTTGAAAACTTATGTAATGTTTGTAGGTCACACTTGATTCAATTTATGATTCACTTTGATTTCTAATGAAATTGTATTAAATACTAGATAAAATTATTTGTTTTTTTAAATACCTTTGTCTTTTTAATACTTTCTATGAAAAATAAACTACTTAGTATTGTTTATTGCATGTAACCGTAATTTGAGAGGAACTTTAAATACAGTTCAAGTCACATGATGTTTGTTTATATAGACCACAAGACATAATAATAACTGACTTTACACAGAAGATTCAGTTCATATGTGTTGTTTCCTGAACGATCAAAAGCTGCAAACATTCACTGATGCTCAAGGCAACACAACACACCAAGAGCCGGTGGGTGTAAACCTTTGAAAAGGAGGATTGGATCATCCTTATTTTATTTTAAGGTCTTAGTTTTTAGTGCTGCCCTGCAGAAGCTGCATAAAATACTAACATATTTCCAGATGACAAATTTACCCCTAATCATCCTGTGTAAATATTTACACCCCCTGCATTTTAATGTTTCTTTCTGGAACGTCAGTAAATGTTTTCAGTTTGTAAATTATGACTTCAACTAATAGGCTTACTTGCAACAAAGAGAGCAAAATATTGATAAAATATTTGAGAGCTGAGCATAACTGAACAAAACAATTCCATATTTTACTAGAATAGTTGTATACATATTTAAACTTTTTTTATTCATTTTCTAGATTTTTCATGATCTAAGTTTTCCATGATCTATTTCACGTTTGTAACTGATTTAGTCTTTATATATTTTTTGAATAGCGTGTGCTATCACAAACAAAAATTGTATCCTGGGAATACACAGACACTGTGTCTAAACTAGACATGAGCGGCAAATATAACCCATTATAATCAGTGATGCGGTCTACACTGGATCAGCGCGACGACAAATTCCTGACAGTAAATTGATGCTTTGTTCTATTCCTGACGTACTTCCAGTTCTCACACTATTTCTAACACAAAGAACAAATTTGCAACGGTCGCTTTGTCGCGTCCAGTGTAGAAAGCTTTGAGCTGTGACTGCGCGGCGTGACAACTGTAGCGTCTGATGTTGACATTCTGTCAGCAAACTAAGAATGATATCAACCTGAGAACACTGACACTGTAAGTTGTTGTAGATTCTCTCACCTCAGCTGTGAGATGTAGGACAGACACTGAAGGAAACTCTTCATTTCACTCTCTTCCTCTGAACATCTTCTCAGCTCTACTGGTTTCTTCTCTGTCTGGAGTTTCAGCACTTCCAGGAGGACGGAGGTCTTTCTCTGTGAGAGATCTATGATCCAGACATCAGGTGACTGGAAAACTGACTGTAATGCTGGAAGGAAACTCCTGCCTGTTTGAGTCTCATAGTTCTTCACATGTGAGTAAAGATCCAGCAGGAAATCACTCTGTTTAATTCTGTCAGTCTCTTGATAAGGAAAAGATGTGTAGGTGCAGACTGATGATAACAGTTTCAGCTTCTGCTCTCCTGTCTGTGTCTCAGTCTCTGCTGCTTTAGTCAAGAGTCTCAGAAGAAACTTCACTTCATCACTGATATTCCTAAAGTCAAACCTGTTTCCAAAAGAAAATTAAAATGTTGTATGTGTAGCAATCTATCACAAGGGAAATATGAATATTTAAATATAAATTAAATATAATGAATAATTGTGTGTCTGATTGGTCCAGTCGGCACATATGAATAGACATTTCACAGAACTCTGAAAGGGGTCACACACACACCGAATGAGAAGCACAGCGATGGGTCTTTAAGATTGAAACACATTGTTTTCTATGAGTGTATGAACACCGGCAGCGTCACTCGACGTCTGTCTGCGGCGCACAGATACAACACTGTTCATAATCCTGCCGCACCACTGAACATAATTTATAACTCAATTACATTAAATTTGTCCAGAATTGTTGTTAATGTACACACTGATTTCACCCTGCGCTGCAAGATACATTTAGTTTTACAGATTAAATAAAGTCTACCCTTACGAAAAATAAGTTTATTCAAGTGTGCTATTAGTATACTTCTTTTAAACTAAAAATAAGAAAGTTTACTTTCAGTCTACTTTTTATGTACTTTTCAGAAATATACTTCAAATTGCACTTAAGTATACTTGACTTATACCGACAGAAAAGTCTAATGGCCTATACTTGTTGATCGAGATATACTTAAAAGTATAATTAAGTATTCTAAGTATTCTTGGCTTGTACTTTTGTTTACTATTTTGATTGAGTAGCTTATTAAATACTAAAAAAAAAAAAAAAAAAACATAATATTACACACTGTCTTATAAACTAAAATGGTCATGTTTATATAGTAACAAGCTTTCAGGTGGAATAGCTTAGAGAGTAAATAAAATAAGCATGAAACTGAACCTGATCTTGTACACAGCGATAATAATAATGAGTTTATTTAAGTGTGCTATTAGTATACTTCTTTTCAACTAAAAATAAGAAAGCATACTTTCAGTCTACTTTTTATAAACTTCTCAAAAATATACTTGATGTACTTCTTAGAAATATACTTAAAATTACACGGACTTTTCTCTCAGTATAAGTAAAGTACACAAGTATATTTGGCCTGTACTTGTACTCAATCATTTGATCAAGATATACTTAAAAGTACAATTAAGTATTCAAAGTATACTTGGCTTGCAATTGTGTTAACTCTTTTGATCGAATAGCCTATTAAATATAAATAATATTGATTAAAAAATTGTAAAAAAAAAATTTTTTATATATATTTTAGATTATTTGATTGTTTTTGTATATTATTTTTTGAAAATATTGATTAAAATATTGATATAAAACATATGTTTCTAATTCTGTGTATCTGAATTTTTGTGTAGGCTAGTCCACTGGTAGTGTAGCCTGGCTGCGCCCTCCTACGCACTTCCACTCAATTTCATTTTCCTTCAGTACTACGTCTGGGACTGCTGTATATTCTTAGGTTTCCAGAAATCAATTTTTTGTAGGACCAATCAGCGAACAGAGGGAGTGGCTGAGAACGATGACGTTGATGTGATCACACACATGACTAGCGTCGGCCAATAGTGAGCCTACGTGTGACGTACAACACAGACGCGCTGCGCTATCACACTACGTGAAAAGACTCGAGGCACAGAGAGAAGGAAATGAATAGTGGAATAAAGTCGTTATTTTTGTTTGTTTTTGCGCACAAAAAGTATTCTCGTCGCTTTATAAACTTTATAAAAGACAGACATCTTATTCTAAACATAATTCTCTGATCATTCGGACTTGTTGTTTCCTGCCGGTTTCGCCGCATGACATACGTCACGACCACACGTTAGCGATTGGCTATGGCAGATCCTGAGTGACTCTGGGCAGATCCAATAGTTTTGAACTTTAACAGAGAACCCGCCTACAAGGAAGTAAACGTTTCTCAATGGAGAGAGGCCAGACTCTCTGTACAAATGAAATGTACGAGAGTCTGGTAGAACCAGGCTACTGGTAGTGCACATAGGAATTGACTTTAATTCTACTTTACTCATTGACTGAATTTTCCAGCTATCCATATCTTCACTGTTATACGGTAGGGGGCGCTATGACACATCTTCTTCTAGTACAGAATCTCCAGATCAAAACACAGGAGAAGAAGAAGCTGAAACAAGTGATAGAAGATTGCTCACTCAAATGTAAAATAACGTGATCATGATCAAACATTAAACAGCGTGTTAATCAAAACTGACTAATGTTTCCAAATGAAATGAAGCGTAACACATGAAGAGAAAACGACTGAAGCTTTGACTCGATCTACGCTATCTGTGTTTGATCACGTTTCTGAATCTGATCAAGGCGTAGTCTTTGACAAAAATGAGATTTTCTCAACTTTTTTGTTTAAAATGTTGCCTTTCTTTAAGAAACTTACCAACATTCAAGTGTTGATAAAAAAGGATGCATGAAACTAATAAAATGTTTTTAAAATTAAAGTACAGTTAAAGGTATTTTTCAAGTATAAAAAATAACATTTGAACATAGTGGTATATAGGCCTACTGCAAGTGCAAAAATAATATATAAATAGTAAACTATAAGTATAATGTTAAGTTCACTTAAAGAAAACTTGTAGTATAAAACTACTAAACTAGTAGTTTACTGAGAGTACACTAAAAGAAAACTTGCAAGTATACTTGCAGTATAAAAATACTAAACTAGTAGTTTACTGAGAGTACACTTCAAAGTGTACTTTCATAAACTAAAAATTTGCTACAAGTATTAAAATAGTAAACTTCTAGTATACCCATAAGTTCACTTGCACTACAAAAGAGAAAAGTAATTATGAACTAGTTGTGCACTTAAAGTTTACTACTGTTACACTTATAGTACACTTAAACATATACTTTTATATACTAAAAGTGGGCCAATTTAGTCCCAAGCGGTATTAAAATGGTACACTTACAAGTTTACTACTAGTACATATTGACATTAGTATACTTACTGCATAATGTATACCATATTGGTATACCAACATATTGGACAAAATGTATAGTAAACTCAGTCCTATCTAATCTTTCATTTTGCCCTGTTGTGCCATTGCTAATTATTGAACTAAAGTATAGTATATTAATTTTATTGAAAGAAAACAGTTTGGTTACTATTACAATCTTCTAATGTATATCAAGTAAATCTGTTCTAGTTTTGTTGACTTCGAAATCGAGTTCGTAGACATTAAAGGGACAATATGTAGCTTTTTAGGTATTTTATTATCTAACATCAATATTTGTATTCATAAATATGCCCTCAATGGTGTACAAATACATATGCCAATGATCAGACTAATCCTCGTAAACGAAGAATTTATTATCTTTATATACATGGGACGGGTAGGTCCACGGAGGCTTCCATGTAGTTCCGCCATCTTGAAAAACTATAATAGCAGAGAGGGACAAAAAGTACTAGGCCAACGCGTTTCCACAACGAGTTTCGTTCAGAACCAGCGTCACGTGACTGAAGCCAGCAGAAGCGGAGAAGCAGAGCAGAGCAGTGAGAGGCGCTTGTCACTGCTGCGCTAAGTTTAAAAGGATGCACTGCACGGTAGGGGTGGGCGATATAGCCTCAAAATGATATCACGATATTTCAAGAATATTTGCGATAATGATATTTATGACGATATAGAAAAAAAAGTTGACAAATTTTTTTTTATTACATTTATCTCACCTAAATGTTTGCTCACTCGTGTTTTTACAATTGGGTAATTTTGTTTTTAAGATTTTACACAACACAAGGAAGCTTGATTTCAATCTTTGAATTAAATTGAAAAAAGTAGCAAAAAATATATACAAAATAATAAAGATACAAATAAAGAGAAAAGTTTTTGGGTAGGTCTAACACTAGTATTCAGAAATGCTACAGAAACTGAATAAGGTAATCAAATGTAAAATAACACTGATAGTCCTGAGTCCTGACTAAATTAAATACATAGGATATTAATTCTGATTCCTTACAATGAAAGCTATCTTTTGTTGTTTTGACTAACTTACAACATTAATGACAGACATATGGCTGCTGTCACTTTTAGAGCTAGTGCCCGGATCCATTACTGTTTTCATGATACTGACTGTCACACTGTCACACGCGTTTTATGCTTATTTCAGACATAACCGACTGTTTATGAATATACTAACCATGACCGGCATTTTTATACAATTTTGCGTGTTTTCCCCCCCGTTAAAGCGATATAATCCACGAAAAATAACTTTTGTTACTCGCGAGCTGTTTGTGAGACGGCTTTACTGTATGTATGCACGCAGAGTAAACAGAGCGCGCGAGAGTACTGAATAGTTTAAAATCGCAAATGTTTAAACTGATAAGACTTAAAAAGAAGTGAAAATGGTCAGCTTTAGTTACGATGCAAGTAACCGTCATGTCCTGACTGCTAAACACGAGTGTTGTATCGACGCTTGACTTGTGCAGCCCATTTTGAGAGCGAGAGAGAGAAGACGCGGCGCCGCTGAACACTCACCCGGTTGGTAAAATTGCGTCTTGGAGAAAGTTTTTAAATTATTGATTTGATCGTCATTGGAGGCTGACTTGCTGCTCTCGCGCTCAGACAGCTGTTGTTTTTGTGCGTGCTAGGGAACGTAATGTGCCATATGTCATTGCCTTGCTATATCAGTGATATCGCGATATGATGCTTTTTTATCATGTAAAAATTTATACCGGTATTATCGTGGACGGTATGATATGGCACAGCCCTACTGCACGGTTATTTATACACCGTTCATTCATACATACATATGAGTCACAGGATAAGGAGTCCTCGTCGTCGAAAAAGTCCAAAATAGACCGTAAAAGGAAACGACCGGAGATTACAAAAACAAGGGTTAATGTCGGGATAGCTAATGCAGGAGAAAGCTTTCAAAACAAGAGATGCTGAAGTTGCCTGCTTTCTTCTCGACAGGTAACCAAGCTTATTTTTCATTGCTTTGTTGTGAACTTTATTATATAGACAGTAGAACATTTATAGTTATATCTATTTATCTATTCTATTCATAGTAAATTAAACAGGCTCTTTGATGAATAGCAGCTATTGAGTAAAGGAACGTTAGAGAAGGCACGGATGATGATAATATCTAACAATGCACGTACTTCAAAAATATAACGAATAAAGGCGGCATTACTACTAACTACCATAGTTCATGTTTTTCACAGTCAGTAATTTATACTGTAACATTCTTTTTTTCGTTGATTCAAGTTTCAGTTTGTTTTAAATAACAAACCAGTTCACCCGAAGGAAAACTCGAAGTGCTATTATAAGACATCCTGTCATAGCTTTTTGGTACATAACGGCAACCGTAGATGCAACGTGCATTTGAAAAAGTGAGGCGCTGGAGAGCATTATTCGTTTGAATGCAAAATACAGTTTCACCACTAGATGGGAGAAATTCCCACTTAGTGTCCCTTTAAATGTGCGCAGATTCAAACCAATTCAAACTACAGTGAAGTGAAACTGATTGAGAAGTAGGTACAGTAAGTGAATATCCAAAAGTTCAGGTACCTCAGCTGTGAGATGTAGGACAGACACTGAAGGAAACTCTTCATTTCACTCTCTTCCTCTGAACATCTTCTCAGCTCTACTGGTTTCTTCTCTGTCTGGAGTTTCAGCACTTCCAGGAGGACGGAGGTCTTTCTCTGTGAGAGATCTATGATCCAGACATCAGGTGACTGGAAAACTGACTGTAATGCTGGAAGGAAACTCCTGCCTGTTTGAGTCTCATAGTTCTTCACATGTGAGCACAGATCCAGCAGGAAATCACTCTGAACAACAGGATGATAATAATGATACCACTTTTCATCAAAAGGGAAGGTTTTGTAACTGCACACAGACGACAGCAGAGTAGAGAATCTTGTTCCTGTAACTGTGACATTTTCAACTGCAGCAACACTGAGATTCAGCAGGAATTTCACTGCAGACTTCATCTCTCCCAAATTATAGAACGTAAACCTGAACCTGATGAAATACAGAGAAATAAAAATCTCATTAATTCATGACAACATACAGCATTTATAAATCAAATATATAGTACATACAAACAAGTATTCTGATAAGAAGAAACATAAAAGCAACATTTATATAAGAGGACAGAATCTAATGACATTTATTACACATTTTCCAAGGTCCATATACAGTATAACGTGTAGCGTCTGGACTGAATCACGATGACCGATTCAGTTCTAAACTTCAGAAAGCTTTTAACCTTTTTGGACTTCATGTAAATCACAGGCCTAGCGCCGATGAGTCTGGATCAACTTGCCCCCATTGTCACTTTAGTGTCCTGGCAGAGGCTGAACAGAAACACTTTCGTGAGCTTCAAAAAGATCTGAATCAACTCAACTTCCCTCTCACACCAGGAACGAAAGAACATGTGGCTTGGAAACTGGAGAAACGCACCCAACATACAGAGACATTCTTTCCATTTAACTCATAATTGAGTCATCCCAGAATGTATATGATATATTCCTGTGTGAATGTCCCCAGCTTATATTAGCCTAGGTACAACTTTCTAGTTGTGTTAGTTAAACTCTAAGTGCTTACAGTCAAGTGTAAGAATGTTTCTCTGCTTCTTCCAGCCATATCTTTCTTGGTATCGAAATATTCCTCTCGTTACACCTTAATTAACGATGTTTAGTGTTACAATAAAATGTATAATACTATTTTTACCATCCTTTGGAGTAAAAATGAGCAATTCTGACATCATCATTAAACATGCAGATTAGGCTGTCAGAAGGAGACAAAGAAACTCTCTCCCGCTAAACGTTCCTAACTACTATTGGTCATTTCAGCCAAAATAGGTGTGGACTGATTTATCCTCAAAGGACGATGACAATAGCTCATTTTCACTCATTCCTTCTTCCCTGTCCGCTCTTTTTCCTGTCCTTCGGATGAGACATCTTCTTGATTTTCAGACACTTTGCTGAAGTTTTACAGATTGAACAAAGTCTACCCTTACGAAAAAGAAGTTTATTCAAGTGTGCTATTAGTATACTTCTTTTAAAACTAAAAATAAGAAAGAATACTTTCAGTCTACATTTTATATACTTCTCAAAAATATACTTTATGTACTTCTCAGAAATATACTTAAAATTACACGTGTACTTGACTTATACTGAGAGAAAAGTCCAAGTATATTTGGCCTGTACTTGTACTCAATCATTTGATCAAGATATACTTAAAAGTAGAATTAAGTATTCAAAGTATACTTGGCTTGTAGTTGTGTTAACTCTTTTGATCGAATAGCCTATTAAATATCAATAATATTGATTAAGAAATTAAAATATTATTTTTTGATTATATTTTTGATTATTTGATTATTTTTGTATATTATTTTTTGAAAATATTGATTAAAATATTGATATAAAACATATGTTTCTAATTTTGTGTATCTGAATTTTTGTGTAGGCTAGTCCAATGGTAGTGCACATAGGAATTGACTTTAATTCTACTTTACTCATTGACTGAATTTTCCAGCTATCCATATCTTCACTGTTATACGGTAGGGGGCGCTATGACACTTCTTCTTCTAGTACAGAATCTCCAGATCAAAACACAGGAGAAGAAGAAGCTGAAACAAGTGATAGAAGATTGCTCACTCAAATGGAAAATAACTTGATCATGATCAAACATTAAACAGCGTGTAAATCAAAACTGACTAATGTTTCCAAATGAAATGAAGCGTAACACATGAAGAGAAAACGACTGTGAGGCTTTGACTCGATCTACGCTATCTGTGTTTGATCACGTTTCTGAATCTGATCAAGGCGTAGTCTTTGACAAAAATGAGATTCTCAACTTTTTTGTTTAAAATGTTGCCTTTCTTTATGAAATTTACCAACATTCAAGTGTTGATGAAAAAGGATGCATGAAACTAATAAAATGTTTTTAAAATTAAAGTACAGTTAAAGGTATTTTTCAAGTATAAAAAAATAGCATTTGAACATAGTGGTATATAGGCCTACTGCAAGTGCAAAAATAATATATAAATAGTAAACTATAAGTATAATGTTAAGTTCACTTAAAGAAAACTTGCAGTATAAAAAATGCTAAACTAGTAGTTTACTGAGAGTACTGAAGGGAGTGGATTGGAATCCACTGCTGCTTCAATGTATATGTAATGAGTGATTATAATCAAGGTATTAATCAATATTTTTCCTTCTAAATATCAAATGAGTTGAATAACTTCTCTGGAGATTTTACTTTGTTATAGAAGTTACCAGTGTGATTACTGAAATGTTCTTTTCATGTATTCATTAATGTCAGTATTTGATATGTGAATGCAGTAACAGTGCTTGCCTATTTATCCCAGTTTCCAGAAATTAAATAGGGACTTGTTTTGTGTTTGAGAAAGGTCTTCAACATGTTAAAACATATAGAGATCATTTAAGTCTATAGTTTAAGGTACCATTTGTCAGTTAAAGCCTATAGTTTCCATTTAGGATAAAGTGTCCTATCCTGAGAGAAAGAACTTGTTATCTTGATGTTTTGAGACGAGACTCCTGTTTATAGTTAGAGCCTGGCCAAATCCAACCTTGGAAAAGCTGTGTGTCGGGTGTGTGTGTTAGTCTTCTTGCTTACAGGTTAAGGAACCACTGGCATTGTTGGAGATTGACTGAGTTGTTGTTCAAGACATGCTGGCAACCCAGCAACCCAAATCTGCAACCTGGAAGGTCACGACGTGCCTAACTTCAGGGTCCGAGTGTCAGCGCCATAATCTATGGAGATATGCTTCTGTCTATCTGTATATGTGTGGAAAATTACTATGTTTATGAATTTCTTAGCCAATCAGAATCATTCAGCCTGTAAGCAATGACGTAGCTTAGACCTTGGAAATGGTATAACTGCTGTGATCTTTGTAACTGTAAGCGGGGCGGCCTACAAACTCCTGTGTGAGTCTTGAAGCTGACTTCTGCTGATGAAACTGCAAACTATATTCAGTAAATCTTTTCTTAAATTTTTTATAATTCTGACTCCGGGTCTTCTTTTCAAACATCTGGCCCATGGGTCCTAAACTGTTAACCCCTAACAGTATACTTCAAAGTGTACTTTCATAAACTAAAAATTTGCTACGAGTATTAAAATAGTAAACTTCTAGTATACCCACAAGTTCACTTGCACTACAAAAGAGAAATGTAATTATGAACTAGTTGTGCACTTAAAGTTTACTACTGTTACACTTATAGTACACTTAAACATATACTTTTATATACTAAAAGTGGGCCAATTTAGTCCCAAGCGGTATTAAAATAGTACACTTACAAGTTTACTACTAGTACATATTGACATTAGTATACTTACTGCATAATGTATACCATATTGGTATACCAACATATTGGACAAAATGTATAATAAACTCAGCCCTATCTAATCTTTCATTTTGCCCTGTTGTGCCATTGCTATTATTAAACTAAAGTATAGTATATTTATTTTATTGAAAGAAAAAAGTTTGGTTACTATTACAATCTTCTAATGTATATCAAGTAAATCTGTTCTAGTTTTGTTGACTTCGAAATCGAGTTCGTAGACATTAAATGTGTGCAGATTCAAACCGATTCAAACTACAGTGAAGTGACACTTATTGAGAAGTAGGTACAGTAAGTGAATATCCAAAAGTTCAGGTACCTCAGCTGTGAGATGTAGGACAGACACTGAAGGAAACTCTTCATTTCACTCTCTTCCTCTGAACATCCTCTCAGCTCTACTGGTTTCTTCTCTGTCTGGAGTTTCAGCACTTCCAGGAGGACGGAGGTCTTTCTCTGTGAGAGATCTATGATCCAGACATCAGGTGACTGGAAAACTGACTGTAATGCTGGAAGGAAACTCCTGCCTGTTTGAGTCTCATAGTTCTTCACATGTGAGTACAGATCCAGCAGGAAATCACTCTGATCAACAAGATAAGCATCATCATCATACCACTTTTCATCAACAGGGAAGGTTTTGTAACTGCACACAGACGACAGCAGAGTAGAGAATCTTGTTCCTGTAACTGTGACATTTTCAACTGCAGCAACACTGAGATTCAGCAGGAGTTTCACTGCAGACTTCTTCATTTCTTCATCATCATCATCATGATAGAACCTAAACCTGATAAAATACAGAGAAATAAAAATCTCATTAATTCATGACAACATACAGCATTTATAAATCAAATATATAGTGCACAAAACAAGTATTCTGATAAGAAACATAAAAGAAACATTTATATAAGAGGACAGAATCTAATGACATTTATTACACATTTTCCAAGGTCCATATACAGTATAACGTGTAGCGTCTGGACTGAATCACGATGACCGATTCAGTTCTAAGCTTCAGAAAGCTTTTAACCTTTTTGGACTTCTTCATGTAAATCACAGGCCTAGCGCCGATGAGTCTGGATCAAATTGCCCCCATTGTCACTTTAGTGTCCTGGCAGAGGCTGAACAGAAACACCTTCATGAGCGTCAAAAAGATCTGAATCAACTCAACTTCCCTCTCACGCCAGGAACGAAAGAACATGTGGCTTGGAAACTGGAGAAACGCACCTAATATACAGAGACATTCTTTCCATTTAACTCATAATTGAGTCATCCCAGAATGTATATGATATATTCCTGTGTGAATGTCCCCAGCTTATATTAGCCTAGGTACAACTTTCTAGTTGTGTTAGTTAAACTCTAAGTGCTTATAGTCAAGTGTAAGAATGTTTCTCTGCTTTGAGATCTTCCAGCCATATCTTTCTTGGTATCAAAATATTCCTCTCGTTACACCTTAATTAACAATGTTTAGTGTTACAATAAAATGTATAATACTATTTTTACCACCCTTTGGAGTAAAAATGAGCAATTCAGACATCATCACTAAACATGCAGATTAGACTGTCAGAAGGAGACAAAGAAACTCTCTCCCGCTAAACGTTCCTAACTACTATTGGTCATCTCAGCCAAAATAGGTGTGGACTGATTTATCCTTAAAGGACGATGACAATAGCTGATTTTCACTCATTCCTTCTTCCCTGTCCGCTCTTTTTCCTGTCCTTCGGATGAGACATCTTCTTGATTTTCAGACACTTTGCTGAAGTTTTACAGATTGAACAAAGTCTACCCTTACGAAAAAGAAGTTTATTCAAGTGTGCTATTAGTATACTTCTTTTAAAACTAAAAATAAGAAAGCATACTTTCAGTCTACTTTTTATATACTTCTCAAAAATATACTTTATGTACTTCTCAGAAATATACTTAAAATTACACGTGTACTTGACTTATACTGAGAGAAAAGTCCAAGTATATTTGGCCTGTACTTGTACTCAATCATTTGATCAAGATATACTTAAAAGTAGAATTAAGTATTCAAAGTAGGCTTGTAGTTGTGTTAACTCTTTTGATCGAATAGCCTATTAAATATAAATAATATTGATTAAGAAATTAAAATATTATTTTTTGATTATATTTTTGATTATTTGATTATTTTTGTATATTATTTTTTTTTAAATATTGATTAAAATATTGATATAAAACATATGTTTCTAATTTTGTGTATCTGAATTTTTGTGTAGGCTAGTCCACTGGTAGTGCACATAGGAATTGACTTTAATTCTACTTTACTCATTGACTGAATTTTCCAGCTATCCATATCTTCACTGTTATACAGTAGGGGGCGCTATGACACTTCTTCTTCTAGTACAGAATCTCCAGATCAAAACACAGGAGAAGAAGAAGCTGAAACAAGTGATAGAAGATTGCTCACTCAAATGGAAAATAACGTGATCATGATCAAACATTAAACAGCGTGTAAATCAAAACTGACTAATGTTTCCAAATGAAATGAAGCGTAACACATGAAGAGAAAACGACTGTGAGGCTTTGACTCGATCTACGCTATCTGTGTTTGATCACGTTTCTGAATCTGATCAAGGCGTAGTCTTTGACAAAAATGAGATTTTCTCAACTTTTTTGTTTAAAATGTTGCCTTTCTTTAAGAAACTTACCAACATTCAAGTGTTGATGAAAAAGGATGCATGAAGCTAATAAAATGTTTTTAAAATTAAAGTACAGTTAAAAGTATTTTTCAGGTATAAAAAAATAACATTTGAACATAGTGGCATATAGGCCTACTGCAAGTGCAAAAAATTATATATAAATAGTATTTATTAAACTTAAGTATAGTATATTAATTTAATTGAAAGAAAAAAGTTTGGTTACTATTCTAAACTTCTAATGTATATCAAGTAAATCTGTTCTAGTTTTGTTGACTTCGAAATCGAGTTCGTAGACATTAAATGTGTGCAGATTCAAACCGATTCAAACTACAGTGAAGTGACACTGATTGAGAAGTAGGTACAGTAAGTGAATATCCAAAAGTTCAGGTACCTCAGCTGTGAGATGTAGGACAGACACTGAAGGAAACTCTTCATTTCACTCTCTTCCTCTGAACATCCTCTCAGCTCTACTGGTTTCTTCTCTGTCTGGAGTTTCAGCACTTCCAGGAGGACGGAGGTCTTTCTCTGTGAGAGATCTATGATCCAGACATCAGGTGACTGGAAAACTGACTGTAATGCTGGAAGGAAACTCCTGCCTGTTTGAGTCTCATAGTTCTTCACATGTGAGCAAAGATCCAGCAGGAAATCACTCTGAACAACAGGATGATAATGATACTCTTCATCAAAAGGGAAGGTTTTGTAACTGCACACAGACGACAGCAGAGTAGAGAATCTTGTTCCTGTAACTGTGACATTTTCAACTGCAGCAACACTGAGATTCAGCAGGAGTTTCACTGCAGACTTCTTCATCTCTTCATTATTATCAAACCAAAACCTGAAAAAATACAGAGAACCAAAAGTCTCATTAATTTATGACAACATACAGCATTTATAAATCAACTACAGTATATAGTGCACAAAAACAAGTATAAGAAGAAACATAAAAGCAACATTTATATAAGAGGACAGAATGACATTTATTACACTTTTCCCCAAGGTCCATATACAGTATAACGTGTAGCGTCTGGACTGAATCACGATGACCGATTCAGTTCTAAACTTCAGAAAGCTTTTAACCTTTTTGGACTTCATGTAAATCACAGGCCTAGCGCCGATGAGTCTGGATCAAATTGCCCCCATTGTCACTTTAGTGTCCTGGCAGAGGCTGAACAGAAACACCTTCATGAGCTTCAAAAAGATCTGAATCAACTCAACTTCCCTCTCACGCCAGGAACGAAAGAACATGTGGCTTGGAAACTGGAGAAACGCACCTAATATACAGAGACATTCTTTCCATTTAACTCATAATTAAGTCATCCCAGAATGTATATGATATATTCCTGTGTGTATGAATGTCCCCAGCTTATATTAGCCTAGGTACAACTTTCTAGTTGTGTTAGTTAAACTCTCAGTGCTTAAGTGTAAGAATGTTTCTCTGCTTCTTCCAGACATATCTTTCATGGTATCGAAATATTCCTCTCGTTACACCTTAATTAACGATGTTTAGTGTTACAATAAAATGTATAATACTATTTTTACCATCCTTTGGAGTAAATATGACCAACTCTGAAATCATCATTAAACATGCAGATTAGGCTGTCAGAAGGAGACGAAGAAACTCTCTCCCGCTAAACGTTCCTAACTACTATTGGTCATCTCAGCCAAAATAGGTGTGGACTGATTTATCCTTAAAGGACGATGACAATAGCTCATTTTCACTCATTCCTTCTTCCCTGTCCACTCTTTTTCCTGTCCTTCGGATGAGACATCTTCTTGATTTTCAGACACTTTGCTGAAGTTTTACAGATTGAACAAAGTCTACCCTTACGAAAAAGAAGTTTATTCAAGTGTGCTATTAGTATACTTCTTTTAAAACTAAAAATAAGAAAGCATACTTTCAGTCTACTTTTTATATACTTCTCAAAAATATACTTTATGTACTTCTCAGAAATATACTTAAAATTACACGTGTACTTGACTTATACTGAGAGAAAAGTCCAAGTATATTTGGCCTGTACTTGTACTCAATCATTTGATCAAGATATACTTAAAAGTAGAATTAAGTATTCAAAGTATACTTGGCTTGTAGTTGTGTTAACTCTTTTGATCGAATAGCCTATTAAATATAAATAATATTGATTAAGAAATTAAAATATTATTTTTTTATTATATTTTTGATTATTTGATTATTTTTGTATATTATTTTTTGAAAATATTGATATAAAACATATGTTTCTAATTTTGTGTATCTGAATTTTTGTGTAGGCTAGTCCAATGGTAGTGCACATAGGAATTGACTTTAATTCTACTTTACTCTGACTGAATTTTCCAGCTATCCATATCTTCACTGTTATACAGTAGGGGGCGCTATGACACTTCTTCTTCTAGTACAGAATCTCCAGATCAAAACACAGGAGAAGAAGAAGCTGAAACAAGTGATAGAAGATTGCTCACTCAAATGGAAAATAACTTGATCATGATCAAACATTAAACAGCGTGTAAATCAAAACTGCCTAATGTTTCCAAATGAAATGAAGCGTAACACATGAAGAGAAAACGACAGTGACACTTTGGGGGGTGTTGACTCGATTGTTGTGTTGGCTTAAAATGTTATGCTGGGTTAATATGCCTCTAGGTGTCGCTATTAACTTGGAGTGTTCAGGTAAAAAGAAGCAGAATAAAAGAATGGAGTGATGAGCTTCTGCACGCTTGTTCAGCTGCGTTTTCCTTTTATTAGTACAAGTATAAAATACAACATCGATCTACACTATCTGTGTTTGATCACGTTTCTGAATCTGATCAAGGCGTAGTCTTTGACAAAAATGAGATTTTCTCAACTTTTTTGTTTAAAATGTTGCTTTTCTTTAAGAAATTTACCAACATTCAAGTGTTGATGAAAAAGGATGCATGAAGCTAATAAAATGTTTTTAAATTAAAGTACAGTTAAAGGTATTTTTTTAAGTATAAAAAAATAACATTTGAACATAGTGGCATATAGGCCTACTGCAAGTGCAAAAATAATATATAAATAGTAAACTATAAGTATAATGTTAAGTTCACTTAAAGAAAACTTGCAGTATAAAAATACTAAACTAGTAGTTTACTGAGAGTATACTTCAAAGTGAACTTTCATAAACAAAAAATTTGCTACAAGTATTAAAATAGTAAACTTCTAGTATACCCATAAGTTCACTTGCACTACAAAAGAGAAACGTAATTATGAACTAGTTGTGCACTTAAAGTTTACTACTGTTACACTTATAGTACACTTAAACATATACTTTTATATACTAAAATTCGGCCAATTTAGTCCCAAGCGGTATTAAAATAGTACACTTACAAGTTTACTACTAGTACATATTGACATTAGTATACTTACTGCATAATGTATACCATATTGGTATACCAACATATTGGACAAAATGTATAGTAAACTCAGTCCTATCTAATCTTTCATTTTGCCCTGTTGTGCCATTGCTAATTATTAAACTAAAGTATAGTATATTAATTTTATTGAAAGAAAAAGGTTTGGTTACTATTACAATCTTCTAATGTATATCAAGTAAATCTGTTCTAGTTTTGTTGACTTCGAAATTGAGTTCGTAGACATTAAATGTGCGCAGATTCAAACCGATTCAAACTACAGTGAAGTGACACTGATTGAGAAGTAGGTACAGTAAGTGAATATCCAAAAGTTCAGGTACCTCAGCTGTGAGATGTAGGACAGACACTGAAGGAAACTCTTCATTTCACTCTCTTCCTCTGAACATCCTCTCAGCTCTACTGGTTTCTTCTCTGTCTGGAGTTTCAGCACTTCCAGGAGGACGGAGGTCTTTCTCTGTGAGAGATCTATGATCCAGACATCAGGTGACTGGAAAACTGACTGTAATGCTGGAAGGAAACTCCTGCCTGTTTGAGTCTCATAGTTCTTCACATGTGAGCACAGATCCAGCAGGAAATCACTCTGAACAACAAGATGATAAACATTATACCACTTTTCATCAAAAGGGAAGGTTTTGTAACTGCACACAGACGACAGCAGAGTAGAGAATCTTGTTCCTGTAACTGTGACATTTTCAACTGCAGCAACACTGAGATTCAGCAGGAATTTCACTGCAGACTTCATCTCTCCCAAATTATAGAACGTAAAACTAAACCTGATGAAATACAGAGAAATAAAAATCTCATTAATTCATGACAACATACAGCATTTATAAATCAAATATATAGTACATGCAAACAAGTATTCTGATAAGAATAAACATAAAAGCAACATTTATATAAGAGGACAGAATGACATTTATTACACTTTTCCCCAAGGTCCATATACAGTATAACGTGTAGCGTCTGGACTGAATCACGATGACCGATTCAGTTCTAAACTTCAGAAAGCTTTTAACCTTTTTGGACTTCATGTAAATCACAGGCCTAGCGCCGATGAGTCTGGATCATCTTGCCCCCATTGTCACTTTAGTGTCCTGGCAGAGGCTGAACAGAAACACCTTCGTGAGCGTCAAAAAGATCTGACTGTGTGTGTGTGTGTGTGTGTGTGTGTGTGTGTGTGTGTGTGTGTGTGTGTGTGTGTGTGTATCCTCGTGGTTATACACACACACACAGAAGTTTAAAAGGTTTACTCAAAAGCAAAACAACTAAACCATTTAACTCATAATTGAGTCATCCCAGAATGTATATGATATATTCCTGTGTGAATGTCCCCAGCTTATATTAGCCTAGGTACAACTTTCTAGTTGTGTTAGTTAAACTCTAAGTGCTTATAGTCAAGTGTAAGAATGTTTCTCTGCTTTGAGATCTTCCAGCCATATCTTTCTTGGTATCGAAATATTCCTCTCGTTACGCCTTAATTAACAATGTTTAGTGTTACAATAAAATGTATAATACTATTTTTACCATCCTTTGGAGTAAAAATTAGCAATTCTGACATCATCACTAAACATGCAGATTAGGCTGTCAGAAGCAGACGAAGAAACTCTCTCCCGCTAAACGTTCCTAACTACTATTGGTCATCTCAGCCAAAATACTGTAGGTGTGCACTGATTTATCCTTAAAGGACGATGACAATAGCTCATTTTCACTCATTCCTTCTTCCCTGTCCGCTCTTTTTCCTGTCCTTCGGATGAGACATCTTCTTGATTTTCAGCAACTTTGCTGAAGTTTTACAGATTGAACGAAGTCTACTCTTACGAAAAAGAAGTTTATTCAAGTGTGCTATTAGTATACTTCTTTTAAACTAAAAATAAGAAAGCATACTTTCAGTCTACTTTTTATATACTTCTCAAAAATATACTTTATGTACTTCTCAGAAATATACTTAAAATTACACGTGTACTTGACTTATACTGAGAGAAAAGTCCAAGTATATTTGGCCTGTACTTGTACTCAATCATTTGATCAAGATATACTTAAAAGTATAATTAAGTATTCAAAGTATACTTGGCTTGTAGTTGTGTTAACTCTTTTGATCGAATAGCCTATTAAATATAAATAATATTGATTAAGAAATTAAAATATTATTTTTTTATTATATTTTTGATTATTTGATTATTTTTGTATATTATTTTTTGAAAATATTGATTAAAATATTGATATAAAACAGATATGTTTCTAATTCTGTGTATCTGAATTTTTGTGTAGAATTGCCACAATAGTGCCAATTGCCACTGGTAAGTGCACATTGGAATTGACTTTAATTCTACTTTACTCATTGACTGAATTTTCCAGCTATCCATATCTTCACTGTTATACAGTAGGGGGCGCTATGACACTTCTTCTTCTAGTACAGAATCTCCAGATCAAAACACAGAAGAAGAAGAAGCTGAAACAAGTGATAGAAGATTGCTCACTCAAATGGAAAATAACGTGATCATGATCAAACATTAAACAGCGTGTAAATCAAAACTGACTAATGTTTCCAAATGAAATGAAGCGTAACACATGAAGAGAAAACGACTGTGAGGCTTTGACTCGATCTACGCTATCTGTGTTTGATCACGTTTCTGAATCTGATCAAGGCGTAGTCTTTGACAAAAATGAGATTTTCTCAACTTTTTTGTTTAAAATGTTGCCTTTCTTTAAGAAACTTACCAACATTCAACTGTTGATGAAAAAGGATGCATGAAGCTAATAAAATATTTTTAAAATTAAAGTACAGTTAAAGGTATTTTTCAGGTATAAAAAAATAACATTTGAACATAGTGGCATATATATGGAAGCCCGTTTCCGCCACATTGAGTAAAAAAAAAAAAGATTCTTTAAGTCATAATAATGAGAAACTTTCTCATAATAATGACTTAACATCTCGTAATAATGAGAAACTTTCTCATAATAATGACTTAACATCTCATAATAATGAGAAACTTTCTCGTAATAATGACTTAACATCTCGTAATAATGAGAAACTTTCTCATAATAATGACTTAACATCTCGTAATAATGAGAAACTTTCTCATAATAATGACTTAACATCTCATAATAATGAGAAACTTTCTCATAATAATGACTTAACATCTCGTAATAATGAGAAACTTTCTCAAAATAATGACTTAACATCTCGTAATAATGAGAAACTTTCTCGAAATAATGACTTAACATCTCGTAATAATGAGAAACTTTCTCAAAATAATGACTTAACATCTCGTAATAATGAGAAACTTTCTCGAAATAATGACTTAACATCTCGTAATAATGAGAAACTTTCTCAAAATAATGACTTAACATCTCGAAATAATGAGAAACTTTCTCGAAATAATGACTTAACATCTCGTAATAATGAGAAACTTTCTCGAAATAATGACTTAACATCTCGTAATAATGAGAAACTTTCTCGAAATAATGAGAAACTTTCTCAAAATAATGACTTAACATCTCGTAATAATGAGAAACTTTCTCGTAATAATGACTTATTTTCTCGCACTTCTACGCATGCGCAAAGCAGCGGAGCATAAGGGCGTGCCACACTAGCGACATCCCCTGGTCAAAGACGTGTAAATGCATCACAGCAAACATGGCACGCTCTGCAGTGAATAACATTAATGATAAATGATCAGTATATGAGACAGGCTTCCATAGATTGTCTTTTATTCATTTGTAATATTAATGTGTATTTTTGTGTATGAACAAGCAGCAACACAAGTGTGATCCATGCATTTCAAATAGATGGAGGAATGATAAGACAGCACACCTTTCCAAATCTGTTTAAGAACACTTCATCTGGAAATCTGTGTAAGGGTCCGTTCATACAGAACGCGCTTTTTCATTGCTTTTCTAGGCAAACGCGCACTAGCGGACGTTGCGCTCGCTCTTCTGCAGCGTCGCGCGCATGACACGGCGTTCTAAAAACGCGGCGCTCAATTGAAAAGCAGTTCAGCTTTTAAAAACACGTCTCGACCTTGCGTTTTCCCCCATTCCACTGCCCACTTATGTGTAAATGTCCCCAAAGTCATAAACATCTTAAACGTGATTTCTGTATTGATATCTTCCAGATGAACCTGCACATCAAATATCCTAGAAGCATCTGCAAAATACGTGTTATATTAACACACATGTGTTACACTTAAACTTGACGAATAAATGTAATATTCCATCTTTAATCTGATAGTTTTGTAAATTCATGTAACAATTTCCATCAGTGCGCACAAGCAGGCGTCCTTCGTTACCATGGTAACCGTCCTGCTTCTGCATTCCACTTTCACACCTTATCGTGCGCATGGAAAAGTATGGAAGATATAGGCCTACTGATGATGTTATTTAATGATACTACAGATTGCACTTAGTAGATCAAACTGACTTTAATGAAAACAACTGTTTTGCAGAGCGTGCCATGTTTGCTGTGATGCATTTACACGGCTTTGACCAGGGGATGTCGCTAGTGTGGCACTCTCTTCTGCTCCGCTGCTTTGCGCATGCGAGAAAATAAGTCATTATTACGAGAAAGTTTCTCATTATTACGAGATGTTAAGTCATTATTTCGAGAAAGTTTCTCATTATTACGAGATGTTAAGTCATTATTTTGAGAAAGTTTCTCATTATTTCGAGATGTTAAGTCATTATTTTGAGAAAGTTTCTCATTATTACGAGATGTTAAGTCATTATTATGAGAAAGTTTCTCATTATTACGAGATGTTAAGTCATTATTATGAGAAAATTTCTCATTATTACGAGATGTTAAGTCATTATTACGAGAAAGTTTCTCATTATTATGAGAAAGTTTCTCAATTATGACTTAAAGAATTTTTTTTTTTTTACTCAATGTGGCGGAAACGGGCTTCCATACATATAGGCCTACTGCAAGTGCAAAAAATTATATATAAATAGTATTTATTAAACTAAAGTATAGTATATTAATTTAATTGAAAGAAAAAAGTTTGGTTACTATTCTAAACTTCTAATGTATATCAAGTAAATCTGTTCTAGTTTTGTTGACTTCGAAATCGAGTTCGTAGACATTAAATGTGCGCAGATTCAAACGGATTCAAACTACAGTGAAGTGACACTGATTAGAGGTGGGAATCTTCAGTCACCTCACGATCCGATCCTGGGAGTCACGATCCGATTCCAGAACGATTCTTTATCTACCCCCCCCCCCCCCCCCCATTAATTCATTAGTTTACATAAGTAATTAAGTAGTCTATTTGTTTCATAATTACAAATAAAATAAATAAAACATTAAAACAGTTTATAACTTAATTAACAGTAATATAACTTCAAACCATATAAATAGCAAATAATAAAGAGAAGCATAGAAACAAATGACAAAGAAACAGAAGAGTGCTTTCAGTATTTAAGATTATCTGAACATTTTCCATTCAAAAACTGTGAGTGATTTATTTTCATCATACTTTTGTTTTTTACTTTGACATCTTATTAGACTGAGATATCTTAGATATCTATTTAGCTGCATTCACGCTCGGATCTCTTTTTAAATAGGCCTGGTTTGTCCTCACCGTTTAATCCCTTAAGACATAACTTGCTGTGTTTACGTTCATTTTGCACAAGTATATTAAACCACTCACACGGAGTCGCACAGCCGCATGCGCGAGCAGTCAACACAAACAAAGCGCGGATCAGCATTTGAAACTGAAAGCAGCCTTCTGTTAGCGAGGTTCATATTTTAAATATATAAGTCCACTGCATTCCAAACCACATAAACGATGACTTCGTAGAGCATTTTTAAGGAGAATATCGACGCGCGAGACAGCACACTTCAAGTGTAACATCAAACATGCGCGTCTCTCACAGCGCATCCTGTACAATGAAGCCTGTGAATGTCCTTATAATTCGTTTCAACCTTTCCGAACTTTATTAAATATTATTTTACTGAAGGTACGTGTGTGGGGAATTGTTAGTAAGCAGAAGACGGGTGTTTCTAAAGCAAACTCTGCGTCATCGCACATCTGGTTATAAACTAAGCTCAGAATCGATTCTGAAATTCTCAGAATCGATCCAGAATCGTTGGAGAGAGAATCGCGATGCATCGATGGATCGATTTTTTCTCCCACCACTAACACTGATTGAGAAGTAGGTACAGTAAGTGAATATCCAAAAGTTCAGGTACCTCAGCTGTGAGATGTAGGACAGACACTGAAGGAAACTCTTCATTTCACTCTCTTCCTCTGAACATCTTCTCAGCTCTACTGGTTTCTTCTCTGTCTGGAGTTTCAGCACTTCCAGGAGGACGGAGGTCTTTCTCTGTGAGAGATCTATGATCCAGACATCAGGTGACTGGAAAACTGACTGTAATGCTGGAAGGAAACTCCTGCCTGTTTGAGTCTCATAGTTCTTCACATGTGAGCAAAGATCCAGCAGGAAATCACACAGTTCTGGGTTGTTATTGTGTTTCACGTCAAAAGAGGAGCAATTGCACTGAGATGCTTTATGGAAGAATTCTCGAAAGAATGCGATTTGCTTCAGTGGTTCTTTCCAAATCTTTAATCTGCAACACAGAAATCATATATCAATAACAACAACACTAATAATAATAACAATAATAATAATAATATATTTTTTTAAATTATAACAATTAAGCAAATTAATAAAGAAATACATTACTATGGCAATAATTTTGAACTGTAATATAAAGGCATTTAATCATAATAATAATAATGATAATAATACAATTTAAATGTACAGAACATCAGTAACATTATAATACTAATATTTATGTCTTAATTTCTTTGCTTTCAAATGTTAAACTTTTATTTTGGGGGAGACCTTAGAGCTTCTCTTTAGTTCATAACAAATCTCATTGCAGAAAGTTGAAACATATTGCCTTTTTAAACGCATGTTACAAGCGACCCAAACTTACAGCACTAGCAGAGAAGAGTTAGTGTGAGCCGATTTTTACTGACAATAGACGTGTTAAAAGTCGGCATGAAATGGAAGTTGTGACCATTTTTCCCCCATATTGTGACATATATCCAAGTGAAACGGGAATTGCTTGTTGGATTGCTGTTTGTCACTGCTTTGATCTCATGTGAGTGACAGGAGGTTGCTGGAGTTTATTTTCCCGTCCTCACGCCAGTAAACACGTCATCAGAGAAGAGATGTCAGTGCGTGGAGGAGGGGAAGGTATTCTGAATAAAGATTACGAGGGCACATGATTTAAAAAAAAGTTATGTGCACAAATAAATATTTCATAATAAACACTGCAATATTCCATTTTGATTTCATGGTGACTAACTTTAACTAACTATCCCTGGCTGAGATGCTAAGCGTGTTCTGCGCTCAATCGCTGATGGCACCGTCCGCTAGCTTGTGCAGTCCTGACGGTTTTCTTGCATGTTGCGCTGTGGGCTGTACCATAGCACATGGGGTGGCCGCAGACTGTTTTACATCGTTTATTGTCTCCTGCGTGGACGTCGAAAAGTATATAGTTTAAAAGGCTAACACAGAGTATCACCTTTATTAGCAATTGCTTTTGTGCTAAATTTAAAGTCCTTAAAAATGCAATAGTGTGAATCTTACCTCAGCAAATGACCTCTCGTTGCATCTATCCCCAGCCAGTTGTGGGGTAGATTGTAACAACTGAACTCTTTGTATTTGACATTAACTCACATAATCTGTGATTGTTTTGTATATGTCCAAGTGAGTTATATTTGTAGCAGACAAATGTGGCTGCCATGTATCACATTTTGAGAGATCTAGCACAAACAGCGGTTGAGTTACAGATGCTCAAACATAAGGTGTTGTTACTTTATCCCCGGTCTCCCCTATACAAAATATTCAGGCCTACATAGTAAACTCACCAAATACAGATATTTTCACTCGCTAGTGGGCATCATTGTTCGTTTCCACGGCAACATTGAACTTCCGCGCTTCTCGTTCCCTTAAATTCAGCAGAGTCATTAACTCGGTTCACTACAATAGAAGCTGTTCGCCCGGGATGAGTTGAGGTTTTATCTTTCTGATAGGTTTATTATCAAATGGCGAATTCCAAAATAATTTGGGTGCCTCAGGCATTCAACAATATAATAAAGTAATAAGTAAATAAATACAAACGGGCAGCAGGCAAAATAAGTTGCCGGACCAGATCTGCCTTACATTTAGCACAGTTATTAACAATAAAAACTATGGGACATCATGTGAAAAAAGGTGTGTTAGCCTTTTAAACTATATACTTCTCAACGAGCACGCAGTAGACTATAAACGATAACTAGCCTAATTGAAATGATGTTTGTGCTTTCAGTGTGATGAGTGTGTGCTTCAGATGAACAAAGCAATCAATCATCAGTTTTAAACGTGTCAAAATAAATATTCCCAAAAGTTAAGAGGTTAGTTAATACAAACATTTAAATTCTGTCTTAATTTACTCACCCTCATGTCATTCTCACACATCACACACACACATACATACATATATTTGAACGTCTGTGTTTACTACAATATGTGTGTTGATCAGTAATTATGTTCATCATATAAAGCGATCAAGTCTCTTCAGAAGACTAGGATTAAACTGATCGATTGATTTTTATTATTTATTTTTTTTACAATGCTTTTTACAATGTTTTTATGACCTTGTTGGATCTTTTAAGTTTTAGGGAAATGGACTTTAAATAGAGGGACAGAAATCTCTCAGGTTTCATAAAAAATGTGATGAATGAAAATCTTATGGGTTTAAAACGACACGGGGGCGAGTGCATGATGAAAGAATAAATACTTATTCTTAAAGGCACACTATGTAGAAATTGCGACCCCTAGCGACCCCTAGAGTCGCTGTGGAATACTTGCACTGTTGTAAATACCCACCCCCACCCTGTACACCGGTACCTGTTCGGTAGGATAGAAGCGTCAGGCATGGAACAGGCACAGATAGACTCCGAAGATATTGACCAGGTAATGTTTCACGATTTCATACAAATATTAGACATCTGCATACTGCATAGTCTACTGAACTACTGATGATGGTAATAGGATAATAATAAGTTTATGTCAAGTGTTAGACTTAGTCGACTCAAGTGTTAGACTCTTAGTCAAGTGTTAGTTAGTCGACTCTTGTTTTTCCTCGAGCACGATCCCTTTCGCGTTTTCTCTTTTTAGCCTCCTCAGAAGCAGTTTTAAACTTATTCCTTGCCTCTGCCATGACCAGGAGTCGAGCAGGCGGAAAAATAGTAGCAAAAGCCTTAGCTCCCTGTGGCCGTAAAGCGATACGTTCTTCCAGGTCACATGACCTGGCCAACGACGGTGCGCCTTCTCGGTATTTCAAGAGGCCAGCCCTGCTCGGAGCATTGATAGTGTCAAGCGCTGTATATTGGCCTGAGGAATCATTTTAAATAACTCATATGCGTCAACTCTTTAGGTCACAAAGACCGCGGTGTGCCTTTAAGGTATTTATATTACCTTATAAATACAGTAAATGAGTCTTGGAGTGAAAAAACCATATTGCGAATTATTTTTTTACATCCATGATACGTTTTTTTATATTGCTATTTATCGTTTCACCCCTATTCCAGTACCTGATCTTGGGTGAGCAGCTGAGCATCATGTTCATTCCTGCGTCAGTCATGTTGCAGTCCTCCAGATTCAGATAAACCTCTTTATCTCTGGACTGAGTGATCACGTAAGCCAAAGCACAACACTGATGAGGGTCAAGATCCTCTTCAGGCTCAAGCTGATGGTCCATCTTCTCCAAAAACATTAAACACGCTTTAGGAGACTGGAGCTCATACAAGCACTGACACACATAGTGAAGATCAAACTCTTCACTTTCACTCTGAGGTTGGAGGAAAGTTTCCAAAAACTTCTCAATGAACCAGTCAGATGTTTTCTTAATCTGATCCTCTGGGAAGAGACATTTAATGAGTTTAATGTTGTGTTCTCCCAGAAGTCCACATAAGAAACGAAGAACATGTTTCATGTGTTTATTCTCCTCAGTTTGACAGAGTTGTAGGACTTTCTCAATTTCACCTGGATGTAGAAGAAGCCACAAAGCTGAGAAGAATTCCTGCATTGTGTTGTGGAGAAAAGCACAGTACGTTGTTGCAGATGTTGGCGAGTCTTTTGTTGTGATCGTCTTCAGAAACGCACGAGAAATATCTGTCTCATCACAGCTAATAAGGTTTATGGTTTTCTGCATAGTTGCATTGAATGCCTTTTCCATCCAAAAATAAACCTGATCTTTGTTGTCTTTCAAGTATTTATCTATTTGCTCAATTTGTTTCTTGCCAGCAACACGGAAAATGTGGATGTACATTTCTGTGACTGTGTTTGGATGGTTGGAAACGTTGTCGTTTTTAAACTGAATCAAGTCTACCATCATGAATGCATACATTGGCACATGGCTGAGACTGAACAGCTCTTGATTCTTCAAAACAACATCTAGAAGAACAGGATCGTGACCCAACATCTTCTGATGGTAAGCTTTGATAGACTCTTCACTGAATCCTTGGACATACACTTTCTGTGTCGGCCAGTCGCAGAAAAGTGGATCATATTCCACCTCTGATCTGCATGTTATTATAATCTTGGCATCAGGCAGGAGCTCGTGGTTCATGATCTTCCATAAGGTGGATTTTTTTTTTAAATCGACTACGCCATCAAATACAATGACAACATTCTCAGAGTTTTCCTCAATATCTTGAAACACGTCCTTTCTGTCTCTTTCCATTGGTTTTAAATATACGTCAAAGAAAAAAGACTCCAAATTGCCAATGCTAGAACTGTGAGCCAAAGCACTTTCATCAATGTAAAACATGTAGTCCAGCTCTCGGTCATCTTTCTCTGCCCACAGACGCAACATTTCCTGGACAACTGTAGTCTTTCCTATTCCAGGTTTGCCTATGAGGAGGATGTTCTTATCTTGGCATCTCAGCAGATCCTCAGGTGAAAGTGCTTGTTGCTGCTCTGTAGGAATGTAAGAGATCAGCTTTTTGGGCCGCAGCTTTTTGCATTTTTTGTTTTTCCATTTTATTTTGCATTGAGGAGTTTTCATCACAGAGTCTGTCTCTAAAACGACAGGTATAAAATGGAAGTTTCCTTGTGCCTTGTCATCCCGATATTTACCGCAACATTCCCTTTGGTCCTTGAGAATCCTTTTTGCTTTCTTCTTGAGCGCTGACTGGTAGTTTTGACAGGGCTTTGTACCTAAAACAGCAACAAAACCATAACAATTTGTATTGGAAATTGTGTTAATTTCAACAAAATGTATTTTTTTCATTTATCTACTCACCAAATGAATAGCTGACCTCTGTATCTTCCCATCTGAAGGGAAAACAGCTGATCCAGGAGTGTAAATCAGGATGTAATGTCCTCTTCTTAGTGACATCTAAAATCCTGAGTAATTCATAGCATGCCATTTGCCCTTTCTTAATGACCCAATCCAATATACATCTGGCTTTATCAAACTCTGTCATCTGGGCTTTGAGATCATCGACCTCATGGTCATTGAAAACCCTCTGCTGATAAAGATTCTCAATGATCAGAGGAAGGTTCTTCATATGGGTCACCAGGTTTCTCCTGGCGTTTTTGAGGAACTCAATAGCAGATTGCCCAGCAGACGCCATGCTGCAGGCCTTTCAAACCTGAGGTACAAGACAGAAGTTTAAGCATTTTCATGGAACAGTATTACATGTGTTAATCATATTTATGACATATTTAATAGGCTATTTTGACAAAGACAGACAAATCCTTTACAATTCATTTTCTTACATTTCTTCCTTGAGTCATATTGAGTGTTTGCTAGTTGAATAGCCTGTTATTATGAAAAAAACGAGGTCAACCAGAAGACGATAAATGAAATTTATTGAAGATTGGACAATTGATGATTATTAAAGAGATAACATGTGTTGCGTAATTGAAAATTAATTTGCATTAAAAGAAACACAAGTCTAGGAACAGTATATGAATCTATGAACAGTATAGGCTATGACCAGGTTTAAATGACAGGAGGCGCGGTCGCAAGGAAACACTTGTTTCAACCGTCCCGACAGCGCCTCCTGTCATTTAAACCTCTTTTGCCCTTAAACTAAAAAACTCTGATAATGCACACTTAAGGGTGTGTTGCAGTACTAATACACCTGCCATATTATCATTACAATGGCACATGAAACAAAAAATACAATACAATAAATATGTGTGCCGTGCTGCTTATATTTATCAAGCAGTAAAAATGAAAACGTAAACGTAGCCCATGCCTGTAATGTATATTGAAATATCGGAAATGTGTTTAAAAATCATATCACCGTTATTGAAAAAAATTATATCGCGATATATATTATATATATATTATATAAATCTTTAAGTAAACAACAAAAATCCCAACAAACAGCCGCTTTTATCATGTTCGTTTTGCGATCTCGCTAGTTTCCAGTGATTTCTTGATGGGTGAAATGACCCGTCAAGAAATCAACTCATGAAGCACACATGGGTATTGTAAAGCACAGGGAAAGAGCCAGAGACATCTTGTTCTGGCCAGGGATGGCAAAGCAAATTGAAGATGTTGCCAGTAAATGTGACATCTGCAATATGCACAGAAACAGCAATTCCAGAGAGCCGCTTGTCACATCCTATCCCAGAAAGAGCTCGGTCGAAGGTCTGAATGGATGTTTCACTTCAGAGATGCTGATTATCTCCTCTGTGTGGACTACTTTTCCAAGTGCCCTGAAACTGCTAAGTTAAATTATATGACAAGTAGGCAAATCATTGCGGTTCTCAAATCAACGTTCGCCAGACATGAAGTTCCAGATGAACTTTTTTCAGATAATGGTAGTCAGTTTGTAAGTGCTGAAATGCGAGCGTTTGCAGCCAGCTGGGAGTTCATTCATACTACCTCAAGTCCTGGATTTCCGCAGTCAAACGGTCAGGCAGAGAGAAGTTGCTCTCCTGGAGTATAGAAACACATCGTTGGATGGGATAGGCCTTTTCCCTTCGCAGTTATGAAGAAAGCCTGGAAGCAGGAAGAAGACTGAAGTCAAAGATTCCAGTATCAAAGAAACTGCTGATGCCCAAGGTTTTCAGACAGGTGCGTAACAGACTGGGTCACAGACAAGTCAAACAAAAGCAATACTTTGATCGTGGGACAAGAAAGCTGCCGGAATTGAAGAAAGGAGAAGGAGTGAGAATTAGACAGGATAACAAATGGCAACCTGCAGTTGTTCTCGACAAACTTCAACAACCAAGATCTTACATTGTTCAAACACCAGAAAGTCGCATCTTCAGAAGGAATAGAAGAGATTTGCTGAAAACAAAGGAGACAGTGTGTCCTTCACCTCAAACTGAAGCTGTGGAAGACGTACCTGTTGTTTCACCAGATTTAGAGCTGAATTCAGAGCAGGAACACAACGTGGACAATAATGCCAGTGCAAGCTGTTAATCTTCTGTGAATGCCATGAATTCACCAGTGAGAAATAGTCAATTTCATTCAATGAATAATGAGAGACTGCCAATATTGAATTCACCAGTGAGAAATAGTCAATTTCATTCAATGAATAATGAGAGACTGCCAATATTTGGTAGACCTATGAGAGTGCCGGGTGAAATACAGTGACTGTATAGATCTAACCCTTGTGAAAAAAAATAAATAAATGCTAAGTATACTTGCAGCCAGACTAATTCAGTATACTTCAAGTGTGTTAATGATTAGTTACCTTGAAGTGTGCTATTTTGAAACAACTAATTTTGTACTAAGTATATTTTAGTTGTAATTAAATTGTAGTAAAGCATAACTTTAAGTGTATTTAGTGTACTTTTGTGTCCTAAACTGGAACAACTTCAAGTATACTTAGTGCGTAAATCTAAAAATGTTTACGCATTTTATATTTTATAAAATATAAAATGCATAAATGTAAATATTAAAGTGTACTTTATTTGTGTTACAAGTACAATACAAATTCATAACTAAAAGAGAATTTTTTTGTTTTGTTTGTTTTTGCGTAGGATAGGACAGTAGCTAGACAGGAAGTGAGGTGGGAGAGAGAGAGAGAGAGAGGGGGGATGGGATCGGGAAAGGTCCACGAGCCGGGACTCAAATTCGGGATCCATAGGCACTTGCCCACGAGGCCATCGGTGCCAACCATAAGTGTATACCAAAGTGCACACATTGTCTTCAATAACAAATGCACATTAATAGACAAATAATAGGCTACTAAGCAATACTTTGTACAAAATACTATTGTATACTGGAAATATAAAAAATAAATAAATAATGTTTGCTTTCTAAATTCTTTGTAGAGAAAAATATCCAATACTGTGTACTTTACTTTTTCAAGCTATCAAATGGTAGATTGTTGGAAGATGGCGACAAGTGCGGCTGTGCGTGCTGGAGGAGCTGGATGTTCAAGAACAAAAGCTGAGATTTGTGTGTATAAAACTACTGATGTCATTAAAATGACAACATTGGCCCATGACGAAATCGTTTTGTTGGTGACATACAATTTCTCCTTGAAGAGTCCAAGCGGCTGCTGTCTGAAATGTGCCCTTCTTCAATGCGCTGCGTAAAGCACAAAGGGTCTCCGAAAGACATCAATAACAAAAGACTGCCTGAAAGTGCTTAATGAGTGCGGAGAAAATATTCCCAGATTTGTATCGCACAATCTGGATGAGCTCCCTCCTGTTGGAATCGAGAATGTGGACATATCTGCGTTGCTCAGCAGATTACAGCAGCTGAGTCGGGAGGTAGCCGGTCTGAGAGCGACTCTGGAAAATTTAGACAAGTGAGAATGAGAACGCGAGGGCGGCGGCTGTGGAGCATCGAGTGTCTGCTTTGGAAAGGTTGCGCGCACCACCTGGCCAAGCCTATGGAGACACTGGCCAACAAGCCTACGAAGCGGCCCCTGTACCATTGACGGAGACGGAGGCTGCAACGGCACCGGCGCGCTTATTGCTGAGAGAGACGGGCCGCGCGGGTGAGACCATGAACGCCACGGCCCCCGGAGTGGAGTACGGTGGTAATAACAGAAAACAGAAAAACATTCAAAACAGAAAAAAAACTGAATTTTCACTTCAACTATATTTTTCTAAAATGTATTTTTAGAAAATATACTAAAGTACAATTATTTTAAAGTGTGTCAAAAGTTGTATTGTGAAAATCGGTAAAAGCATGATGCTAATATACTTTTAATATATTCAAAGATTACAATTTTTGTTAGTATATTTGCAATGTACTATTGAAAAGGGGAATATATATATATATTTTTTATGATAGGGAAGTCCTAAGAGTAACAGTTTATTGTTATATAAAAGTTTTGTTAACGTTAAAAAAAAAAGGAGATGTCTTCACATGTATGATGTGTAGCCTCCATGTTGTAATGTAATGTAGTGAACGCTGTGAGGCGCTAATGCATGATCATCTTCATTATAGGCAAACACGAGTAACAACCAGGTAACAACAGCCACAATTCAGTTCAACCACGTGATGATCTCCTGTTAATACATTAGCCTACAGTGGCATTTATTATGAAATTATATTAAATTACTAAATGATTATGCAACTGTTGTAAAATGAATCTTTAACTCAACGTTGTCATATAAAAACAGTCATACTTCTAGATTAAGTTCCATGAAATACACAAGATAGCCTCGAGATCAGTCTCCGAAGTGTAAAAACGAAACCGAAACCAAAACACAATTTGTCTCAGAGGGCTAGATTAGTTCGTATTTCAAGTTGTTTAATTCGCGTAATTTATTAGTTTCACAGTATATTCTCAAAACTGATGGGTGATGAACAGACTAAGACAATAATACCGTTTAGTCATTCATGCGACGCGATTATAGAGACTACGTTAAACATGCCTTCAAAGACATAGGCTACAATTTGGAAATGCCATGAAAGCATACGTAGAAATTAATCAAACGAACTTTCATGAATAAAATGAAGATGCGATCCATGCAGTACAAGCAATGTGCGGATTACCAATACACTTGGAAGAGTTTGAAAGTGTTTTTTGATCAGACTATTATGCAATCGAGTTATGAAACAGTTATGCAATAGATCTGATTAAATTAGATTCCAGCGACACATGGTCCATTTAAAATATCAAACGAAACAATGTTAACAATTTGGACTGGATATAAATTACCTGCCATTCACCAACAGCAACTTCCGAGTTCTGAAAACTGTCCAGGAAACTCCACCAGAGTCTCTGCAGCGCTTGTTCTTCTTCTTGCTTGTTTATGGCGGTTGGCATTAAACTTATAGCTGCTTTACCGCCATCTGCCAGTTAGGAGTGTGGGTCAAGAAGATGGCATCCGCCATTACTATATTATATTATATTCAAATATTAGGCACACAAATATTGAGTTGTGTTGAACTGATTCTTGAATTTCCAAAAATATATGTGGTCTTTTAGATTTTGTATTGGAAATTGGATTTATTCACAAATGTGTTGCATAAAATGTATGGTAGCAATATTCCATTTGAAATGTAGCCTAATATGCTAAATGACAATGCAATATGTAAAATGGGAATACATTTCTGTATTTCAATTTACATTTTCCATTACATTTGTGCAACGTTTGGTGCAAAATGAAAATGAAAATGTAATTATATAATTTGCATTTTCCATTTCATACACTAGTTTTAATATGTAAATTGAATACATACGTTCACGGTTTATAAGTTGCAAAATTAAAATGTATTGCAGAAATTATTAGATATGTTTAACATGTTCAAGCAAAAAAATGCAGCAAAATGATCATTCAAATTCTATTTTTCTTAATTGCTTTTATACTCACAGTTAAGACACTTGTGATTGCATTTTCATTAAATGTCCCGCAATGAATGTAGCAAAATTCAATGTGCAAATTGAAAATGCATTTCGAGCCGATCACATCGCCCCTCCCACCCAATCATTCACTATTATAGTCACTATTGCATCACCATCTTCATTATAGGCAAACAGTTTGTAAGTTTGTTAGTGTTCTTTAATCAGACTGGCTTTAATATCCCTCTGATATAAAATAGAACCTCTGTTATGAAATAAAACAGAAATATGGTCCATTTAACAAACAAAGCAATATAATCTGCTGGATATAAATGACCTGAGTCACCTCGACAGCATCTTCCGAGTTTCGACAGGGAGAGCGGGGATGGTTGCAACACGGGTCAGTTGTAACAATTCCAATCTGTCCAATCAGGAACTAGTTACAAATCACCTGATTCATTTCGCACATGCTCAGTTTAGTCCTTATTCCACTTATGATAAAGAAGAGCCCCGAGGCAAACATAGCTGATTTTAGAGTGGAAAAAACTATTTTGAGGTAAGAAAGTAACTTTTTTTACTTGCTTTGTTTATTTTTGTTATGGGAATTTCTCCTTTGTAGTTCATAAAACTCATCAAATTTAAATGTTTATTGTGTGCCTTTGTCTTTTCATGCAAGTTGTTAGTGCTAATGTTTTGCCTGTTACAGGAGATGTAAGGGGAGCTAGTTCATGGCTACATGACTCTGGGTTAGTTAACAACAAGACTTGAGGTTAGTTGTAACAACCTAACACCTCTCTCTCACACACACACACACACACACACACACACACACACACACACACACACACACACACACACACACACACACACACACACACACACACACACACACGTACGTTCAATTTATTTATTATGGCCATTTTGCCATATATAGTGGCCTATAACTGACAGTAGCAAACATGCTTACAATAAAAGTTCAAGTTCAATATATAATGGTCAGTTACTATGACTGAGAGTGACAAACACACTGAGACTGAGATTGACACACATCAGTTATATTGAAAAGTCAGTGTTGAATAAATCCATTTTTTTGTCATAATCCTTATTTCATTATGTTACATATCACCCCGGTGGATATCATAATGTTACATCTCACCCCAGGGTATGTACAACTAACCCAGACTATGGGGTGAATTTAACATTTCTCTCCTCGTGTTTGAAACTAAACCATGCATTTCCTGTTTGTGGTGCAAATATAATAGCATGTCATTTGATAGCAGACACTTGTAACGAGTTTGAATCATATTTTGAGCACACTGACTTACTTAAATATATAGACAGAAAGGTCAAAAATGTCACAACCATCCCCAGTCTCCCCTACAGGATCTGTTTCTGCAGCGCTTCCTCTCCAGAACCGGGATGAAGTTTCGCACAGTATTATTAATGATACCTTATCTTTCACGAAACTGCAAATTACCAGTAACTTTCCCTGAATCATCAACATTTATTTTCTGCAAATGCTGAGACATTTAATCATAAGCAGGCCCATACAGAATTTATGGACCTTTTCCTTATTTATTTAAGACAAACTGAAGAATGCCTTTATATGTTAATATGTGTTAAACTGAACTAAGCGGACCTGAAGGGTAATAATAATGTTCAGCATGACACATTATTGCCCAAAGAGTGAATTTTTACATGCGTCTACACACACATACACTCACGGTTCAGTGCCAGGCAGTGCTTGTCCATTTCTCACAGGTAACATGTAAGTCAATCTCTTCATTTATTTAATTATGGGTTACTTCTTTATCCTGACATAAAACTTTATAGACAGATCAGTAATGAGTATATTTAGACGGTTCTAGAGAGGGACACTGTACTTATTATTCTAGACTTATAGTTTTTTCTCATTTTAAATTAAACAGAGAGGAGTAAAAACAAGAGTTTGCAATATTAAACGCAAGCATTGAAAGCATATTCATTAATGTTAAGACTCTTAAAAAGAAACTTATCTGTGTCAAAATCACTTTATTGTAAATTATCTGCTCAGTGTGGAGCAGTTCTTATGGTGTAAAACCGAATGATATATCATAATGATGACAGGAGACGCTAACGGTGCAAAAAACAATTGGATAACCCTTTATTTGTTTACATCAGAGCCTAAAAACATGTTTATTATATGTATATTAATGTACATAAATATTGACCTTTAATAGAATATCGATCATCGATCCATAACCTATTTATTTTTCTTTCTGTAAATAGCCTTAAATAAAAATACAATACTCTGAATGCCTTAGATGTCATTTGTATCGTATTTAATGAATTGCAAAAAGCACTTTGTATGTTAGTGCAAATTTATCTCCATGACATTGACTCAATATATTATTAGAAACGACAGCATTGTGTAAGTTAAATATTACGTTTTGCAGCTGAAATGTGGGGATGAGGATGATAGATGAAGGAATTTTGACCAATTAGAGAGTAGAATAATCTGATCTGGGAACTAATGCAAAGTCCCAAGATATTACATCCCAGCATCGTCTCCTGATGAATATCTTGAATATGGAGGCATTTTAACTGCATAATAACAGTGAAAGCATGCACTCTCAAGGTGTGTTTTTGTTTGGGTTTTGCAAAGCGAGTGGTATCTATAATGTCAGTTTGCACATTGTTAAAACAATTATGGGTAACTCTTTAGAATAATGGTCCGTCAATAATAAGTAACTATGCAGGAAGTAATGCAGGACTAATTAGTAGTTCTACATTAACACTTCAGCTACTACTGTTAACTAATATGGAAACAAGCTTATAACTAATCAGTAAGGAATATCAAATTTAGGACTCGAATTTAGATAGTTCCTTATTAGGTAATCAATCATTTGTTTAATGAGATTGTCATCGTTAATTATGACAAATTATAAAGAATTACTAATTAATTACTAATCACAACCATTCCCAAACAAGTCCATATTAGAATAAGGTTTGTGTGTGCTCTGTCACAAGATGGGCACACACATCTTAAAGATAAAACAATTTTTTTCACACTCACACTGAAGACTACAAACTTTACTGTTTAATGTTATGTATCTGTATTATTTTTCTTTATTCATTTTCATAATAATTTCATAATGTATTGCAGGTTGTTGGAACACTTTTGGAAAATGTGTCAAGTCACTTTGATTTCTTTTGGCCACTGATGATGGACTGTTGATTGAAAATGACATTAAAAACATGTCCATGCATGTCTCTGTAAGTCGTTTATTTACTAGACAAGCTATTGGTTTGAAATGCAGTTAAAAAAAGAGATGGGTGTTTATAGTTTTATACAAGTTTCGAGAGAGAGGGATTTTCATTTCCTTAAACTAAAGCAAAAACACACCTTTATGAGATACAAGTTAAAGAGAACTTGGTAAAGACAGAGTATGATATACATTAAGTGCACGTACCCTACATTTTAGTCCAGATCAGTAAGCTATTTTAAGAAAAAAATTATATTAAGATATAAATTAGATAATTAGATCATCTCATTTATAAGTAACAACTCAAACCAGAATCTACATTCAAACCATATGGGAAAAGTTTTTAATGTGGGTTTTATCATGTATGAGGTTGGAAATAATAATCAAAATATCTGAGTGAGTGTGCAGTTCAACTCTTTACTTAGAGAGAGAGATTTACATTCATATACAGTACCAGTCAAAAGTTTGGAAACATTACTATTTTTAATGTTTTTGAAAGAAGTCTCTTATGCTCATCAAGCCTGCATTTAAAAAAAAAAAAAAAATAATAATAATAAAAAAAACAGTAATATTATGAAATATTATTACAATTTAAAATAATGGTTCTCTTTTTTAATATATTTTAAAATGTAATTTATTTTTGTGATGCAAAGCTGAATTTTCATCAGCAAGTACTCCAGTCTTTGGTGTCTTATGATCCTTCAGAAATCATTCTAATATGATGATTTGATACTCAGTTATTATCAATGATGGAAACAGTTGTGCTGTTTAATATATATATTTTTTGGAATACTTTTTTCAGGATTCATTGATGAGTAAAACGTTAACAGCATTTATTCATAAAAACAGCATTTATTCAAAATAAAAACATTTCTAACAATATAAATCGTTACCATCACCTTTTATCAATTTAACGCATCCTTGTTGAATTAAAGTACTAATTTCTTAAAAAATAAATAGTTATTGTTCCCAAACTTTTGAACGGTAGTGCATATTGTTACAAAAGATTTCTATTCTAAATAAATACAGTTCTTTTTAACTTTTTATTCATCAAATAATCCTGAAAAAAGTATCTCAGGTTATAAAAAAATAAGCAGCACAACTGTTTCCAACAACATTGATCATAAATCAGCATATTAGAATGATTTCTGAAGGATCATAAGACACCAAAGACTGGAGTACTTGCTGATGAAAATTCAGCTTTGCATCACAAAAAATAAATTACATTTTAAAGTATATTAAAAAAGAGAACCATTATTTTAAATTGTAATAATATTTCATAATTTTACTTTTTTTTTTTTTTTTACTGCAGGCTTGATGAGCATAAGAGACTTCTTTCAAAAACATTAAAAATAGTAACGTTTCCAAACTTTTGACTGGTACTGTATACATATATGCCTATTATAAATATTTATTTTGTGTGTTCACATATTTCCAATATCTACTGTAATGTTGCCCCAGAAACCATGGAGTGTGTGTAAACAGGGTCTTACCAGAAGAGGCATATCACGCAAGCTAAAGACAGGCAACAAAAGAAAATGAAAAAGAAAAATTAATTTTGAAAGTGAGTAGAAAGGACTAGGGGCAGCTAAACCTACACGTGGTTAGCTAAGTTTGAGCCAGAAAAAACATCAACCTGACCGTCAAGAACTTTTTGTCTCTCGAAATAAATTATAGACCCATCTATTGATATATAGAAATGAATAGATATCTTACCACTCTAGCTTTATCTAGCTAATCGTTTGTAAATAATAAATGTTGCATAATTGCTAAACAACAATAACTTTAGCAGATTATTTAACATCAATTCGTGTCGCTGTACAGCCTCCCCCTACTGAATGCATCAGGAACAACAGGGCCGTAAAACTGCCTGGGCCGTATATCTACCGGCTCCAGGTCTGCAGCCTCCCCCTACTCTTTTCAAGACAGAAGCCTACAGGGATGCACTGTGAATTAACAGCGCTCAAAGTCGACACTCAGAGGCTGTGTTCAAAATCACACTTTATACTCTCTTTCACTATTCCCTACATTAGTTCACTAATATAGTCCAGTTGACAGAGTGAACGAAAAGAAGAGAGTGAATTGAGACACCGATAAACACCCGATAATCACTGAAGAACAGAGAAACAAGAACAGTAAAAAGAGAAACACAAGAACTACAACTGACTTCCAGTCACACTAAGTGTGAAACCAGTTTACAAACCAGTTTAACATTATTTCTTTCATTCATGTACAAAAGTTCTTGTTGAGAATAAACATATATTTAGCTGTTGATGTTTTATTGAATATAATAAAGTCTGTAGTCACCATTATGGAGATCAGTGTTTGCTTTAGAGCTTCTTACCATAGTTTCTCTCTGGCTGCTGTGACTGTGTGTTCATAAAACACATTTGTTATGGCAAGAAAAAGCCAAGAGGAAGTCGATCAGGTGTTTTTGGACATTGTGATGATACCATAATCATTCTTGATGTGCCTAATTCTCTAATTTTATCATTTTTATAATTTTTTTTACTTATGTTTATTTAATATCCATCATATTTCTGTAAAGCTACAACATGAAATCCAGCAATGTTCCTGTAATCAGTTATTCTGAAGGATATTGAAATCACAGCATATGAATCTCAACAATGGTGACAATCAAAAGTTTCATGTTGCAATGCATGCTGGGTTCCAGTACAAAACTCCCAGCATGCACTGCTGCATGAATAAATAAATTAGTGCCACCATTTTTGAGAGACATGCTGATTTTTGATCTCTCTTTGTTTCTACCAGACAGTGCAGCTCTGTTTCTTTGGTTGTGCATAAAAAATAAAAAAAAATCATTGTATGTCATTGCTGTAGTTTCACAGTGGTGGTAATGTAACACTTTTGATAAAGGATTAAACTCTGAATGAGATTAGTGAATGAACATGATGATTTTTTTAACTACCTGAACATGTTTAATGTTTTACAGAAAGAGTGATTTATTCGACAAATTGGTTTAGGCTATTGAGAATTTGGTTCAGAGAATGTGGTTTAGTGTTTTAGCAATTCAGAAAAACTGTAAGAGCTGCAGATGATGCGGTTATTTAACAACAGAAACACGGTGAGCAGAAAACCTGTGGCACCTTTAGACGTTTAGTTTTATTCCATATTTAGCATGATTAATCAGCATATTAAGAGCATTTCATAATAAACAATGTTATAATTTGAAAAATCATTTAGAGATGAAGGGAAGACAAAAAAATCGGAAATTACTAGTTAACTTTATTTTGTGCTCATGATGAGAGTTTTGCTTATTAGATTATGTATGGTGTTTGTTTTTAGTAGTTTATTACTTTGAGTAAAATATAAAAATGGCCCATACTTTTCTTAAGAGGTAAACCTGCACTTCCAGAATGTTTTCTCAGTCCCAAGGCCTTCTATGTGCCAGAAACATAAATGTAACATAAATACATACATAAATACATAAAAATAGCCTGATAAAACGTCTGATCTAACCTTTTATATTCATATCCAGTTGTGAGAAATAATTATATGTTTCCAAGTCATGATTTTCTGACTCTTTTTGTATTAGAGACTATTTTAATATGAATATTTAGAGTTTTCTTGTCTGGTTGACATTTGGCTGCATTAAATTTTGAGGAATTAAATGGTAAATACTCACATAATTTTGAGTTTCTGATTTCTGCTAATTTCTGATTTTAAAGTTAGATGCCTGTGTTAATATACTATACTTGCAGTACATAAACAATATATTCACCTCAGTTGGGATTATTATACTTTTTTATGTAATTGCAAAAATGTAAAAATATGTAAATTAGTTCTCCTTCCAATAGTAATATAACGGTCATCAGCTTGAGTGGCCTTGAGAGCCACCAGAGGACGCTCCACATCAGACTATCGTGATTCCCTCACAACTACATTTCCCATAACTCACTGCCCGGACTCATCATCCCTGATTGCATCCACCTGTGTCTCATTACCTTGTTAGTCTCAGCCTATTTAACCCTCATGTGGTGTTCAAGTCATTTTGACCTGGAGTAGATTTTCTTTTTCCCGAAAATACTAGTTAATGTTATCGCTTTGGACTGAAACTTAGTGACTTTTTTCACAAATGGTATAAATACTTCTGAAATGTTTTGTGACAATTTTCTTAAATTTTTACAATGGCCCAGTGGAACACCACAAGTGTAACTCTGTGCCATTTTGTACAAAATAAAAGTTTTTCAAAACAAAATTCCTAGTGAAAAATTAAAGTAGACTAGTGTGATCAACAGTGCCAATTTTCTTCAGATTTTATTTTATTTTTCCAAAATTATTCAAAAATAATGTTTTTTTTTACTCAAAAGGAGATGCCTACTCTCAAATAAATGAGGCCTATGATTAATCAGATGCAAATATAAATATGAAACCAGTCCTAATTGGAAGAGAACAAGTGGACAAAAAGATTGAATCCAATATTGGGTGATAATATTGCATAACGAGTGATTTATAAGCTATTTTTTGTAGTCTGGTCATTTTTGGCCGGGAACACCACGAGAGTGACAATGTTCCATATTGTACAAAATAAAAGTTTTTCAAAACAAAATTCCTGGTGAAAAATGTAAGTAGACTAGTGTCATCAACAGTGCCAATTTTCTTCAGATTTTATTTAATATTTCCCAAATTATAAAAAAATAATGTTTTTTTTTACTCAAAAAATGAGATGCCTACTATCAAATAAATGAGGCCTACGATTAATCAGATGCAAATAGAAATATAAAACCAGTCCTAACTGAAAGAGAACAAGTTGACAAAAAGATTGAATCCAATATTGGGTGAAAATATAGTAATGAGAGATTTATAAGCTATTTTTTATAGTCCGGTCATTTTTGACCGGGAACACCACAGGGGAAAACACACACAAGGGTTAAACCATGTACACTCATTCATTATCTGTGAGGTCTTGTTGTTTTAGGTAATGTCATCAGCTGGATCACGATAGTCTGATGTGGAGTGTCCTCTGGTGGCTCTCAAGGGCACTCCAGCTGATGACCGTTACAAGTAAGTTTCTCCTTTTGTTTGTTGTTTTGGCTAGACCTTCTCCTGAAGATTGAATGCTTCCATTTTCTTTGTTTAACAAAAATAAATAATTTTGGGATACTGGGAGAGCTTTTAACATGTTACAATATACTGATTATTTTTTTTCCTGTAGCTGCACGCTTTGGATGCTGTGTTCTCCATTTGTGTGGATGTAGTGTCTATTGGTTGATCTGAAGTGAAATGGCTCAACTCCACACATCCATATAGAGAAGCAAGAAGACAGACAGAAAAGAAAAAAACACAGAGTAAATATTTTGTGAAGCTGCACTTTTATTTTCCTTAATTTCATTAGCATCTTTTTCAGCTGCAATCTTTTCTTTTTAACTAGAGATCACTGCTTTTTGCAACAACACCGATATATTTCTCCATATCTGGAAACAACTATTTTCCATCAACATCAAACGTTGCGAAAGTCATTCATTCATTATTCCTTAATCTTTTCATTTTATTTGTTTAATAATTTCAAATGAAAGTTACTTTTAATAGTAATATTAAAATGATTGTCACTACAATAAAAACTAAATGAATATGATTTCCATCAATACAATTATAGCTTGATAAACACACACACACCATTCTTATTGTCTCTATAAAGATTTTAATACACACATTTATTCTGTTATTTCTGTGGCATAAGTTAAGATATGAAAGAAAATTTAAATAAGAGTCTCTGTATCTCACTGTTACTGATTTATCATGCAGCTCAAAGTATTATGGGTAAAATCTCTCTACAATCTGTTCTGAAACATCAACACAGTTTCACTGATGATCCAGAACTAACCCAAAACCCAGGATAGAGCGGCTGAGTGAATGTGGTCTGGACTGTGTGGATGAGGCTCATTGTGTCAGAGACGCTGTAGAAGGACAGAGTTCCTGCACTGTGATCCACATACACTCCTATTCTTCTGCTGATGGACTTTACAGGGAGAGAAGTCTGTATGTTATTGTGTATGAATGTGAATCTGGAGGAAAAGCAGTCCAAACTCCAGGACTGATCATTATATCCAAACGCACACTCATTAACCGATCCCTTCCTGCTGATGCTCTTATACGACACTGATATAAACACACCACTATTCCCAATCCACTCAATCTCCCAGTAACAGCGTCCACACACACTCTCTCTACACAACACCTGATAATGACGATCAAATCTGTCTGGATGATCAGGATACGGCTGCTCTGTGTCAGTGCCAGTAATCACTCTGTTCCTCTCAGACAGACTGAGGTGTTTATTCACTGTGTTCAGATCCAGAGTGAGCTGATGGGAATCTGATGGAGAGAAAACACATCAGAAACAGGATTTATGAATCTGTCTGATCTTTTAATGTATCTGAACTCTTCATGAATCAATGTTCAGTGTATCATCAGTGTCTCAGTACAGCTGACCAAATATCCTGTGCAAATCATCATTTACATGATCAATTATAAAACTCTTCTATCATGATTTATTTCTCCTTCTACAGGAAGAACATGAACACATTCAGTGAGTTTTTCTGCTTGTTTTCTAGTGACTCACATTGTAGGAAGTCGTTCCTGGTCTTGGGATTCATGTTGGTGAAAGTGACTGTGGAAATAAACAGACATGAACAGTGTGAAGAGAAATGACAAGATAAAATACATTCATTTCTAAGAAATTTCTAATATGATGCTCTATAATATTAGATGATGGACTCATTTCTGAGAGCAGATTAATAATCTCCAGGGGCTTCATTTATAAAACACACACATCAGATTGATCCTAAATTCCATGGATTTCATCCTCCGTCATGTGTATATAAACACTTGTCCATGATGATGAGTCCGTATTTCTGAATCATCAAGAGATATTTGTGGCCGTTCTGTAGGAGGATTTGATGGACTTGAATTTAAGATGAACTGGGATTTATAAACTGAGATGCATTTAAGGACAATTTTGTGAAAATGGTCATTTTATAAATTGTAGGAACATTTCGGAAATGGTTGTACGTTCAGATTTGGGATCTTTCTCCACACGTCTGTATAAACGAGGCGCAGGACTTTACCTCCGTCTGAGATCTTCTTGATCTCCTCTTTGCAGAAATCCTCCAGTTTGTCTCTCAGCTGACGGACAGATTCTCTCACGCCATCAAAAGAGGAGAGAGAACTGAAGGAAACGTCGGGTTCGTCTGTAGATTCAGGAGGTGCTGAGAGAGACTGGAAACTCTACAGAAAACAGAAATCAAAACTCATCATCTCCACACTTCAGCCAATAACCTGCACTATATCAGATCTGAGCAGCTCTTGTTGACTTGACTTCTCTTCAGTGACTCGCTTCAATCCAGCACTTTCACACAATCAGCACATTCTTCTCATATTCATCATTTAATGCTACAAACTCTAGTATTTGACACTTAATAATACTAATAATAAAATCATTTGAATATATATATATATATATACTTAAGAGCAGATTGAATGTAATGCTTTCAGACACTTAATTATTTTTCAGTTATTTTACTTAAATGAATGTCTAAATGTATGTTAAATGCAATTAGCTAATATTTAGAGAGCTTTTTGACCAACTTGAGTAGGATTTAAGTATCTGTATATGTCATTTCAGAATTATTTCTATTGTCTTTGAAATATGGTTAAGTTCACTGATTTCATCACACTGTAAACCCTAACGCTCAAAATAATTCATTGGTTTGAGTAGGACAAACTTAAATTAAACTAATTAGTTCAGTCAAATTAACTTTTTTGAGTATTTAGCACTTTCTTTTTCTTTCAAGTTCACAGAACTGATATATTTTAAGTAAACTGAACTGTTTCATTGTTTTGAGTTTTATGACATTATTTATTTTAATTTAAACAAACTTAAGTTTAACTGAAATGGCTGGGATGTCTATTTCCCAGCATGCTTTGCCGATGGCACTTGAATGGGAGAGTAAATGCTAAAATTAAGTGTGATATAATGTTTTTTTGTGCAAGATTAATGTTAAGTGGGAGATTGAGTATTGATTAATGTTTTGTTATGATAATTTAGAAGAATTTCTGTTAATGTTGGTTTTAGGGTAGTTAACATCATGGTGACAAGTGGTGCATGCGGCTTGATTTGAGAGCAAATAAAATCTTTATACTGTTGCACTCATACAGCAAGTGCTGTATTACATACTATTGTTAGCATGATAACATAGTATGTTAGCAAACTAGCTTGTTAAAACTATAAGTTAATACTAATGAAAGTGTTCACTTTGAGATTACATGAATGTTTTAAGTTAAATGTATGAAATAGTGTACTCTGATCTGATTTTAATTGTTCTTAACTTGAAATATTTAAGTACAAAACTTAAAATCTGCCAGTTCTGCTTGCTTAAACTTTGAATTTAAAAATATTGAGGCAATCAATTGCCTTAAATGTTTTGAGTTCTGCTAACTTATTTGGGTTTACAGTGAAGACAGAAGAAACCAGAAGGAAAAATTAGTTCATATTTAATGGTAAATTACCCAGGGCTTTGTAAGTGTGTCTCTTTAAACAGAAGATGATCAGATGAGAGTCTGACTGATGATTATATGATAACACAACACTTGACTGAATCTGACTGAATTCCTGACAACATCTCAGTCAACGGCTCATTCTGCTCTCATGAAATGTTTCTCTGTCATAGCAGGATCTTGCTCAAGTCCACTATGACCCTGTTCTTCTAGATATCTGTTACCTGCAGGAACTGGATGTAATCTTGTGTGTGTGACAGCTGCTCCAGCTCAGCGTCTCTCCTCCTCAGATCATTGATCTCCTGCTCCAGTCGCTCCAGTCGTCCTTCAGCTCGACTCACTGCAGTCTTTTCCTGATCTCTGATCCGCTGTGTGACCTCAGAGCGGCTTCTCTCAATGGAGCGGATGATCTCAGTGAAGATCCTCTCACTGTCCTCCACTGCTGTCTGTGCAGAGCGCTGTTACACACACATCACAATCACACAGTGGCTTCAGCACGACTGACAGAGTCCAAACTGAGACGTCTCAAACTTCTCTTCTTCTCCAGACTCACCTTATGAGACTTCACAGCCTCTCTCAGATGCTGAAGATCTTTCTGTCTCTGCTGGATTCTCTGACGGATCTTCATCTGCGTCTCCTTCAGCTGTTTCTGGAGGACAAACCAATGACAGGGAATGACACATAAAACTACTGTCATACAAACATTAAAGTTACATGAATCCAGAGTTGGTGAAGTGGTTAAAGATCTTGCATGGTAAGTTTTTACTGTCTGGTTCAAACCACAGATTCATGGTTTCCTGAAATGAATGTCAGCAGTATTTCATCAGTGCCTAGTTTTATATCATTAGTATCATCATTTACGCTCCCTCATGTCGCTCCAAACCTGGATGACTTTCTGTCTATTGTGAGACACAACAGAGGATATTTAGAAGAATGTCTCAGCGGTTTACAGAGGCCAAATAAAATATGGTGACGCGTCAATGACATCAAACCTCATTGGTTCTTTCATGTCACAGTCACATGACTAAACACCATGATGTCATGACACAAACACCAGTGAAGTTTGATGTTTTTGATGTCATCATATTTGATTTGGGCTCCACATACATGAGTTTATCAATGATTTGATTTGTGAATAAAAATGTGGCTCTTTTAAAAGTAGCATATTTTAAAGACTTCATTTATTTTGGAAATGATATACTTTAAAAGAATATAATTGTGAAATAACTGTGAACTGAACGTAATGTTTTCAGACACGACATAATTGGATGTTAATTGCTATTAAATGAAAATGTATTATAGTTTAAATGTAAATATAAAGCAATTAGCTGACTTTTTGACCCACTTTAAGATTTAAGTATATAATGTAATTTCATAATTCTACTGAGTTAAATTGAAATATTAAATATTATTAAAATGTACTTGAAAGTAAATTTTTTAATTTTACATGATAAAAAAGTGTACTTTATAAAGTGTACAATCATGAAAGTTGACTCTCTTTAAGTGCATTTAAGTGGCCTTTCATTTCATTAATATTATATTATGTGCAAGTATATATATATATATATATTTTTTTTTTTTTTTTTAAATATACTTTTAATTTGAAGCACACTACAAGTGCATGTCAATACACTTAAGCGTACTCCTTTCTTTAACCACTAGTTGTTTAGATTACTTTTATGCTTTTTCCCCTTTTGGAGCTTGAAACTTTTTTACTCCATTGACTTTCAATGTATAAACTAAAATAGATGAGAAATTCTTCAAAATGTCATCTTTCATATTCCACAGAAGAAACTCAGTCAAACCGGTTTGGAACAACATGAATAAATGAGTGAGTAAATAAAGACACTTTCATTTCTGTGTGATCAATCCCTCTCAGTTCATACCTGTGTCTCTGTCCTCTGTGCTGCAGTTGATACAGTGTTGTGGTTTTTATGTTCACTCTCCTTACACCACACACAGATGCACTGTTGATCAGTGATACAGAACATTTCTAGCTCTTTATCATGTTTACAGCAGATCATGTCCTGCAGTCGTCCAGTGGCATCAATCACTTTGTGTGGCTTACGGGAGTGAAATTCCTCATGACGATCAAAATGAGTTTGACAGTAAGATTCCTGACACACCAGACAGGACTTGACGGCTTTGTATTTTCTTCCAGTACAGACGTCACACTGCACGTCTCCAGCTCCAGCGTAACAGTCAGCAGGAAGTTTACTCTTCTTCAGTTTCTCCACCAGTTCAGCCAGAATGGTGTTTTTAGCTAAAGCAGGTCTTGGAATGAAGGTCTGTCTGCACTGAGGGCAGCTGTAGACTCTCTTCTCATCCTCCTGATCCCAGCAGTCTGTAATACAGATCTTACAGTAACTGTGTCCACAGAGGATTGTCACTGGATCCTTCAGGAGATCCAGACACACTGGACACGTGAACTCATCCTGATCCACTGAAATTCTGGCTTCTGCCATTTTACTGCATGAATACAGAGAGACACAAACACACAATAATAATAATAATAATAATTCATTACATTTATATAGCGCTTTATCTGAGACCTCAAAGCGCTTTACATAGAAGGGGGGAATCTCTTCAACCACCACCGATGTGCAGCATCCACCTGGATGATGCGACGGCAGCCATATTGCGCCAGAACGCCCACCACACACCAGCTTATTGGTGGAGAGGAGACAGTGATGAAGCCAATCAGTATATGGGGATGATTAACCGCTCAACAACACTTCAGTTTCTGTTTCTGTTTCTCTGAAATGAGGAGCTGTAATAGTTCCTGTTTCTGTGTTTGAGTGACGTGTGTAAAACAGGAGTGTCTGTAAAGCAGCTTGCTCATTCATGGTGAAGGAAAGTCACTTTACTGCTGTGTTTATGTGTCCTAGTGGAGTCAAAAACATCGTAATTACGAGTTCCGAGCTCATGAACCATTCAATCCGTTAAATTCGGATTGTCACAATGTTGACATTAAACCATCGTTCAGGGCCATTGCTTAAGGTTGTGCCTAGGGTGTCTGGACAACCACTATACTACATAATGTACTCGTCACTGCCCTGAAGCGGGAAAATCAGCCTTTTAAATTCCAACCACCTGTTGTTGGGCTCATTGTGTTCTCATTCATCATCGAGCAAGGATACGTGAGTATTGCGTTTAGCCTACCTCAGCTATCAAACACAACCTACAGCTTTAATTTCTAATGTGATTAATGAAGCATCGCTCGCACTGTTTAGTTTTTCGTTTGATTTTTCCGCTATTTAGTCTCATTCGTTTCTTTGCTCCTCTGGATTTGTGGATGTTTCCCCGGTGACACCTGCTCGGCTACTGTCTGCCATACAGACCCGGTTTTGTTCATTAAATGGTCTGATCTGCCTTTGCTTTTCATGTTTTATTTATTATACTTAAAATAAATTTGTATTCGTTTATTTCTTTTTTTTTTCTTTTTTTTTTTTTTTTTTTTTACAAATGTATGACTTTTGGAAGTGCAATTTGATTATATGCAATTTTAATAAAGTTGAATTAACGAAACCCTCTGTCATTTTTACTCTTTAAAGTGTAGGCTACACTTGCAGGTGTTGATAGCCCCATTAAATAATATAGATAAACAATAAACGATAAAAAGTATATAATTATCTAACAAAATACACCATATAAAAATATTGTCAGAACGTCGTCTCTCAGTTGCTGAATGTCGCGCAACAACGTTGCTACAGCCCTGTCACGTCTTACAATTCTACGTTGTTACAATGTTGCGAGCACGTAGACAGCGACGTTGCCATAGCAGAAATGCAACGTGCCAGAGACGTTGCCACAACGTAAATGTGTTTGCTGGGTCTCAGCTGATGCGTGTTGCAGAAGTGCGTCATATCTGGCTATAACATGTCATTGATGTGTCGTTCATGAACGATTCGTTAATTTTGAACGAATCTTTAATATGACTCGGGACTACCGAGTTGTCTCAGAGAGTGGTTCGTTAATTTTGTGTTGACAGCGCATGCGCGCAACATCCCATAGGCTCTGTAGGCTACATGAAACAGAAATGATTAGTTCGGGAGTTGGGGTTCGGCTCGGCCGGGTCCTCCGAGTCTTTCGTTCTTCCTGTCAGCCCCATAAAGACTATGGCTAAGTCCCAATTCGCATACTTACTACGACCTAAAAGTACTTTTTTTGTGAGGAAAAAGTACATACTTTTGAGTGTGTAGCAAAAGAGTATGCACGTTCTGGGACATACTTCGATGACGTCATGCAATGTAAACGAGAACGTGGTTGCCTAGTTACGCACACCGCGACTGTTAACAAAACATTTTACATTTCATTCATTCTTATATATCCAATATAATTTCATTTACTATTCCCATCTTTTTTTCCACAATACATTTACAATGTGTTTTACCAAATTGAGGAGTGAAGCAGGGCGTCGTGGTAGATCAAACTGGTTCTAAGGTTCATGTGCAATGTGTGTAACGAAAGCTACTTATTTTCTGAGTTAAAATATTTAAAGTTTATAGTATAACTATTGTTTAACGTATTTTATACTTAATCTTATACTTATGTATAATATTTAAAAATACCCAGATGAAAATGAACCATGCTTTTACTATAGTAAAAGTGTAGTAGCCTAACCATGTTTCTTTGGTTGGACTGATAAAGTTAACATCTGTACAGCCACAGTATTACTACAAATAAGTCAGACAGAAACATCAAAAGAAATACATTAAAAAGACACTTGCATGACACTGTAACGTTACTAGAGCCTTTTTATTTATTGTTTTGTAGCCAGATAACCCCAATGAGGCACACAGTATCTTCGTTGGGACCCTACAAGACAAACACGGTACTTTTTTGGCACAACATAAATCCATTAATATTATGAGACAATAAAATATACATTTAATTAGGGTTAAACATTTGAATTCTTACACTTAAAAACTGAGGGCGCATCTCCGCTGCCGCATCCGGCTGCTATGTTTACATCACCACAAAGCTCCTCCCGCACACACGCAATGGGTTGTGGGCAATATTAGCCGTTAGAGTGTGCATTGATCTGCACTTCGAATTCTAACCGGAAATAGTAGACCATCCGGGTATCATTGGAATACTCATTTCAACATACTACGATTTGGGACGTACTAATTCTAGTTTCGCATACTATTTAGGACGGATAGTATGCGAATTAGGACTCAGCATATATGAGTTCATCTGTCACGGGGTGACTAAAAACGGAACCTTATTTGTGGAAATTGTGTACTGGGAGCGCTTCCGGCGTAACACAAGGCCGGTTCCGGGAAAACACGGAAGCAGCGAGAAGCAATGAAAGAGAGCTGACGAGCGCGATTGCTGTGAAAGAAGAGGAGTGTTTTGGATGTGACATTGCAGTGCAGAGCTTGTTTATATCTGTAACAGAGTTTCCATCCGCCGAGGTTTTCGTCTGGGCCCACACGCTGCTTTAATGTTTGAGGTTTGTGAATGCAGTGCTGGTTATTTTCATCTCGTGTGCAGTTGAGTGTTTTTGCAGTGCATGCACGAGTGGAGGGAAGTTGCAGACTGTGTGGTACCCAAACGAACAGAGCTTCGACGTTACTGAACTGACCCGCTCTGCCTACCAGTTTATGCTGAAGTCCCGCTGAGCCACATCTCCGCTGCTGCATCCAGTCCTGTATCCAGGAAGAATTAAAGAGTGAGCATACTGAATCCATACTAATCCACTCTGTTTACCAGATGCTGAAGTCCCGCTGAGCCAGTGAACCGAGCCACATCTTCGCTGCTGCATCCAGTCCTGTATCCAGGAAGAAAGTGAGCATACTGAATCCATACTGACCCGCTCTGCCTACCAGTTTATGCTGAAGTCCCGCTGAGCCACATCTCCGCTGTTGCATCCAGTCCTGTATCCAGGAAGAAAGAGTGAGCATACTGAATCCATACTTATCCACTCTGTTTACCAGTCTATGCTGAAGTCCTGCTGAGCCAGTGAACTGAGCCACATCTTCGCTGCTGCATCCAGTCCTGTATCCAGGGAGAAAGAGTGAGCATACTGAATCCATACTAATCCATTCTGTTTACCAGTCTATGCTGAAGTCCCGCTGAGCCAGTGAACCGAGCTACATCTTCGCTGCTGCATCCAGTCCTGTATCCAGGAAGTAAGAGTGAGCATACTGAATCCATACAAATCCACTCTGTTTACCAGTCTATGCTGAAGTCCTGCTGAGCCAGTGAACTGAGCTACATCTTCGCTGCTGCATCCAGTCCTGTATCCAGGAAGAAAGTGAGCATACTGAATCCATACTGACATGCTCTGCCTACCAGTTTATGCTGAAGTCCCGCTGAGCCACATCTCCGCTGCTGCATCTAGTCCTGTATCCAGGAAGAAAGAGTGAGCATACTGAATCCATACTAATCCACTCTGTTTACCAGTCTATGCTGAAGTCCCGCTGAGCCAGTGAACCGAGCCACATCTTCGCTGCTGCATCTAGTCCTGTATCCAGGAAGAAAGTGAGCATACTGAATCCATACTGACCCGCTCTGCCTATGCTGAAGTCCCGCTGAGCCACATCTCCGCTGTTGCATCCAGTCCTGTATCCAGGAAGAAAGAGTGAGCATACTGAATCCATACTAATCCATTCTGTTTACCAGTCTATGCTGAAGTCCCGCTGAGCCAGTGAACCGAGCCACATCTCCGCTGCTGCATCCAGTCCTGTAACCAAGAAGAAAGAGTGAGCATACTGGATCCATACTTATCCATTCTGTTTACCAGTCTATGCTGAAGTTCCGCGGAGTCTGTGAACCGAGCCACATCTCCGCTGTTGCATCCAGTCCTGTATCCAGGAAGAAAGAGTGAGCATACTGAACCCATACTGACCCGCCCTGCTCACCAGTCTATGCTGAAGTCTTGCTGGTCTAGCGACTCGAGTCCAATCTCCACTGCTGTCATCTAGTCTGGACCTGTCGACACAGGAGGGCCGGTTGGCCTGATCTTTCTCCTTGAGATTGCCTTTTAATTAAATAAATAAACTTGAGATTCCTTTTATTCTGTTGTCCGTTTTCCTTGAGCGGTGAGGTAGCTCCTCAGGGGGGAGGTACAGTAGAAGGGAGTGTCGGTTGGCAAGTAGCGCCTCCACACCCCCGGCCTGTGACATTTGGCGTAGTCGGCAGGGTTTCCTTCCCTGAGTTGAGTTCGGAGGACCTGGCTCAGAATTAAAACTGTCGGAGTGGAAAGCACAAATAGAATATTTGGCTGGTCTACAAGGGCTGAATGAACAGCAGAGTTTACAGTTCGTACTGGGGTCCCTGGAAGGAGAGGCCAAGAGGGAGGTTCAAGCTGCCTCAGGGGCTGGCCGAGCTAATGCACCGGCTGTCTTCGACTTCTTGTCCGAACTGTACGGGGATACCACCCCAGTGGCTGCCCTCCGGGCTCAGTTTTTTAATTACCAGCAAGGCCCCCAACAGGACCTTCGATCGTATTCCTTACGGCTCCGAGAGCAGTTTCCTCATTTGAAAGGGAGGCGTAACCATGGACTTGGGGATGAAGACACCCTATTACGGGACCAATTCCTCGTGGGGCTCCGTGACGGGCCAATACGACAGATCTTACGGCTACAACTCCGACAAGACCCCATGTTGACGTTCGACGATCTTCGTCGAGAAGCCTTGGCTCAGGAAACCGATCAAACCGAAGCTATTGCTTCAACTGCTTGCATGGCTGCTAGCGGAACCTTTACTCCCGCTGCTTCAGTACAGACTGACTGGAAACAGGAGTTACGTACAGAACTTATGAAGAATGTCCAGGAGCAGATGGCCGAACTCTCTCAGACACTTTTGGCAGAACTTCACCGGGGACGGCTTGGGGAGGCACCTTTGCCCCATGAGCGGTCTTACTCTGAGGGGAGTCGAACGATGGGACGCCGCTCTGGACGATCCAATCCTACTAAATTCCAGTGGGATGATCAGGGGCGACCAATTTGTAATAACTGCGGGGAGCCGGGACATATGAGTCGTCAGTGTGGTCCACGGCGTGGTTCGCAAGGGGGTTTTTAGGTTTGCCGGCCACTGTGGGTCAAGTGGTCGGGACCCCTTTGATTGACCCCCATTCTTTGTCTGCTCCCCGGGACCAATTGGTCGGACACTGCCCTAAACATCTCCGCTGTTGCATCCAGTCCTGTATCCAGGAAGAAAGAGTGAGCATACTGAATCCATACTAATCCACTCTGTTTACCAGTCTATGCTGAAATCCTGCTGAGCCAGTGAACCGAGCCACATCTTCACTGCTGCATCCAGTCCTGTATCCAGGAAGAAAGAGTGAGCATACTGAATCCATACTAATCCATTCTGTTTACCAGTCTATGCTGAAGTCCCGCTGAGCCAGTGAACCGAGCCACATCTCCGCTGCTGCATCCAGTCCTGTAACCAAGAAGAAAGAGTGAGCATACTGGATCCATATTTATCCATTCTTGTTACCAGTCTATGCTGAAGTTCCGCGGAGTCCGTGAACCGAGCCACATCTCCGCTGTTGCATCCAGTCCTGTATCCAGGAAGAAAGAGTGAGCATACTGAACCCATACTGACCCGCCCTGCTCACCAGTCTATGCTGAAGTCTCGCTGGTCTAGCGACTCAAGTCCAATCTCCACTGCTGTCATCTAGTCTGGACCTGTCGACGCAGGAGGGCCGGTTGGCCTGATCTTTCTCCTTGAGATTACCTTTTAATTAAATAAATAAACTTGAGATTCCTTTTATTCTATTGTCCGTTTTCCTTGAGCGGCGGGGTAGCTCCTCAGGGGGGAGGTACAGTAGAAGGGAGTGTCGGTTGGCAAGTAGTGCCTCCACACCCCCGGCCTGTGACACATCGAGTCTTTCGGGTCTGAGTCTTCGTTCTTTTGTCACCTTCTTTTGACCGCTGGTATCTCGCTACAAATGCAACATTAGATTCGTATTATTGACTGTGTCTGACTCTGTATATTGTTTTATATTTAGGAATTAACATACAGTTATCAGAATATATGAGCAATAAACATTATCTGAAAAATAAAAAAAAAGTTCCATCTTGTTATTGTCCCTGTCCTTCTCTTTTTATTGTTAAATGTTTCTTGTGCAAATGTGGTGTTTTTATTATTATTATTATTATTATTATTATTATTATACTTATTATTAGATTATTACATTGGATAAGCTTAGGATAACCTATACTAACAATGATGAATCTAACATAAGGTAGCCTACAACAACTAGGCTATGAGAAACATCATTCATAAAGCATAACAAAACAAACATAACACAGACCTTAAAGACGCTGGCTGGATCGCAGTCTATCTCTCTCTCGTTTCTTCTCCTCATTGGCGTCTTATAGCCGATTAACCAGCTAACTCTCAAACGGCAAACAGGTCAACCTATGAGAAAGAGTGCTGTGTGCTCATAGAGGCAGAGAGACGCCCGAGTAAACAAGTTAGGGAAATCGCCTAAACCACCGACTGTAACATAGCTATAGGCTATTACAAAAAGATCGTTGTATGGGCCTAGAATATGACCTTCATTTCAAAACCTTGATAGAAGCTTAGAATGTTTATATATGACATAACAAAAATGACATTCGGTACAGTCTATATGAAGGTTCAGAATGACCACTCATTAAAGTAGAATTCCGGTAGTTATAGTGTTAAAGTGGCAAGTTCTATACATTTCCAAACATCTTTCAGAATTGAAGTTCAAGAACGTTGTAGTGGATGACCAAGTTTGATTTCAATGGAATAAGAGCATGTCATTGTTAAACAACACCATCAATAATGAAAGAGGCCTGTGGAGATGTTGAGAAGTTCATAATGATTTTGTAACAATCACACTAGTCGAGTCCCAAAATAGATAAATAGCCCTGGATAAGATGCAGTAGGCATTTTTGAGGAAAAGTACTTCAAGTGTTGTTTCTATATGATTTTTAGGTGCTGAATCCATTTCTGCCGTATAACAAGTTGTAAACATCACTGTTTTGGCATAAACAATAAAAACAAAATGACCGCCAAAAAAAAAAAAAAAAAAAAAACGTTTTAATGCATTTATTGCAGTTTAAACATTAAACATTATAACTAAACTATGCATTCTCAGAATATTTAAACATGTAAACAATGAAAGAACAACATTAACATGAAAGGGACAGTTTTTAATGGCTGCTGGAATTATGCCAAGGTACCAAGGTACACTGGGAAGCATATATCAGTGGAAATATGCAATTATGCCCAGTCCGAAGGGGGGAACTTGGAATACACATGACCCCAGGGGGCTGCATATTGAGAATCACTGGGGTGTCCAGCCGCAGGTGGAATATTTCAAACCCAGGGGTGGCAAGGTGGCTTGCCGAGGGAAAGACACATGCTCAGAGAGGCTTACAGTGGACTACACACGTGGGGGTCGCCCAGAGGCCGTGTTAGGTGTCGCCCAGCCTGCAGCTCTACAGATGTCTGTTAGCGAGGCGCCATGCGCTAGAGCCCAAGAGGATGCCACACTCCGGGTGGAGTGGGCCGTCACACCAAGGGGGCATGGTCGACCTTGCTGCTGGTAAGCCAAAGCAATGGCGTCCACTATCCAGTGAGACAACCTTTGCTTGGAGAGAGCCTTTCCCTTTAGCTTCCCATCATGACAGACAAAGAGCTGGTCTGAAGTCCTGAAACACTGCGTTCTGTCTACGTAAGCATGGAGGGTGTGTACTGGACAGAGCAGTGCCAAGGCTGGGTCTGCCTCCTCCGAGGGCAGCGCTTGCAGGTTCACCACCTGGTCTCGAAAGGGTGTGGTGGGAACCTTGGGCACATATCCAGGCCGGGGTCTCAGGATCACATGAGAGTTAGCCGGTCCAAATTCCAGGCACGCTTCGTCAACCGAAAATGCCTGCAGGTCCCCTACCCTCTTGATGGAGGCCAATGCAACCAGGAGCACTGTCTTCATTGACAGGAACTTAAGCTCCACTGATTGCAGAGGCTCAAAGGGAGCACTCTGCAGAGCAGTTAAAACCACTGAGAGGTCCCAAGAGGGAACGAGAGGAGGGCGAGGAGGATTCAGTCTCCTCGCTCCTCTCAGGAAACTGATGATCAGGTCGTGCTTTCCAATGGACTTACCATCAACTGCATCATGATGTGTGGCAATGGCGGCACCATACACTTTCAGGGTGAAGGGAGACAGCCTTCGCTCCAACCCTTCTTGCAGGAAGGAAAGCACGACACTGATCGGGCCTTTCGTGGGTTCTTGAAGTTTAGAAGAACACCAGTTGACGAAGAGGTTCCACTTCAACGCATAGGCATGTCTCGTGGACGATGCTCTAGCAGAAGTGATTGTAGCCACCACCGCTGGTGGTAGGGTACTCAAACCTGCCTTGTCCCGTCCAGGAACCACACATGGAGATTTCAAAGATCGGGACGAGGGTGCCATAGGGTGCCCCGTCCCTGAGAAAGCAGGTTCTTTCTCAGAGGAATTGGCCAGGGAGGTGCTGTCGCGAGGAGTACTAGTTCTTGGAACCAGGTGCGGTTGTGCCAATACGGGGCAACCAAAATTACCTGCTCCTCGTCCTCCCTGATCTTGCGCAAAGTCTGCGCAAGAAGGCTCACTGGGGGAAACGCATACTTGCAGAGGCCCCGCGGCCAGCTGTGCGCCAGTGCATCCGTGCCGAGCATGCCCTCGGTCAGAGAATAAAACAGGTCGCAGTGGAACGAGTCGTGGGAGGCAAACAGATCTACCTGTGCGTGCCCGAACTGATCCCAAATCAGCTGAACCGACTGGGGATGGAGTCTCCATTCTCCAGCGAGAGGCCGAAACCGAGACAGATCGGCTGCACGGTTCAGGTCTCCCGGGATATAAATGGCTCGAAGCGACCTCAGATGCTTCTGACTCCATATGAGGAGGTGGCGGGCGAGTTGCGACATACGACGGGAGTGCAGACACCTTGTTGGTTGATGTACGCTACTGTGGCGGTATTGTCTGATCGGACTAATACGTGCTGACCCCTGAGCAACACACAGAAGCGGTGCAGGGCGAGACGTACAGCCTGCAACTCGAGGCAATTGACATGCCAAAGGCGCTGGGGCCTTTTCCAGGAGCCCGCGGCAGCATGTCCATTGCACATGGCGCCCCAGCCCATTGTGGAGGCATCTGTTGATATAACAACATGCCAGGAAACTCGTTCTATGGGCACTCCAGCCCATAGAAAACTGAGGTTCGTCCACGGGGTGAAGGTCTGACGGCAGGTCGAAGTCACTGGGACTTGGAGCGTGCCGTGTTGCCATGCCCACCTCGGGACTTGATCGCGAAGCGGTCTCATATGAAGCAAACCGAGCGACGTTACTGCGGCTGCAGATGTCATATGCCCCAGGAGCCTCTGAAATAGTTTCAGTGGAACCGCACTCTTGCCCTCGAACTGACGAAGGCAAGTTAGCAGTGACTGCGCGCGCTCGCTCGTAAGCTGTGCGCACATGGCGACCAAGTCGATTTCCATGCCGAGAAAAGAGATCCTCTGCACGGAGCAGAGTTTGCTCTTCTCCCAGTTGACCCGAAGGCCCAGACAAGCTAGGTGCCGGAGCACTAGGTCCCTGTGTTCGCAAACCTTGTCTCGAGAGTGAGCTAGGATCAGCCAGTCGTCGAGAGGAACAAGGGCTGCCTCGACAACCTTCGTGAAGACGCGAGGAGACAGGGCTAGCCCGAAAGGGAGAACCGCGTACTGGTATGACTGCCCCTCGAATATATATATATATATATATATATGGTAAATGGTAAATGGACTGCATTTATATAGCGCTTTCACAGACCTATGGCCACCAAAGCGCTTTACATAGCCTCACATTCACCCATTCACTCACTCATTCATACACCGACGGCGGTGTCAGCCATGCAAGGCGCCATCCAGCTCGTCGGGAGCAGCTGGGGTTAGGTGTCTTGCTCATGGACACCTCGACACTTGGTCAGGTGGAACCGGGGATTGAACCGCCAACCTTTCGGTTTGTAGACAACCTACATATATATATACTGGTATGCCTCATTTGCATATGTAAACATGACATTTCAGAAAACTTGTAATACAAAAAATGTCTGTCTCTATATAAGTGAAAAACTGGAAAGGTTTTATGGTGATATCTATAACTTAAAAATGTTACCCTATCCACCTGTAGTGTTTCAGCTGTGAATAATGCACCTATTGTTTCAATAACAATTACAAGAAAATGGGACCCTTATTTCAATGTTATACGGTGGATCCTTATTCAGGAGACACTGAACTTTCTAAAAATGTGGTATAACAACTTTTCCTCAAAAATGCCTACAGGGTTACACAATCTTGAAGATTCGGACCTGACTACACACAGGAAAAGGTAAGATCCAAGTGCTGTATTTAATGGGTAATCCAAAAACGTAAACCAGTCCAGGCAAGGGTCAAAACCATAAGAGCAATCCAAAACAAGAAAAGCAGCAAGACAGAACTTCAGAAGTGACATGACATATAACAAGGACTCCGTGACAAACACTGAAACAAACAGGATATATATACACACAGACACTAACAACGTGACGGGAAACAGCTGTGTGCAATGATCAATGATTACACAGAACAGGATGATGGGAAATGTAGTGCATGAGAGAATGACACCGTGGGGGACAAGGACCTCTAGTGGTACCCAGGCAACACAAACCAGACCCTGTGACAGATTTTCCCCTTTATGATGTATGATAAGTATATATTTTGTGATGTAGATAAAATTCTCTAGGCAGATGTAAATTAGTGGCGTGATCAACTAAGTTCAGAAATTGCAGTATACAAAAGTAAATATTTGCTGCATGTTTGTGTCGGCTCTAAAATTATTTGGGGTAGAGGGGTAGAACTTATATAAAAAAACCCTTCATTGAAAAACTTTATGTATTTATTGTGTTTCACTGTATTTATGTATTATGTATTTATTTTCATAAATACAAGAAATGCAAAAAGTGCTGCACGGGCTGTAACCTCTCTGTGCTCTTTGGGTATACGGATGGTTCCACTCAGAAAAAACAATCCAAGGCCCTAGATTAATTATTAAAATATAAAAACATGTATTTTCATTAGTGTATTTTTGTGTCTATAGCTGAATATGTTATAAAATCAAAGACAATATAGTCCTGATGATACATTTACTTTTAATAAATGCATTAACAGACTGCAGTGCTTCATTGTGCAGTGAATACTGAACTGTTTTATCAACAGAAGGGTGTTTTTAGTATGTTGTGTTAATTGTTTTGAGAGCAACTATTCATTTGAAGAAGTTTGATTGAGGAAAAACTAAATATCAGTAAGTGGTCTATTAACCCCCCTCCCCCTTTCTGATTCATGTAATTGTGTTTACAGTTGCTTTCTTTTTATTGTGTTAGGATATGTATTGTTTTAAATGTTGTGTGGTGTTATGATTTTTATGTGTTGTTATGATTTATGTGATGCATATGACTATATTTTGAGCCCAAGACAAATTTCTAATCAGAGTGATTCTCAAAATTTTCAAAAAATAATAAAATAATTATGTATGCTATTTATTTATGCTTATTGTCCATTTTTAAAGACACTGTTCAAATTTTATTTTAGATTTAATCCTGCAATTTACAGGATTTGTTTGTTCTTTGTGCTTGTTTCCAATGTGCCAGCATGAATTGGGATGAACGCGTTAACACATATTTAACGCAACCAATTTGAATGTGTTTCTCAATGCGCACATTCTGGCCATATTCGAACTTGTAATTTTTTTTTTTTAAAGCAGACTTACCTTTACATTTATCAACATTTTAATCCTTTAGTTTATTGTGGCCTTGTTTTACTGATATCTTAAGTGCTTAAGTTTACTTTTCATGGAATGGGTACAAACTAACTTACCTGTGCCCAGACCGTGCGTCTAGGTACGGCGTCCGTGGGCCGAGAGTCCTGCACCAGAGTCAGACTCGGACTCGGAGATGGAGACCGAAATGGCTCCAGATCATGACTACTGTGTACTCCCTCAAACCGAAGCAAGGGCGAGTAATTTGGCCAATGAGAACGAAGCTCTACGTCGCCATATTAGCAAGCTACAACAGCAGTTGGAAGTCTTCAAACTTTGCCAGCGCTTTGGGATAGATTGCCTGTCTGCATCAGATGAGGACGTGCGCTTATATACCAGGTTTGCGTTCTACAGGAGTTTCAAGGCTTTTTTGAGTTTAATTGAACCTGCTGTGATCAACAAGATGGTGCACATAACCAGCGCCAAGACAGCCTCTGCCAGCATCAGCACAGTCCATCACCCAACAACGGTAGGTAACAAATGTGGCAACATGACGTGCATAGAGTTGTAAGCCTATGTAAATCTGAAATTGGATACAAACTGTTTTATTCCGTAATTGCCCCTGTTGGTTTGTGGAGTTATCTATAACTAAAAAGTAAAAGCCAACAAGCTGATGTTGGTATTATTTTCTGATTTATACTTTGTAATAACAATATTAATGTCAAGGTAACTAAACAGAGGCTTTTGTTTTTATATCTCAACTGAAACTTAGACCTATTGATGAGTTTCTGCTGTTCCTGATGTACCTGTCAGTGGGTTTTCCTCTCAGGGACCTTGCAGAGAGGTTCAGCATTCACTGCACTACTGCAAGTCGGATCATCTCCACATGGACTTATTTACTGTACTGCCTACTGGAAGCCAGCGTCTTTGGATTCCTCCAGAGATAGTGAGAGCTCACCTGCCACCTGAGTTTGCAGCTTTTTCTGATACACAGGTGGTCCTTGATTGTACAGAGATATTCTGTCAGACGCCATCCTCTCTGCTCCTTTAGAGTGAGGTTTTCTCAACCTAAAAATCACACAGTACATTCAAGGCCATGATTGGCATGGCACCCCATGGTGCTGTCACCTTTGTGTCTGGACTGTATGCAGGCTCTTTGAGTGATCGCGAGATCTTCAAGCAGTCCGGGATTGTAAAGCTTCTGAAGCCAGGTATGGCGATCATGGTGGACAAAGGGTTTGTTGTGGACAACCTTGCTCATTGTAAGGTGTACCAGCCTGCCTTTCTCAGCAACAAATGACAAATGAGTCGAGAGGATGTCAGACAGACACAGTCAATTGCACGTCTGAGAGTGCATGTGGAGAGATGCAGGAGAGTGTAAAGAAATAAACTGTTCGGCAAGGACATACCACTGTCTATATGCGGGAACATTGATGAATTGTTCAGTGTGGCTTGCTTCCTGGTCAATTATCAGAATGGGCCATTAGTGAAGGCATGGGCAACTCAGCAATTAATTAAAGATTCATCTTGCTTCTTAAAAACTTTATTTGTGTCATTGTCATCATTACATTAGCTTTGTGTTTTTACTGACTTGAAAAAAAAAAATGAAAAAAAAAAAAAACGCACCAGAGATGACATTAGAACATGTAGAATTTAATAAGGAAATATTGAACAACACTTATTCAACAATCCAATGTCAACAATAGCTTTTTACACTCAGGCTCTCATTTCAGTCAGAACAAAAGGTATGGTCTCAGGTCAACTGTAGGCCTGCATTAGAGACATTAGCTCTAGTTTTATAGAGATTTGTTAAACTGAACAATGAAATCTCAACACCGATTGAACAATTATCACTTCAGGTTTTGTATAGATTTGTAAAGATGAACAATAAAACCTAATATTAGTTCAGGCTTTGTATAGATTTGTAAAGATGAACAATAAAACCAGAACAAGAACATTCATCAACTGATTGAAACAGAACTTGATTGAATGAACCATTGATTTTTAAAAGATCAGATCAAGTAATGATAGAAAAAATAAATAATCCCCCCTCTCCCTAATAACCCTAGCGACCTCTGCATCCTTGTAAATTCTTTGCACAAGAAGGTCCTCTGCAAAAACCACTAAATCGCACCACTGCATTCAGGTGATAAGCAGCTGGTCTTGCACCTGCCAATCATAGCTGTGGCCTACTCTGCATGTGCAGGTACCCGCAGTCCACATAGCTCTTCACGTTGGGGCACTTCACCTCTACCAGCCCGAATGGTGGTGCCTCCGTCAGATCAAAAACGACACCATCTGGAGAGGATCTGAGCCAGGAAGCATCTGGATGGATGACAAATCCTGATGGCCAGTAGTTGACATTTTTAATGTGGGCATATTCCTGAATAGCTACTGGCTCCAGACCCAACCCCCTCTTCATCAAGGCTGTCTGAACCCCACCTTTGCGGATGCGTTCTGCAAGGTTCTCTGCAGAGCTGTGAGCTCGGAACCTGGAGGAGGTGAGCCTCATCTTCCTCAGGCTGTGCCACTCTGCGCTGCCACTCTGTTCCCTCGTGGACATCTCGATGGATCTTGGCATGTCGAAAGTGATGTTAAGCGACATTACATTTAGGTGTTGTTGGTGAGTGCACGCAAAGGAACGTGGTTGGGTCCAGCCTATGACCATCTAATGGCAGGGGTGGTGGAGGGGGTGCGTCTGGGTGGTGGATGATTACCCTACTCACTGGCACTGGGTGCTGGTATGAAATAGGGCTGCCTTCTTGAACGGCCCCAAAGGCTGAATCGACGAGGGGGACATGACTGCTTATGGAGAGTGTGGTAATTAGCAGAGCAAGGTCTGCCGTGAAGTCCTGGTATGCCTCGTCGACCTTCAGGACATCTGGGTCTGCTTTGTAGCGCTTACTCCTTTGACAGTCAAGTCATAATAAGAAAAAAAGAAAAAATAACTCTCAAAACAAAAAGAATCTGACAATGACTGCAGAATACATTATTATTTGACAGTAGTACATTAATATTGACGATTATGGTCTGGAAAAAGACTGTTATAATTGACATCGCGATACTATACGGTATATATACGATCGCGATATATACGATAATATCGTCACATCGCCCCGCCCTTCTTGACAGTGAATATTACCTTACACCATCAGCAGCTGTGTACTGTCTTGACTTAGGTTTTGTTGAGATGAATACCATGTTACCCACTCTGCCTGGTTTCACACCCCATCAAGTAAACAAATAAATAAACAAAAATTGTGTTTATATAAAAAAAGTTTATATCCAATTTCAAAAATAAATGAAACATCAACAATTTGTGATTAGCCTAAGTTCTTAATATTTACCAGTCTTCGTGGTTTATGCCATCGCTGCTCAGATTCTGTGCAGCTGAGGACAGGCGGCACTGCTTTCAGTTGCAACGTGGAGTATTTCGTAGTCTGATACAGTAGACCAACACTGTGGTTGCAGAGAGCGGTTGCAGCCACACAGAAGCACTCAGCCAAAGCAATTTGAATTGGCGAGCTGTCCTCAAAAGTATCCAGCAAGCACTGGATTCTTGGAAACTGGCTTTTAAACACAATTTTTCACCTCACAAATGCATTGTATGGAATAATCAAAATATCCTATATAAAAACAGGACGATATTTAATAAATAATGTGTAGAAAAGAATATAATATATATTTCAAAATTTATAAACACGGATGGGACTCTGATTAGTTATGAATAATTTAGTAAGGAAAACAGTATCAATATTACTCAAAGAGAATTTTTGAGAATAATCAATGGTATTTCGCCTAAACTTCTACAGCTTATCAAATCATCCTTACAATACTCTCCTTTAAAGGAAGACATTCCTCGATTAATGTTAGATGGTACTGACTTGTTAGATAAAAAATGCAATAATATTCATATCAGAAGAACATTACTCTCTATAATTAGTATTTCTCCTAAAGCAGCGTCTTCATGGAAATGGATATATCCTTCTTTATCTTTATCTGACATATGGTCTATTCACAATAAGTTTATGATACCAAACAAAATCGAAGAAATCCACCTTAAAATCCTTCATAATTTTTACCCCTGCAGGTTATTTTTATCTAAATTTATGGATATTCACCCAGAATGCTCTTTTTTGTGGATCTCAAAATGAATCAGTGATTCATTTGTTTTTTAAATGTCCCTTTACAGTACCATTTTGGAATGAGATTTCAATGTTGATCTTTACATCCTTTAATAACCTTTTAGAACATAAAATTAAGATAATTTAGGAATAAAGTCAGGCATGGGCTTAATTGGTTCTTTGGCACCATTTAAGCCCGCGTGTGTTCCAAATAAGTCCACATCATCATTGATTCACAAAATAAAAAAATATTGATTTTAAAGAAGTAAAACATCAATATATTTATTCAGTGACAGGGAAGTATTAAAAAAAATCATTTTGCTAATGTTTGATTAGAGCCCTGGGTGGGATGGGTAGGTGTAAATGGCCGGTGGTCTGGAGCCTTAAGTCGGCTTGACTGGAGTTGTAGCTGGAGTCAAGCTGGAAGTTTGACCGGGTGTATCTCGGGAGCCTAGCTGAGTTAGGGCTTCATACTCTGGGCTTAGGGGGGTCTCTTAGTGCCCCCCCCCCCACACCGGGAGTCTGGAGCCTTAAGCCGGCTTAGCTCCCAAGTTATGCCTGGTCAAAGGTGGAAGTTTAACCGGGTGTATCTCGGGAAGGAAGCCTAGTTGGGGCTCCAGACTCTGGGGTTTCTGGGGATTCTCAGGTCACACCGGGAGTATGCAGCCTTAGGTCGGCTTGATTCTGGAGTTATGCCCGATCAAAGTTCCACTGGAAGTGACCATATATCGGGAAGAAAGCCGAGTTAGGGCTCAATACTTCCGGCATAGGGGGCCCACTGGGTGACCCCTCCATGCCCGGAGTCCAGAGCCCCAACTCTGCTTGGGTCCCGAGTTTTGCCCTTCCAAAGCTGGACAGGAAGTGGCAGTATCTCAGAGCCGGATGGTCCCAGGGGCTCAGGACTGTGGGGAATGTGGGGTCCCTCTGGGTCCTCTCCATGCCCAGAATCTCAAGCCTTAACTCAGCTTGGCTCCCGAATTATGCCTGGATATACATACAGGACTTTAGGACAAACCGGGCTCTATCTCATTTGAATGAATGTGTGTAATTTGTGTGTAAGTAGGGTAAGGTTAAAAGGTTAGTAAGGTAAAAGCGCACAAAGACGTTATCATTAAACACTTTCAGAAAATGTATCAAAGTTTGCAATTAGAGGGATTCCTCATTGAAACACATTCAGTAAGGTGGGCTTAAATGGTTCCACAGTAAGTAATGGTGAAATAAAAGACAATGTTTTCCTTTAAAAATGTAAGATATGTTTACAAATATGTCACAGTGTCTGTTTGTGTATCACTGGTGTCCACTAGAGGTCCTCGTCTCCACGGTGTCTTCCTATTCATGAACTGCATTCCCCACAATCATTGTCTTTACCAATCACTGTTCATTGCACTCAGCTGTTCCCCGTCATCATTGTACCCAGCTGTTCCCTGTTATTCTTTGTTAGTTCTTGTTATATAGACCCTGTCTAGTGTTTGTCATGGATTCCTTGTATTATATCACGCCACTTCCGTTCCCTGTATTTCCTGATTGTGTTCTTGTTTTTTTGGATTGATTACTTGGATTTTGACCTCTGCCTGCAAGACTACGATTATGGATTACCCTATTAAACTTGCACTTGGATCTTACCTTCCTGTGTGTGCGTCCGTGACACAAATACATGCATGGAGCTTAAATATACTGTGGACTAGTATCATAGTAATTTTCATTGTGCCCACATTGAGAAATGTTAAGTTTTTTTCATTCAAGGTTAGCTTGTGTTGGCTATAGTTTGCATGCGTTTTGTGGCACTTTACCATTTAAGCCCATCTTAAAAAAAAAAGTTAATTTATAAAAATAACCTTCTCTACAAAACAATTTAAGATGTATTTATTTGTAAATGAATGTAAAATGAATCACAAAACATTCATTGTTTGCAGTTCACATGCCTAATTCTTTGGCAGTCTATCTTTCTGTAAGGCTAATGGTTTGACCTAGAGTTTAGCTTTGACCTCAAGCTAATAAAACTTTCCATTTAAAGGAAAATGATATAAAATGATAAAGTACTATTTGTTCATACACATAAAACAATACATTTATCTCTTATTTGACATAATATCAATGTAGTTACCAAAGAAATGGCTAAAAATTGCTGAAACGTGTTGATTTCTGAAGGGTCCCGAAACACCAAAGTTTTGGGGTGACTCTGTGTGAGGTCCCCTGAGACAGCATGCACATGGGTGGGGCTAACTCAACATTGACAAATGTAATTGGTATGCAATTAAAAATGCCAGGGAAGTAACAAATCACTGGATTGGTTAAAATAAGCAGCATAAAATATTATTTTCTCTTTTTTTTTTATTTGACTTCAGAGTTGAAAGTGGGCTTAAAGGGTACATGGGCTTAATGGGTACACTTACCCTACTTTTAATAGTAATAATAAAATGATTATGTGTCACAACAATAAAAACAAATTGAATATGATTTCCATCAATACAATTATAGCTTAATAAACACACACACACACACACACACACACCATTCTTATTGTCTCTATTAAGGATTAATTACACCCATTTATTCTGTTATTTCTGTGGCAGAAGTTAAGATATTAAAGATAATTAAAATAAGAGTCTCTGTATCTCACCGTTACTGATTGATCGTGCAGCTCAAAGTATTATGGGTAAAATCTTTCTACAATCTGTTCTGAAACATCAACACAGTTTCACTGATGATCCTAAAGAACCAACACCAAACCCAGGATAGAGCGTCTGAGTGAATGTGGTCTGGACTGTGTGGATGAGGCTCATTGTGTCAGAGACGCTGTAGAAGGACAGAGTTCCTGCACTGTGATCCACATACACTCCTATTCTTCTGCTGATGGGCTTTACAGGGAGAGAAGTATGTATGTTAGTGTGTATGTTATTGTGTATGAATGTGTATCTGGAGGAATAGCAGTCCAAACTCCAGGACTGATCGTTATATCCAAATGCACACTCATTAACCGATCCCTTCCTGCTGATGCTCTTATATGACACTGATATACACACACAACTCCCAGTCCACTCAATCTCCCAGTAACAGCGTCCACACACACTCTCTCTACACAACACCTGCCAATAACGATCAAATCTGTCTGGATGATCAGGATACGGCTGCTCTATGTCAGTGTCAGTAATCACTCTGTTCCTCTCAGACAGACTGAGGTGTTTATTCACTGTGTTCAAATCCAGAGTGAGCTGATGGGAATCTGATGAAGAGAAAACACATCAGAAACAGGAATTATGAATCTGTCTGATCTTTTAATGTATCTGAACTCTTCATGAATCAGCTGACCAAATATCCTGGGCAAATCATAATTTACATGATCAATTATAAAACTCTTCTATCATGATTTATTTCTCCTTCTACAGGAAGAACATGAACACATTCAGTGAGTTTTTCTGCTTGTTTTCTAGTGACTCACATTGTAGGAAGTCGTTCCTGGTCTTGGGATTCATGTTGGTGAAAGTGACTGTGGAAATAAACAGACATGAACAGTGTGAAGATAAATGACACGAGAAAATACATTCATTTCTGAGACATTTCTAATATGATGCTCTATATAATATTAGATGATGGACTCATTTCTGAGAGCAGATTAATAATCTCCAGGGGCTTCATTTATAAAACACACACATCGGATTGATCCTAAATTTCATGAATCTCATCCTCCGTCATGTGTATATAAATGCTTGTCCACGATGATGAGTCCGTATTTCTGAACCATCAAGAGATATTTGTGGCCGTTCTGTAGGAGGATTTGATGGACTTGTTCACATTGCACTTGAATTTAAGATGAACTGTGATTTTTAATTATAACTGTGATGGACCATGAGTCTGGAAATAAAGTTGAATTTAATTGAATTATAAACTGGGATGCATTTAAGGACATTTTTGTGCAAATGGACGTTTTTTAAATCATAGGAACATTTCGGAAACGGTTGTACGTTCAGATTTGGGATCTTTCTCCACACGTCTAACGAGGCGCAGGACTTTACCTCCGTCTGAGATCTTCTTGATCTCCTCTTTGCAGAAATCCTCCAGTTTGTCTCTCAGCTGACGGACAGATTCTCTCATGCCATCAAAAGAGGAGAGAGAACTGAAGGAAACGTCGGGTTCGTCTGTAGATTCAGGAGGTGCTGAGAGAGACTGGAAACTCTACAGAAAACAGAAATCAAAACTCATCATCTCCACACTTCAGCCAATAACCTGCACTATATCAGATCTGAGCGGCTCTTGTTGACTTGACTTCTCTTCAGTGACTCGCTTCAATCCAGAACTTTCACACAATCAGCACATTCTTCTCATATTCATCATTTAATGCGACAAACTCTAGTATTTGACACTTAATAATAATATAATCTAAATATACGTAAGAGCAGATTGAATGTAATGCTTTCAGACACTTAATTATTTGTTTAAATTATAATTAAAATAATTATTTTATTTAAATGAATGTCGTATAGTCTAAATTTATATTAAATGCAATTAGCTAATATTTAGAGAGCTTTTTGGCCAACTTAAGTAGGATTTAAGTATCTGTATATGTAATTTCATAATTTATATATATTATAATTTATATACATTTATATTAAGTAAGGGTTAATGCCCGACGAGGCGTGAACCGTCCGACCGAAGTCCATTAATACATGAAAATGGACACCTCGAAGGGCATTAACCCGCTTATACCATGGTCACTTGCCAAATAACACAGTTTTAAAACATTAGTTTATATTTTAATTATATTTTTACTCCTGGACACGCCTCTACTTGATGACGCACTGGAGCCCCTGACGCTGCACCTCCCCACAATATAGCACATTCATTCACATCAGTTTGCCGATTGCGAGTTACTGTCAGTACTATTAGTTACTACAGCCTACAGTTTGGTAGCTAGCTATGCCTTCGTCACGGAAATGCGTACTACCTGGATGCGATCACGTACAAAACAGATCGGTGTCCTTATTTAAATTTCCGAAAAACCATCACATCAAGAAGAGGTGGATTAATTTTGTGAAGAGCCACCTTGATGGACAGCTGAGGATCACCGCCAAAACCCGCCTCTGTACTAGTGATCATTTTACACGGGATAGTTTTATAAACTTTCGTCGGAGACAACTGGGATTCACTGATAATCCACTGTTACTGGTGAATGGGGCCGAACCGACTATCTCCCGCCTCGGCCTTCATCCTCCCGTCGCGCCGACAACTGGTGCCATCGTCGGCAGTGCGTGCCCACCAATAAGTGTAAGTTGCCTTGTGTGCTTATGTTATAATTATAGTAGGTAGTCCAGGCTCGAACATGTATGGCTTTGTAAAACCTAGGAGCATCCATTCCGGCTGTAGCGGTGACAGTTGAGTGTGGCGACGGCAGCTTTCCCGCGAGTGGGCGTGGTTTCAGCGCAGCCAAGTGGACACGCCCCCAGCGTTTGAGAGCAGAGACTACTGCTCATTTTTTCAAGATTTTGATAGCTTATTTTATGTACTTGCTGGCTTTTTTATCATTCAAATTTGCCTGGGTGGCTGATAACACCTTTTTCTGTGGTGTGACAAACTCAGAACACATACTTAATTTTGACTTTACAGGGACTTTAATGGACACCCTGCAGCCAATCAGAAACGAGTATTCACCCAGAACATGGTATAAATGCAATTAGGTAATATTTAGAGAGCTTTTTGACCAACTTAAGTAGGTCCTAGCGCCCTCTATTGGCCAGCCGCCCCTGCTGCTGAATGAACTGACACACATTTATGATAAACTAAAATATACTCAATGTAATTTCTATTGAAATTTGTTTGTTTAATTTTATCAACATTATCAATATTATCAACTTTGAAGATCACCTGACCCAATATTGGTGCCAATTACTGAAATTATTTTAGTAGAAATAAAACATTTCATTAAAAGAGGATGAAAAAATCTAGTTGGCTGGATATTGATACCATCAAGTTCACTGATTTCATCAAGACAGAAGAAACCAGAAGGAAAAATGAGTTAATATTTAATGGTAAATTTCCCAGGGCTTTGTAAGTGTGTCTCTTTAAACAGAAGATGATCAGATGAGAGTCTGATTGATGATGATTATATGATAACACAACACTTGACTGAATCTGACTGAATTCCTGACAACATCTCAGTCAACGGCTCATTCTGCTCTCATGAAATGTTTCTCTGTCATAGCAGGATCTTGCTCAAGTCCACTATGATCCTGTTCTTCTAGATCTCTGTTACCTGCAGGAACTGGATGTGATCTTGTGTGTGTGAAAGCTGCTCCAGCTCAGCGTCTCTCCTCCTCAGATCATTGATCTCCTGCTTCAGTCGCTCCAGTCGTCCTTCAGCTCGACTCACTGCAGTCTTTTCCTGTCAAACTGAGTTTGACAGTAAGATTCCTGACACACCAGACAGGACTTGACAGCTTTGTATTTTCTTCCAGTACAGACGTCACACTGCACGTCTCCAGCTCCAGCGTAACAGTCAGCAGGAAGTTTAGTCTTCTTCAGTTTCTCCACCAGTTCAGCCAGAATGGTGTTTTTAGCTAAAGCAGGTCTTGGACTGAAGGTCTGTCTGCACTGAGGGCAGCTGTAGACTCTCTTCTCATCCTCCTGATTCCAGCAGTCTGTAATACAGATCTTACAGTAACTGTGTCCACAGGGAATGGCCACTGGATCCTTCAGGAGATCCAGACACACTGGACACGTGAACTCATTCTGATCCACTGAAATTCTGGTTTCTGCCATTTTACTGCATGAATACAGAGAGACCCAAACACACAACAGCTCAACAATACTTCAGTTTCTGTTTCTCTGAACTGAGGAGTTGAAATAGTTTCCTGCTTCTGTGTTTGAGTGACGTGTGTAAAACAGGAGTGTCTGTAAAGCAGCTTCCTCATTCCTGGTGAAGGAGAGTCACTTGCTGTACCCTATGGAGTCAAAAACATTAAATTACGAGTTTCAAGCTCATGAATAACCGAGCAAAGTTTTATTTCTGAATGACAAACTAAGAATTCTAAACTCTAGTCTAGTTGATCTTCTCCAAACTAGAAATTGGGGCAAATATCTGGACAAAAGTCATGTAGTGTATTCACCTTTTGACTACAGCACTTTTAATTATCTTTTTTTAAACATACATTTATTTGTATAGTGCTTTTCACAATGCATATAGTTTCAAAGCACCTTTATAGAAAATGAATGATTCTACTGTGCCAAAGTAATGTCCATATGTCAGAATGTACAGTTCTAAGATAATAGATCATGCAGTTAACTAACATCATGTATTAATTTAGGCAGAAGCATAAATTCCAAATTTTATTATAGCTTCATGCTTTCTTTGGTTAGTTTCATTAAAAAGCAACATTCCCTTTCAAGCTCTGCGTGGAGAATGATGCTGTGGGAACAGCTCTGCTGGATTGTGACTTGAAGCACGTGTGCGATCACAGTCCAATGGCGTGACAGAACGTCATAGGCAGGAGACTTCATGACCAGGAAGCTATAAAGCACACCTGGACCAAACAATGTCAGCTTCTGTGCCTTCAGCAAGAGCTCTGTGTGAAATTGTCTCTGTCTATTTATTGTTTGATTTTCTCAATCATATTATATATATATATATCAAGACACGAGTATAATGGAGACCAAAACAGTAATTTGAATCGCGTGTCCCTCCCTGCCCCTGCTACATTACGAGTGGCGAATAATGTCTTGTTTGTTTGGGAGTGGAGTTTCTACTTCATTGTCAAAGAAAGGTACGGCTCTAAGCATCTGTCCCCCTTCTTCCCCTTTGCTTGCTTTAGCTTGTGTGACGACCATATTACATGAGGGTACCGGCTGCAACAAGTCCCAGAGCGCTGGCAGATCATAACCCAAAACCACAGGGAATGGTAGGTTGTCTGCTACGCCCACATCCAGAAGATAAGTTTGTCCTTTCGCCTTGATGTACATCTGCTGTAGGAAGCAGCTTTTTATCCCCATGAACGCAGTGAATGGATTTCTTGACACAAGGATTAATCCAGACCAGTGAAACAAACTGTCTTTACACTAAAGTCTAGTCGCTGCCAGTGTCAACTAGAGCATGTTGTCCTTTACCGTTTACTTCTACAGTGGTCATGTTTAAGGACAGTCCAGGCTTTACAGGATCTGCATGAGCTTTAGGCACATAACAAACTTGAGAGAGCTTGCCGACATTTTTTTGGACAAACAGGTTTGGTATGACCCTCTTGGCCACACAAGTAACAAATAGGCACTTTCTTAGGTGATTTAAATGATGTTATGGATTCAGATTTTCCTCCCAATTACTGGGACAATTAGTGGTACTGGGACGGATGATAGACATGGGGTTTTCGAGAGTCTCTGCCACCCTGCCAACTCCATGGCTGGAACACATCCGCTAATGATGCAGCTTCGGCAGCAGTTTCAGGGCCTCGCTCACGGATCCATACCTGGAGCTCAGGAGAGAGCATTCGGAGATACTGCTCAAGAATAATTATTTCTCCAATTTCTGTTTTAGCTTTTGGTCGAATCCACTTCCCATACAGCTCCTTCAGCCTGGCATACAGCTCTTTGGGACTCTCAGATGATTCAACTTCCAGAAAACGAAATCTTTGTAGAGAAGATTCTGAATTAATGTCGTACTATCTCAGAATAGCCGACTTAACACTATCATAATTAAGAGAGTCATCAGCTCATTATTGGCCGACGCTGGTCATGTGTGTGATGTGTGTTATGCTGACCAATAATGAGCCGACATTCTGACGTAGAACCCAGAAGCGCTGCACTGTTTACACTACATCAACAGCGTAGGAGAATAACGTGGAAAAGAAGAGATCGTTGAATAATGTCATTATTTTGGGGGATTTTTGCGCACAAAAAGTATTCTCGTCGCTTCATAATATTAAGGTTGAACTACTGTAGTCACATGGACACTTTTAACTTGTCTTTACTACCTTTATGGGCCTTGAAAGTTGCAATGACGTTGATTTCAATGGAGGGACAGAAAGCTCTCAGATTTAATCAAAAATATCTTCATTTGTGTTCCTAAGATGAATGAAGGAATTACGGGTTTGGAACGACAAGAGGCTGAGTAATAATTTAAATTTTTGGGTGAACTAACCCTTTAATCTTCAATACTCCTCACCCAGGATGACTCTGTGATGTCTGGTTGCCCCACTGTGAATTATCACCCTTTTGCTCCACTCACACACTTCAAACATGGGACATTGATTGTTCTCAATGAGAGAACAGTACAGGCTACAAGAAACAGACATGCAGTTCCATAGAAATGTAATTCTATGTAATTACAGTTTGTATATTGTCATCATTTTATATTGTATAGTGTTATGCATGCCTGATGATAGATCTACTAGTTAATGTAGCCCCATCTAGGTGATGTCTCCTATCAAAATATCCTCCTATCTCCTATCCTCGTTTAATGACTCACACTTTGGTGGACATCGCCTTCTCATAGAATGCAGAGTGTGTTTATCATCAGTGTTGGGAAAAGTTACTTTTAAAATTAATGCATTACAATATTGAGTTACTTTTTTCTCACATGGGCTAAGGCTTTATCTCTTTCAGGCCTTGCAAGTGTTTTTTTGACTGAGAAGTTCTTGTACTAGTGTTTAGTGCAGTAATGCATTCAACAACCTACACCTTCATTTTCTTTTAAAAACACATAAAGTATATTGAATAATAATATGATATACTAATATGAAAACTTCTTGACCCCAGGGCTATGCATGCCATATAAAATATCTCTAAAGATTACAGATTATTGAAAGTAATGTTGTGGCAGAGGGGGCGTGGTTTAGCGCGGTCTGTGAAGGAGGAACTGTTGGGAGATCAGTGTGATGTGAGTGGGGAATGAGGGAATGATTAACACCTGTGTCTAATTCCAGTAATTGGCATGGAGAGAGCGGATAAAAGCCGCGGGGTTCAGAGAGAGGAGAGAGAAGCCTGGGTCTCCATGCCACACCACTGCAGCAACGCCATCTATTTTCCCCCGATTGTTCCTGTCTGTTTATTTACTTTTGCCTTCCCCAAGGCGAACGCGCTCTGTGCGCCATTTTGTTTTCATTCTTTTATTTCTAAAAGTGTTAATAAAGAGACCCAGCACTGCCGACCCTGTCCTCTTCCTCCATTCTGATTATTGAACAAACTACAAATCTGTTTGTTACTTTTGTACGTTTTGTGTGTAAAGGCTATGGCCTACATAAAGTAAATTCACTGTCCATTGTGATAACAAAGAGTGTAATATAGGCTAGATATTTGCCATTAAAAATTTTTATATTAGGGCAAAAGACATATCTTAAATATTTAAAATGTTAATAACTTAGAGAACAAACAACATCCCCAATTAAACATCAATCTTTCAGCTTACAATTTTGAAAAATGGCTTCACGTGGCCTAAACAAATGTACACGTCAATTTCAATAGACCAAAACTTGAGTTTTCAACTAAGTGTCATCAATCCAAAATTTGTTTTATGCGATCACTTCTGCAATGCAATAAAAAATAAATAAACCAACAACAACAGACTCTCAGACCACGCACTGGAAGGTGGTGCTGTGTTGGCTTTTAAGAAGATCTTCAAAATCCTGGGGAAATCATGTAAATTCCCCATATCAGCTGATTTCAGGTATTCACATATCTCCATGTCCACAGTAATTACTTGTTTGTCATGTTGATTCTCTTCAGCAAATGTCATTTTCATGGTCTCTGCTTTCAGGAGACTGCAGTGGCTCTTTCTGTGGTCACTCAACGGTGAGAACACGACACTGTGCTTCCAGAATAATCTTATTGGTGTATTTTCTTGTTTCATCCCTCAGTCAGAGCAGCTTGAATTTTGGCAGGGTTACAACAGCAAGCAGAGATTCATGACTGTCAAGGATGGTGCTAAACCGTGTCTTGATAGCCTGCAAGAGAATTTTAGATAGGTTACAAAGTTTATAAACTACTAGACATGCATTCATACCAGAATAATAAAAGTGATGTCAGGAATTTTTTTTTTAAGTAGAATTAAACTTAATAACAGATGCATAAACATATTGACTTGAATGCACTGACACTATTGTTTGAGAACTGAACTGAGCCAGGAAAGAGAAGCAGGTGTTCAGATTCTATAGAGGTCACCCATTAAACCAGTTCATCACAAAGTTATCAAACATCTCCTTTGTTTTGTGCACTTCTACATGGTGTCAGAAGCTCGATAGCTGACAAATCATGAGTCAAAATCTACGGCGCATAGAACCACTCATTTTTGATGAATTCAAGAGGGAATGGGACACGTACAGCAAAGCAGGACTGTCGGACAAATAAAAAAAAGTGCAACGTTACACTCTCCTCAATTTAGCCGGTTTGGGTGGACTAGATAAATATGAATTATTTCACTCTCAAGAGGGTGAGGACAAAAGGGATCCTGATGTGTTCATTAAAACATTTGATGATATGCTTGCCAGAACGGAACGTGATAATGGACAGACATGCATTCAATATCACAGTGCAAAAACCTGACGAAGGAATTCAGTCTTACTAGACTGTTGGCTAAAAAATTTAACTTTGGTACGCTAACTGTAACTGATGAACTAATACGTGACTGAATTGTCTGTGGCATCTACAATGATGCAGTCTGTTCTCAACTATTAAGGGAAAATGATTTGACATCAGAATCAGCAATCAGAATATGTGTGTTTGAGCGTTCTGGAAGGGGTTTAAGGAGCTCAAAAGAGAGGCTGAAGTGTTTGCAGTGGAGCAGAACAAAAGACGATGTAACAATTGTGGAAGTGTGCACGATTATGAGCGCAACAAATGCCAAACTTTTAACAAACGCTGCAACTCATGCAACAAATGGAATCACTTTGCCAAGTGTTGAAGATCAAAGCCTCAATATTCAGCTGTGGTGGCGCCATCTAGTGGAACTGGTGAAAATAACCTACACAGAGTAAATCAAGTGGAAAGTGAAGTCCGCCAAGATTATTTTCATTGTGAAAGTGTGGACCTGCTTGTAAAGAAAGGAGAAATATTTACCAGTCTCAAAACAACCTGTAACAAGCAGGTCAAGCTGAAAATAGACACTGGAGCTAAATGCAATGTTATGTCTGTATTCAGTGGCGGCTCCTGCAAAATCTCTCAGGGGGGGCAAATGTTTGGATGACTGATAAGGATAAGGTCCACCCATGCAATGGAAAAATTAACAGCTTAAGCATGTAAAGGCAACTTCACTACTTTAATATGAATGAAAAATAAAGTGACTCTTACAATAAATCTCCTTTTTTGTTTCTATATGAGTGTTAACAATTCAGCAGCAAGTCAAAATCAATTCAAACAAAGCCCAGCCAGGATGCAAATTTCCCAAAAAACGTTCACTCCAATTTCAGTTTAATAAGAAACAACTGAAATCACATAACTCACTATTTACGTTACTTGCTCTGGCCAGCGTAGCGCAAATCGCTCTGAATCTGAAGGGCTACATTTTATTTCTCCATTTAATAAACGAACTATTCCGTCAGATAAATATTTGTTGTGAAAGAAATATAGTTACATTTTCAAGCATTTTATCCAAAATTTAAGCACTTTTCAAACAACATAATTCAAGCACTTTCAAGGATTTCAAGCACCCGTACGAACCCTGCACATTACTTACTATTTACACTACTCACTATTATTACACTGCTTACATCACATTACTCGCTTAATACACTGCTTTCTTATACTGAAATTTTGCTCGTCTCTCTTTCAAAGTAACAAAGTGATCAAAAATGTAATGACACGATAGAATTAAATGCGTTCACCATGATGTTGTTCAAGTTCAACTGGCCTCAACTCGCGAGATGTCCCAACAGTCACTCTCGCTCTCTTTATTTTTATTTTTTAATCACATTTGATAAAGATATTAAAGTAGTGTTTCATTTTTTCTTGTTGTTCAAATTAAAAAAAAAATCTAATATTATTTGTCACTTAATCTTAAAGATTTTTAATAGTCAGTCCCTCCAGTTTTTCACGCGCGATCGCTGAATACAACGCAAAAATCAACAAAATGTCGCATTCTTTTGCGATCCTGCATAATTCCTAATTTAACCGCAAAATAATCACAAAAATGAAAAAGACCTCACAAAACATTAAATTATAATCACCCAACTGAAATCTCTATAAAGATTTTTTCCTTTTTTTGTATCTGGCTATGTAGCTGGATCCGATATCAGTGGCGGTTCTAGACCATTTCAATTGGGGGTGCCAAGCTGGGGCCAGTTGTACTGTTAGAGTGTCAGGGTTCACAGAGGATGCAGACAAGAAGGTAAGGTTAATAGTTTATTTGCAGGAAGTGCGGAGATGCAGACAGATGGTGAGTAACAGAAACACAGAATAACAGTGGATGCTTAGCTGGTTGGTAATGTCTTTCTTTCTCTTTGCAGATGACGTCGGGCTGAAGGCAGAACAGGATCACAGGCAGGACTGATTGGAGAGGATAAATGGCTGGTAGGAATCCAGGTAAGTTGTACGGAAGTCTGTGGGTCATGTCAAGGCGAACATCAACGAGACCAGACACTGAATGAAGGGAGACTGTGAGTATATAAGGGGAGTGCTGATGATGGGACACAGGTGACGGTGATAATGATGATGGCTGAATGAGTGCAGGTGTGCCAAGGAGGATGATGGGAAGTGTAGTGCACACACACAGATGAAGACAGACGAACGTGACCGTGACATTACTCCCCCCTCCCGGTAGGCGCGTCCTCGCGCCGTAGAAAGACAGCATACGGGAGGGGGGGGTGGGCATCCTGGAGTCCGTGACGGGAAGGTGGAACCGGTTCAGAAGTACGGACTCCAGGATGGTGGCAGGACAGACAAAGGAGGAGGTGATCAAGACGGTGCTGACAGAACAAGGGACCAAGGGGGTGCAGGCAGAGCAGGGTACCATGGCGGTGCGGACCCTTCGGGTGGCCATGGCGGTGCGGACCCGTCGGGCGGCCACGGCGGTGCGGACCCTTCGGGCGGCCACGGCGGAGAAGACCCTTCGAGTGGCCGTGGCGGAGAAGACCCCTCAGGTGGCCACGGCGGAGAAGAACCCTCAGGTGGCCACGGCGGAGAAGACCCCTCAGGTGGCCACGGCGGAGAAGAACCCTCAGGTGGCCACGGCGGAGAAGACCCCTCAGGTGGCCACGGCGGAGAAGAACCCTCAGGTGGCCACGGCGGAGAAGAACCCTCAGGTGGCCACGGCGGAGAAGAACCCTCAGGTGGCCACGGCGGAGAAGACCCCTCAGGTGGCCACGGCGGAGAAGAACCCTCAGGTGGCCACGGCGGAGAAGACCCCTCAGGTGGCCACGGCGGAGAAGAACCCTCAGGTGGCCACGGCAGTGAAGACCCTTCGGGTGGCCCCTCAAGTGGCCAGGACGGAGGCCTGTAGCCCCCCCCCCAAAAAAAATACTTGGGGAAAGTCCCGGGTCTCGGTGAGGGCTCGGTGCTGGGCAGATCCAGCGGTGAGGGCTCGGTGCTGGGCAGATCCAGCGGTGAGGGCTCGGTGCTGGGCAGATCCAGCGGTGAGGGCTCGGTGCTGGGCAGATCCAGCGGTGAGGGCTCGGTGCTGGGCAGATCCAGCGGTGAGGGCTCGGTGCTGGGCAGATCCAGCGGTGAGGGCTCGGTGCTGGGCAGATCCAGCGGTGAGGGCTCGGTGCTGGGCAGATCCAGCGGTGAGGGCTCGGTGCTGGGCAGGACCTGCGGTGAGGGCTCGGTGCTGGACGGGACCAGCGGTGAAGACTGTGTGCTGGACGGGACCAGCGGTGAAGAAGGCTCTGCGCCGGACGGGACCAGCGGCGGAGAGGGTTCTGAGCTGGACGGAACCAGCGGCGAGGAGGGCTCTGAGCTGGACGGGACCAGCTGTGAAGAGGGCTTTGAGCTGGACGGAACCAGCTGTGAAGAGGGCTTTGAGCTGGACGGAACCAGCTGTGAAGAGGGCTTTGAGCTGGACGGAACCAGCTGTGAAGAGGGCTTTGAGCTGGACGGAACCAGCGGCGAAGGGAGCTTCGAGCCAGGCGGAACCAGTGAAAAGAACCTTTCTGCAGGCGTAGAGGGCTCTGAGGAATTTGGTTCTGGCTCGGGGGGAACGACACTCACAGACTCTAACGGGCAGGCGATTGGCTCTGGCTCAGGCGGGCAGGCGACTGGCTCTGGCTCTGGCAGGCTGGCAGAATGAACGGGATCTGGATCTGATGGGCCGATGAGAGGAGGAAGATCGCTGAAGTCATCTAACTTGGACATAAGCTTGATTGGGCGTACGGTTGGCTCTGGTTCGGCTTGAACGTGATGATCTGACTGGACAATTTCAACGGAGAGGGAAGAACCGCAAACCCAAAGAGCTCTGTCCAAAAACTCTATAAAAGTTAGATTTAAGTCCTTGAGCAGCAGTACCTGGGCTAGTGGATCTTCAAGTCCTCTCCAGAACCGTTGCTTCAAAAATTCCTCCTCCCAGTAAACATCCTGATGCAGATGCAGGTACACTTCAACAAATTCCTCCAATGAACTCCCATTCTGATTAAACAGAAATGCATCCATATCATCTTCCTCCATTATTTTATTGGTCTGGTCTTCTGTCAGGGTTCACAGAGGATGCAGACAAGAAGGTAAGGTTAATAGTTTATTTGCAGGAAGTGCGGAGATGCAGACAGATGGTGAGTAACAGAAACACAGAATAACAGTGGATGCTTAGCTGGTTGGTAATGTCTTTGTCTTTCTTTCTCTTTGCAGATGACGTCGGGCTGAAGGCAGAACAGGATCACAGGCAGGACTGATTGGAGAGGATAAATCCAGGACTGATTGGAGAGGATAAATCCAGGTAAGTTGTACGGAAGTCTGTGGGTCATGTCAAGGCGAACATCAACGAGACCAGACACTGAATGAAGGGAGACTGTGAGTATATAAGGGGAGTGCTGATGATGGGACACAGGTGACGGTGATAATGATGATGGCTGAATGAGTGCAGGTGTGCCAAGGAGGATGATGGAAAGTGTAGTGCACACACACAGATGAAGACAGACGAACGTGACCGTGACATAGAGGGGCCAGTTACATTTAGACCTTATTGTTGTCATATCATTTTCTGCACTGCACTGTAGGCATTAACAGGCAAAATACCATGTTTACAATCATTCAACAATGTATTTGCATTTCCATTATATTTTTTACATTTGCATTACATATTCAGAATCAGTCACATTAACTGTATTCTACGATTTTTGTGGGTTTTTTTTGCAAAAAGATCAGCAAATTCATCTAGATTTAAGGCATTTGCCCTCCTTGACTCAATACTTAGAACACCTAAATTGCTTAATCTGACATTGTGGACCTGAGATAGGTTTTCACCAGCTTTAGTGCATACGATATAATATACAATTAAATTATGCTTATTTTAAATGTATTGTGCAGGCTAGGTATAAACAATATAGGAAAAAAACATGATAATATGAAACGCTTATAAACAAAACAGAGCGCACAAAGCGCGTATGCGCATCGCGGGTGCAGAATGATGTGCTCAAAGCAACGTGGAGTCACAGTGTGCAGAGCTGCACTGCACAAGTGCGCATTTAAAAGTTCACGGCACAAAGCGAAGAAAAGTCGAGCGCACAAATCCTAGTGTATATCTGTCCAACAGTTTATTGATCATTTGTTTCTTCACAGTTTTAAATTCCAGTTATTGTGCGTTTGATGCCGATTTATATCCTCGCGCCGTAGAAAGACAGCATACGGGAGGGGGGGGTGGGCATCCTGGAGTCCGTGACGGGAAGGTGGAACCGGTTCAGAAGTACGGACTCCAGGATGGTGGCAGGACAGACAAAGGAGGAGGTGATCAAGACGGTGCTGACAGAACAAGGGACCAAGGGGGTGCAGGCAGAGCAGGGTACCATGGCGGTGCGGACCCTTCGGGTGGCCATGGCGGTGCGGACCCGTCGGGCGGCCACGGCGGTGCGGACCCTTCGGGCGGCCACGGCGGAGAAGACCCTTCGAGTGGCCGTGGCGGAGAAGACCCCTCAGGTGGCCACGGCGGAGAAGAACCCTCAGGTGGCCACGGCGGAGAAGACCCCTCAGGTGGCCACGGCGGAGAAGAACCCTCAGGTGGCCACGGCGGAGAAGACCCCTCAGGTGGCCACGGCGGAGAAGAACCCTCAGGTGGCCACGGCGGAGAAGAACCCTCAGGTGGCCACGGCGGAGAAGAACCCTCAGGTGGCCACGGCGGAGAAGACCCCTCAGGTGGCCACGGCGGAGAAGAACCCTCAGGTGGCCACGGCGGAGAAGACCCCTCAGGTGGCCACGGCGGAGAAGAACCCTCAGGTGGCCACGGCAGTGAAGACCCTTCGGGTGGCCCCTCAAGTGGCCAGGACGGAGGCCTGTAGCCCCCCCCCCAAAAAAAATACTTGGGGAAAGTCCCGGGTCTCGGTGAGGGCTCGGTGCTGGGCAGATCCAGCGGTGAGGGCTCGGTGCTGGGCAGATCCAGCGGTGAGGGCTCGGTGCTGGGCAGATCCAGCGGTGAGGGCTCGGTGCTGGGCAGATCCAGCGGTGAGGGCTCGGTGCTGGGCAGATCCAGCGGTGAGGGCTCGGTGCTGGGCAGATCCAGCGGTGAGGGCTCGGTGCTGGGCAGATCCAGCGGTGAGGGCTCGGTGCTGGGCAGATCCAGCGGTGAGGGCTCGGTGCTGGGCAGGACCTGCGGTGAGGGCTCGGTGCTGGACGGGACCAGCGGTGAAGACTGTGTGCTGGACGGGACCAGCGGTGAAGAAGGCTCTGCGCCGGACGGGACCAGCGGCGGAGAGGGTTCTGAGCTGGACGGAACCAGCGGCGAGGAGGGCTCTGAGCTGGACGGGACCAGCTGTGAAGAGGGCTTTGAGCTGGACGGAACCAGCTGTGAAGAGGGCTTTGAGCTGGACGGAACCAGCTGTGAAGAGGGCTTTGAGCTGGACGGAACCAGCTGTGAAGAGGGCTTTGAGCTGGACGGAACCAGCGGCGAAGGGAGCTTCGAGCCAGGCGGAACCAGTGAAAAGAACCTTTCTGCAGGCGTAGAGGGCTCTGAGGAATTTGGTTCTGGCTCGGGGGGAACGACACTCACAGACTCTAACGGGCAGGCGATTGGCTCTGGCTCAGGCGGGCAGGCGACTGGCTCTGGCTCTGGCAGGCTGGCAGAATGAACGGGATCTGGATCTGATGGGCCGATGAGAGGAGGAAGATCGCTGAAGTCATCTAACTTGGACATAAGCTTGATTGGGCGTACGGTTGGCTCTGGTTCGGCTTGAACGTGATGATCTGACTGGACAATTTCAACGGAGAGGGAAGAACCGCAAACCCAAAGAGCTCTGTCCAAAAACTCTATAAAAGTTAGATTTAAGTCCTTGAGCAGCAGTACCTGGGCTAGTGGATCTTCAAGTCCTCTCCAGAACCGTTGCTTCAAAAATTCCTCCTCCCAGTAAACATCCTGATGCAGATGCAGGTACACTTCAACAAATTCCTCCAATGAACTCCCATTCTGATTAAACAGAAATGCATCCATATCATCTTCCTCCATTATTTTATTGGTCTGGTCTTCTGTCAGGGTTCACAGAGGATGCAGACAAGAAGGTAAGGTTAATAGTTTATTTGCAGGAAGTGCGGAGATGCAGACAGATGGTGAGTAACAGAAACACAGAATAACAGTGGATGCTTAGCTGGTTGGTAATGTCTTTGTCTTTCTTTCTCTTTGCAGATGACGTCGGGCTGAAGGCAGAACAGGATCACAGGCAGGACTGATTGGAGAGGATAAATGGCAGGTAGGAATCCAGGTAAGTTGTACGGAAGTCTGTGGGTCATGTCAAGGCGAACATCAACGAGACCAGACACTGAATGAAGGGAGACTGTGAGTATATAAGGGGAGTGCTGATGATGGGACACAGGTGACGGTGATAATGATGATGGCTGAATGAGTGCAGGTGTGCCAAGGAGGATGATGGGAAGTGTAGTGCACACACACAGATGAAGACAGACGAACGTGACCGTGACATAGAGGGGCCAGTTACATTTAGACCTTATTGTTGTCATATCATTTTCTGCACTGCACTGTAGGCATTAACAGGCAAAATACCATGTTTACAATCATTCAACAATGTATTTGCATTTCCATTATATTTTTTACATTTGCATTACATATTCAGAATCAGTCACATTAACTGTATTCTACGATTTTTGTGTTTTTTTTTTTTTTTTGCAAAAAGATCAGCAAATTCATCTAGATTTAAGGCCTTTGCCCTCCTTGACTCAATACTTAGAACACCTAAATTGCTTAATCTGACATTGTGGACCTGAGATAGGTTTTCACCAGCTTTAGTGCATACGATATAATATACAATTAAATTATGCTTATTTTAAATGTATTGTGCAGGCTAGGTATAAACAATATAGGAAAAAAACATGATAATATGAAACGCTTATAAACAAAACAGAGCGCACAAAGCGCGTATGCGCATCGCGGGTGCAGAATGATGTGCTCAAAGCAACGTGGAGTCACAGTGTGCAGAGCTGCACTGCACAAGTGCGCATTTAAAAGTTCACGGCACAAAGCGAAGTAAAGTCGAGCGCACAAATCCTAGTGTATATCTGTCCAACAGTTTATTGATCATTTGTTTCTTCACAGTTTTAAATTCCAGTTATTGTGCGTTTGATGCCGATTTATAGTCCTTGTGGTGTGAACAGGGACACGGTAGCGAGTCGTTTAAAAACAGCAACAAACATAAAATACAAATACACAAAATAAAGTCATTTTATGCAAATCCACAGCCTTTTATCTACAGATCATGCATTATGTGAATATATCATATTGGAGAGAGTTTTACCGTGCATCCTGCTGTAACCGGACGAGGCACGCGCGCTGTTTGACTACTGAATGGAGAATGATGAACAGCCGCAGAGGAGGGAAAACGAGTTTCCGTAAACTTTAATTTAATGATGTAAATAGTCTTCTGTCCCTCACATTAAGCTATGGAATGGTGCAGGTGACTTTGTGAAATTATAATCAGACCCTCTCAGACACAAGTCACCCAAACTGACGTGAAAAAGAGGCGCAGAAAAGCGAGCTGTTTGCATCCCTGTTTAAGTAAAAATACTCAGCACCATGAGTTTGTTGATCATATATTTTATCCTTTTTCAAACTGCCACAAACTAACAAACGGCCAGGTTTTAACGTTACACTTCTGTAATGCATTTAATACAAATACAACATATTAACAACTTTACTCACCTCTATATTTCCTTCTTTGCTTAGGCTTTAATATTCGCGCAAAACGTCCACCAACTTCTGAATAGAAAACCCCCTGCAGATCCGATTTAAGCAGTCCCTTTAGGGTAACATTTGTGTTCCGTGTTGCCACTGCCTAATAACGGATGTGAAAAACAACGATAGCAAAAAATAGTTTTGTAAAAATTATTTCACACTCCACATTTAGGGGGGCCACAAGGGGGTCCAAGCTTGTTGTCACAGGGGCACTGGCCCCCCTCTAGAACCGTCACTGTCCGATATCCAAACAGTTTTCATTGGGCAGTATAGGCTAGTACGGCAAACTTATTAACGCGTTTAACATGATTGAATGACATCACAAAAAGTATGATATACTAAAAAGAGTATGCCGCGAAAGATAACTAGCCAGTCGAGTGACAGTCTGTCTCTGATTGAGTGACTGCAGTGTGTGTGTGTGTGTGTGTGTGTGTGTGTGACTGACTGACTGACTGATTGCGTGATCACCGGCACCGCCTGTAAGAGTATTGAATTCTCTTTATAGCGCTTGGACAAATACACACAGCTACAATTACTTCAAAATATTCATCTTGGCGAGTATTTACGTAAAACGATCAGTAGCCTAGTAATAACTGATTGTGACGTTTGTCATTACTGTAGTAGGTCTTAAAGTGACAGTAACCTAATTTACCTGCTGTTGTCAGTGTTGTTAATGTTAATCAAGCAACAGCAATACAGCACAATTAAAAAACAAAAAACGTAAATTATCCACTGATTATGCATTTGATTATGAATTACTGAATTTGATTTAAACACAGTTCTACATTATAAATTACTACACCTGCTGTTAATGTTTACATAGGTCAGGTCGAAAAATCGCCCATAGGTTGTTTTAAAAGTTAATTTGATGTGAATTTGATTAGACCAAAATAAACAAGCTTTATGCATTTTGTTTGTGATTTGTGTCATGTATGACTATTGTGCATCTGACATAATACAATATGGTAAATGTGATGTCCTAATTATCAAATTTAAAAATCACAAATTTTTTTTCGCGAATTTTTGGAAATTACCACCACAAAATCAGTCATTTTGATCGCAAAAATCACACAAAAAAATCGTGAAATCCTGGAGGGACTGAATAGTGTATGTTTGTTCCCACCAATCGCTGCACAAGTTAAGGATACGTATGATGACGTAAGCACGTTAGTGCGAGCCCTCCCGGAACCCATATTATTGCAGTGCCTGCAGTTAGAAAAAAAAACAACCTGGTCTCACAGGATTCCGTGAAATGTCCACGTGCCCTTAACTCAAAATCCGTGGAGCCATCACGGAATCGCCCCAAATTCCGTGATGCGGCCACGGATATTACTCCAATGCAAGTCAATGACACTGACCTTCTGTGGTCCACACACGGATACCCGTTTCAATGACGGAGTACAGATCTCACTCAATCGACGTGCTTTCTCAATTGGAAACGCACATTTGAAGTATTTGTGAACTTTTCCAACAACAAATGCCATAATGACGTTAACCTGACTGTTATTGAAGCTATTGCATTGTCCTGTCATCATAAAATTTCGGTTTGTTTCAGTTAGCCTAACCAAAGTCCCGTGATGGCACCACGGACCTCAACAACCTGACCTCACTCACTGGATGGTGTGATGTTGCTCACTTGTTTAGAGACTTGAAAGCTTTATGTCGACTGTGTTGCAATTTTGTCTTGTCCTGTCATCATAAAATCCAGTTTGATGGCGTTTTACACCTATTGCTCGCTTGGCTATATAGTCAGACTCAGATCTAAAATCTGTGATAGGAGCACGGATTGAGTCTGTGGTGAGACCACGGATAACTCCAACGTTCGTGATATGGTCACGTAATTTAATCTATTGATTCGTGCCACGGACACGTTTATTTCGTAATTTTTCGTCTTTCGTGATTACAGCTCGATTATTTCTGCCTGTCGGCTGCAGCAGAGAAGCTGTTTAATCAACATTTATTCACGAGATCTTATCGTGGTTTAGGCCTATGTATTTTTTTTAATGTTATTATTTCGGTCTTATTGCCAGGGAAGCTGGATTGTTTTGCTGTTTATTGATCTTTTTAAAATGATATTTTATTAGTAGCTAGGGAATCGCGCTGAAGAAGTCTCGTTCCGAACACATCGTGATATTTGGCATCAGTTCACGTGTGTCAGCTGTTGGTAAGTAGCCTAGTAAATAAATACATAAATACGCTGTCCTAATAATGTGTGATATAATGTCTTTTCTGTTTGTCGATATTAATCTGCCAAATATATCTGCCATTTCCACGGAGACTTTGCGTTTCATTGCTTTCTAATTCAAAATATATGATTTAGTGATGGCCGGTTCGTGAACGAATCGTTCTTTTGAACCGGTTCTTTTTAGTGAACTGGTCGAACCAGTACACTAAATCGGACTGAATCGTTCGAAACAGTTCGCGTCTTGCGTCAGCGCTGATCCACAAGTTAGTTACTCACTTTCGGACATGCCTGAGTCCTGACAGTCCCTTCGACTCAAAATAAACCAATATCCCGGAGTAGGCATATATGTTACTCCAGTAAATCCAACAGTTCACTGAGCTGAGACATGTTGTGCTGAGAGAAGTGATGAGCACGAGCAGTTGATACTGAGCATGCGCGCACTGCCGAACGTACAGGTACAGCGGTTCTCGGATCACCAGTACAGAACTGTGAACTGTTTCTTTCGGACGCGTTCGATACGGAGAACCGATGAGCTGATGAGCTGAGCATGCGTGCAATTTTTTCAGAGGGACGAAATGCATGTTTCTTAAGTATTTTATTGAACATCAATAAGTGTAACAAAATAAAACATGTTAGAAACATGTTTATCACATAGGCTACTGCCTTTTCACTGTATTATTTTAAAGATTGGAAACAATGAATGGATTATAAAACTAACATTTATTATTATACTAAAGCATTATTTTCAGGAACAGATAATTTAATTTCTAAGTAAGGTGATATAAGTTTTTGACGTAGCCTAAACTCTTTCCAAGGTTTTAAAGGGTGCAAATGTTTATAATGTGTTAATCAAAACATAACGTATTAAACATGCTGGAGACATGCATCGAGTTTTTAGTTTTGTCGACTGATTTAGCCTAGTAAGGTTTCAGTAGTTTTCAGCTCACACACAGGCATGCTACGGTTCTCGAGTCAAGAACTGGTTGTTGCAGCAGTTCTCGAATCACCAGCACAGAACCGAGAACTGTTTCTTTCGGACACGTTCGATACGGAGAACCGATGAGCTGGAGAGACTGCGCATGCGTGATCGCACCGTCACTGAACCGAACTTTCTTTTGGCCAACTGATGCTGTGTTGGTTTTCTGGAAGGAGGGCTCAAGATGGCGCCGTGAGCGGTTGTGGTTTTGCAAGCTGAGAAGAAATATCGGGTATTTCCCCACAAATGATGATACGGTTTTCGTAAAGTTGCTAACTAATATTTATAGGTTGTTACGGGTTGCAGCATTTGATTAAATTTTTATTTTGGAGCGGTGCAAACGTAGGCCTGTTAAACTATTAGAGCATCAGCGGTTTATTACACAGTTTGAAAAATGTCTGAGGATAATCTTGGTGCAGAGATGGAGGTTGAGACTTTAAAAGAGAAGAGAAACTTCAGCGATACCCACTCGTATGCCTGTAAAGTTAAACACGGAGGAAGTTGTGATTCGTGTCCAAACACACCTAGCAAAAAGCAACCTTCCAAAAAGCAAAAAAATGCTGTGACCTCCTCTGCCAAAGAAAGTGAACTCTCTTTAAGTGAAGTACAGGAGAATATCATCCGAATTCTCTCTGAGAAAATTAACGAGAGATCCGACCAGATTGAAAGAATGGTGAAGGAGAATTCGTCCAACATTGAAGCTTTGGGGAAATCTCTTACCTCAGTTCACGATGATGTAATGGAGCTGCAGAAAGAAAACAAAATCCTAAAAAATGAAAATGCTCTCCTGGGCAAAAAAGTCAAAGAAATGAGCACGAAAATTCATGATCAGGAACGTTATAGCCGCAGATGGTGTTTGCGTTTATACGGGCTGTCTGAGCAATCCAATGAAAACGTGAAAACGAGAGTTGTGGAAATATGCAAACAAGTGTCCGCCGACACAGCGGACAGGCGTATGGTAGCGGATGCTCTGGATGTGGCACATCGTCTTGGCAGACTTAAAACCTCGGATGATGGCAGAAAAGTTCCACCAAGACCGGTGATCATGAGATTCATTTCTCGCACAGCCAGAGATTTGATCTGGAAAAATTCTAAAAACAACGAGTATCTGACCACCAAAGGGATGCGGTTTAAGGAGGACTTGACTGCTTTTGACATTGAAGCACGGAATCGTCTTTGGCCGGCTGTGGAGCGGGCGAGGAAGGAGGGCAAAAGCGCGTACTTCAGCGGAGCGAGGGCTTTCGTTGATGGTAAAGAGATTCATCCTGAAGAGGACAACGGAACTCCATAGACTTGTGGTCGTTTGGTAGGATTCTTCAGTTGGGGGTGTCCTGGAAAAGTCAAGGTTAAACTTCTCTATTAGAGACAAGAAGTGGTAGCTTCTAAGTTCTTGTTCAGATGGTTAAATAACGGATGCACTGTAAGGTTTATAAATGTTTGCAACTGATATCTTTTTGAAGATCGTTTGTGGGAATCCCATTATGTTAAAGTTCAAAGTTTAGGCTATTTACCTACTCTTGTGGTTTATTTTTCAGTAATTATTTACTTTTGAATACGTTATGTCATTTTCTTTATTTTCTATCAATGCCAGAGGTATTCGTGATATCCTAAAGAGAAAAGCTTTATTTTTGTATTGCAAAGGGAAATGTGTAGATTTTTGTTTAATTCAGGAAACGCATACATGTTCTTCAGATGCTATGTTCTGGAAAAATCAGTGGGGAAAAGAGATTTGGTTGTCATTTGGCAGTAATCGATCAGCGGGGGTCGCTATTTTACAGGATAAATTTACAGGGCGGATACTAAATTATGAAAAAGATGATTGTGGTAGATGGATAATACTTGTGATAGATAAGGATAACGAACAATTTGTATTAGTTAATTGTTATGCCTCCAATAACAACATGGACAATGATACACTCTTTTTACATATTGAATATAGAATTCAGCATTTTATTTTGTTATATCCTTTAGCTAAAGTTATTTGGGGGGGTGATTTCAATACTGTGTTTCATGCAACCATTGATAGATGGCCTCCTAAAAGTAGGCCTGGCCCTTCGAGTGAACTAGTTAATGTATGTTCAAGACTGGGCCTTACTGATGTGTGGAGAGATAAGAATCCAGACAGGGAGGAATATACATGGAGTAATAAGAACTCATCTCTTCATTCTCGTATTGACTATTGGCTGGTGTCCAATGATTTAGCTAATAATGTGGCCTCTGTACTGATAGAACCTTGCATAATGACTGATCATAAAGGAATATTCATAAGAATAAATATGGTGAAAGATACATCGGTCAAAAAAATTAATAGTTACTGGAAATTAAATAATAAATTGCTCGAAAGTGAATGCCTAAAGAAAAAAGTCAAGCATATTATCGGAAAATATAGAACAATTGCAGCTATGGAAAATACATATGGAAAGTATTGGGAATTAATGAAGTTTGATATCAGAACAGTATGTATTAACCAAGGAAAATTGGAAGCGAAAAATAAAAAAAGGAAAGAAAATTCAATTATTGAGGAAATATTAAATTTGAATAAAAAGAAGAAAGAAGACTTGACTGATTCTGAATTAAATAAATTAAATGATTTACATAATGAACTGGATAATATCTATGAGGATAAAGCAAAAGGAGCATTTATTCGATCTAGACTTAAATGGTTAGAAAAAGGGGAAAAAAATACAAAATATTTTTTTGGCCTTGAAAAAAGAAACAGTGATTTTGCCTCAGTTTCAAAACTAATGATTAATAACAAAATAGTAGATAATTCTTTAGACATTTCAAAATATGTTGCTCAGTTTTTTAGTAATTTGTATTCTTCCACAATGGCTACTTCCAACATTGATATTTTTTTTAAATAGCTTTATGAGTGATACCAAAAAAATAGATCAGACCATCCAAAATGTGTGTGATAAAGAAATTGATATTGAGGAGTTGAGAGAGTGCATTAACTTGCTAAAAAATAACAAATCTCCAGGCAATGACGGGCTAACAGGAGAGTTTTATAAGACATTTTCTAAAGAACTTTCACCCCTTTTATTATTAGTATTTATAGAAGCTATAGAAAAAGGTGAATTGCCTGCTTCATTAAAACAAGGGGTTATAACACTGATTCCCAAACCTAACAAGGACAAGTTGCTTATTGAAAATTGGAGGCCTATCAGTTTGCTTAATAATGACAGTAAGTTGTTTGCAATGATTTTTGCTAAAAGAATAAAACAAGGTTTAGACCAAATAATTGATATGGAACAGTCTGGGTTTATGCAAGGACGTCATATTAGGAATAATATTAGACTAATCTTAGATATGATAGATTATAATAATTTTATTGAAGATGATAGTTTTATTTTATTTATTGATTTTTATAAAGCATTTGATACAGTTAATCATGATTTTATTTTCAAAGTTATTAAATTGTTAGGTTTCGGTGATGTATTTTTGAAAGCAGTTAAAACATTGTACAATGGTTGTAATAGTTCTGTCAAACTTGCATTTGGTACTTCGCAAAGGTTTAATATTCATCGTGGCATTAGGCAGGGATGCCCCCTCTCTCCTTCTTTATTTCTGTTAGTCACCCAGGTTTTGGCAATGCATGTAAAAAGAAATAAGTATAGTGGTATCACAGCTTTAGGTTTAGAATTTAAACTTAGCCAGTTTGCTGATGACACTGCAATTTTTTTGAAAAACAAATTTGAGGTGCCAAAAATAATTAGATGTATTGAGGCATTCACTGCTGTATCAGGCCTTAAAATGAATTGTGAGAAATCTGTATTGTTTCCCCTTAAAGATTGCTCCTCTACAGAAATAGAGAATATCCCAGTTAAACATCAATTTACATATCTAGGTGTAGTAATTTGTAAAAATGAAAAACAAAGGAGTCAGTTAAATTTTGAACCAATTATAGAGAGAACAAAAAATAAATTTAATCGGTGGCTAATGAGGGACATATCAATAATTGGGAGGGTATTACTGTCAAAGGCGGAAGGCATATCTAGATCAGTATATACATCTTTATCATTAGATATGCCTCCTAAGGTGATTAAGGAATTAGATAAGTTACTTTATGACTTCATATGGAGGAAAAAACCACATTATTTAAAAAAGGAGGTAATATGTAACACCAAAGTGCAAGGGGGACTTGAGGTGTTAGATTATACTACACTTAATGACACTTTCAAAATTAGATGGTTAATTGAGTTTTTGAAGAATAGAGAAAGTCTTTGGAACGTCTTTCCAAATTTTATATTTAATACTCTTGGAGGCATAGATTTTTTGTTGAAATGTAATTTTTCTGCTGACAAAATTCCTGTAAAATTGGCCAGTTTTCACAGACAAGCCCTGCTAGCATGGAAATTGGTATATAAACACAATTTTTCACCACACAACTATTTCATATGGAATAATAAAGATATACTATTTAAAAACAAATCACTATTCTATCACACTTGGTTCAATGAAGGTATTATATTAGTAAGACAATTAGTTAATTCAAATGGATATCTGTTATCATATACTGAGTTTCTACAAAAATTTAAATTACCAGTTAAACCAAGAGAGTTTGCCATTGTTCTTGACGCGATACCAAAGAGTGTTATGTTACTCTTAAAAAACGCTGATTCAGGGGGAATCAACATGGACAATCTTTGTGATAAAATTTTCATTGATAATGTTGATGTTTTAAAACAAAATTGTAGCAATAAGATTATCAGGAATGCTCTTGGTTCTGTGTCTTTTCCTGCAGCAAGATTCTTTTGGTCTTCTTTATTTGGTGAGATCGCTTGGGCTAAAGCATGGAAATTACCAAATAAGTTTTGTGTCAATAACAAAATTAAAGAAGTGTCTTACAAAATACTTCACAGAATATATCCTGCTAAGCAGGTTTTGGAAAGATTCAAGCTTAATATTTCATATACTTGTGAATTTTGTGCACTAGAGAAAGAAACGATTTTGCACCTGTTTTTTCACTGTATTTACTCAAGATTATTTTGGAAAGATTTAGAAACCTTTATTAATAGGAAACTGAAGTGTACGATGGAAATTTGTGTTTTTGATGTGCTTTTTTATACTCAGAAAGACAATTTGGAATGTAAAGAACAGCATATTATACAGTTTTTAATTTTATTAGGAAAATATCATATTCATAAAAAGAAGTGGGCTCAAGATAAACCAAATTTTTCACATTTTATAAATGACTTTAAATTATATGTACATCTTTTGGGACAAACTAAAAACAAAAAAGCAATGAAAACATGTAATGCTTTGAAAGCACTGGATTTTATGTAAAAATGTTTTATTTTATTTATTTATTTTTCTGACAGTTGATGTATGTATTATTGTGAACATGTGATACCTCTGTTCTGTGGCATTGAATTAATAAATAAAAAATAAAAAAATAAAAAAAATAAAATAAAAAAAAAAAAAGAAAGGGAAAAAAAAAAAAAAAAAAAAAAAACAAACAAACTGATGCTGTGTTTATACTGTCTATGTGCTGTGCTGTTACATGAGCACGGGTGAACCAATGACTTGAATGAGGGGCCGAATTCGGCGAAATGTAAGTTTATTTAATTGCAAATAAAATAAAAATGATGAAGACCAGTTTATTCACTTTAAGACATGTAAAACATCCGCGTTTGCGCATTGCCTTAGGCCTACTACAGCGTTCATTTTCAAAACGTAAATGTAAGAAACCTATCCAAGATGATTATGACGATGAGTACATTATTTAACTGAAGTTATGATTACAAATGCCTTTATTTGAATGTATATTTATACGCCGGGATGATAGAATTGACGTCATTACGTGATGACGTAAAAGAACTGGTGAACCGTTTTTTTTAACCGGTTCATTGAAACGAACTGTCCGAAAGAACCGGTTCGCGGAAAAGAACCGGACTTCCCAGCACAGCTATGATTAAACACTGCCTGTCACGTGACGTGCTATAGGCTTAGATATTCATATCAGATTAAAAATAGTACAATTAGTTCCAAAGTTGTATTTGTAGTAGAAGCACAGTAAAAACAACACTTACCATGCTTTTACCACAGTAACATTAGTTTTACTGTGATAAGTGTAGTAAAAAGACAGTAATCACAAAACTTACCATGCTTTTACCACACTATTGGTAGTTTTAATGTGATACTTATTGTAAATGCACAGTAACCACAACATTTACCATGCTTTTACCACAGTAACCCTAGTTTTACTGTGATAGGGTGTGGTAAAAGGACAGTAACCACAAAACTTACCATGCTTTTACCTCTGTATTGATAGTTTTAAAGTGATATTTGATGTAAATGCATATTAACCACAACACTTGCCATGCTTTTAACGCTTTATAATGTAACATCCAATATTTGTAAGGTAAATCAGTACTTTTTCCTTTAAATAATCCTATATATTATACATAATTATATTTTCTTTTCTCTTTTTCCAGCTGAAAAGACCAAAAGGGCCTTTCGGACTCAGTCAGCCCATTGTTTGAGGAGAAGTAAACGGAGGAGACGGAAAGCTGCAAAGGCAAATATTCACAATGGTATGTATGTGTTGGGTTTTAACCCTAAATCAAACATTTTATCAAGCATTTGTTGTTTCTTAAAACTTTTCTCACAAAACCCATATCCCAATCAGTACAAACATAGTCTGAAAGTCTTAATAATTCACAAGATTTAACAAGTTGTCAAATTCGTACGATACTCGTACATATTTGTATACTCGTACACAATCCTGCAGCTTTTACTCCTAGCGCTGTCATTGGCTACTGCCTCAATTCCTGTACATATTTATCGCGATATTTGTAAATCAGTTGCGCCACTTCTTGGAAAGTTGTCGGATATCACACACACTGTCAGAAAGTTTATATTAATTGCAAATTGGTCCCCGTCTGTTCATGTTCCAGTGATACATGATGTCTCTCCACACCTCATAACCTACCTCTGTTTGCAAGAGTGGAAAAGCTTATCTGACTTGTCACATGACATCAGATACTCGATTATTTTGTCATAATCAGAACAGTTACACTGCTGATAACTGTCCCGTTTGCATGTAAATCATTTTCATATGATTATTGCTTGCTATTAAAGACATACTTTTATTCATAGAAATGCCCACATATCAGTGAACTTATAACATAAAAAATGCTTTTAACATTTAATTATGCAACACTCTTTACAAAAAACATATCATACAGTTATAAACTGACTATTTGCAAGTAATGTATTAAAATTACCTTCCTTTCTGTTTTGCAGGATTGCTTAGTCCTTTTTTTTAAAGCTCTACAATATCAAACTCAACAGCTCTTTTAGGAGCCAACCATTACAAGAGCTACTAGTGAGTCGCAGCGAATCTTGCCGTGATCAGCCCTTCCCAGGTGAAGTTTCTAGAATATTGCAATCAGTATTTACTCATCAAATGTTCTCTCCTGAATCATATGGTAAATTAACTTATTTAATACTGTCTTAATTTATGTTTCAGGAACAATAGTAATTGCACATAGTCGAGACTATCTTGTTTTACAGCAGAGAAGGAAGACCAGTCCTTATATCAACGCAAGCTAATCGAATAAGTCCTTTGTTTCGGGTGAGGAAGGAACATCTGGTGCCCAAAGAAGACAGAAAAGTGAGCGAGTCCATTGGTATGTCTTGAATTGAAACAATGCTGTAAAATGTAGTACATAATTTGATGTTGACAATTTTACATTGTACAGGTTTTCACTTGGTTTTTGATCATGTGAAGCTCTTGAAACAAGTGACAGAAGAGTATGTTGTCTGGAAAGAAATCAAGCATCACTGGCAAAGGCTCAAAAGAGACAATGCCTTTCTTAAAAATCTTTTAAAATAGGTTGCTGTTGATATGGGTAAAACAGTTTTTGTTCAGTACTTAGCTTATATTATGTGCTCCAATATATATATATATATATATATATATATATATGTATATAATAAATACTTCAATGTGTATACTATATAATGTACTGACTGCTGCTTTGTAAATTTATGTAAGGAACAGGCAACTCTGGCCCTTTGCATTCTACTTTTTGAGGTTAGTTAAGAGTTAACCTCCAACCCTAATCGAGCACATCTGAAAATTTTAACCAAAGTCTTCAGGTTTATTTCTAGACAATAGGCAGGAGGGTTTAAGGTCGGAGCTAAATCTGCAGGACAGTGGACGCTGAGGGCCAGAGTAAACCATCACTGCTTTAAATAATGCTGAACATAAGCTGACCCGACTGGCCATTAAACAACTTTATTTGAATGGTTTCTGTTTTCTGTTTTACTTTCAGACCAGGACTGGAGAACGCCTGACAATGGGATGTTGAGACTTCTTCTTCTGGTTGAGAAAAAGCTACACCACATCAGTGATCACATCTTCTGTTCTTCAACTGAACAAACTGTTTAGACGAGGAAGAAGAACACGAACAAGATAGAGACATGTACAGGGAAGAGCAAGAAACCAGTTTAGCTGTGATAATGAATCATTATTTTCCAACACAATTTCAAATCTGTTTTCTGTAGGTGACTGAATATGATTCTCTGGCACTAATTTTATGGCTTCAGCAGCTGTGAATGGACTATTATGATGTTAATGTATTTTTGAAGACACATTTTTATTTATCTTGAATCTCATTTGTCTTTATGCTACTTTATTAACTTTATTCTGTGTCCTCCAATAAAGTGTTGTTTAATAAAGTATGGTGACTATTGTGTATTGAAAGTGGTGTTTGGTACAGTAAATAGACATTTTTATTTGAGAAATTTTAATTAGTTAAATTAATTAAAAAATAACTAGGCCTACATATAATTAATAACTTATAAATTACTACATATAATTAATGACCATGATTCTTTTACTTGGGACATAAAAAATGTAGATCTGGTTAATGATATTTGGGACAACAATGCAACAAAAGTTGCACATACTTGCATGTATGCCAGTTTGCAGTGAAATAAAAGGAAGCTATGTGAATAACAAGAGGCTACAGTGGGCTATCTTGCTATAAATACTTAACGCTTAATTGAAGATGATCCATGTTGATCATTCTAGCACATCTACAACTGCTTTTTGAATGAAAGCATATATCACTGATGTCAGGCATATAAGCAGCAATCAGAGGGGAGGGGGGGGAGGGGGAGGGGGGGGGGGTGTGAAAAGGAAATGTTGGCACTGTTTTCTTTTTGTTTTACTGAATGGTGCATTACCCTTGTGTAATAGTAATAGTGTGTGTAGATCTGTGTAGATTGTATGGCCCAGCAATGGCCCCCAGAAGAGCAAACAAATGCACATTTCAAATGGCTGTAACTCGAAGTCCGGTTAGTGTATCAAAGAGAAAATCGGCAGGACGACTGCTTATGCTATGTATAATAAATAATGTTGGCCACAGTTTTCAGATATATATGGAAAGCTGGCATAAAGGTTATTTTTAAAGTGCTCACAGTAAAATATCACATTTCAGCCTGTCCCTCATATATGTCATAAAGGTTTGCGCAATGAAGATATCCAGTTGTCCATTAAATATATAATTTATTTAACATTTATTGTTTTATTACTAAACGTTTTATACTACATTACCCACATATCTCTGTCATTCTATCAGTGGAACAGGAAGCATTGTTCTGTAGTTCATTGAAATGTGCAGACATGCTTAGGGTTAGGGTTAGGATCTCGGTAAAGGAGTAATTTCTCACATTATAGAGACACTTTATAGTTAGCTTAATGTATAACTAATGTAATAATAACACCAAACCATACTTTGTAACATGAAGCGCCAGTTTATATGGGTTAAACGATTGTCCAATCACAGCGAGTTCTGCGATAAAGTCACGGCCAATACAAACCCAGCTGAATAAATGCGTCACACTTACATGCCCATTTATGGCAAATGATGACAGATCTCTTCTGGTTCCGGCTGCAGGGATAGATACCTTAAATATTTAATTAAGGCTGTTAAACATGTATTATTTCTAATTAAATTATAACACTCATATTTAAAAACAAAAGACTCTTTGTGTGGTTACCGTCCAAAAACGAGTTCACATGATCAATGACACAAATTTGCTTATTTGATTAGACTGATGCATAAATACATTTGAAAGAGAAACTTTTTTCTAAGCAAAGGCCTACAGCAGGAGTAGTTTTGCAGTATTTTAATTAAAGATAATTGCATGTAGGCCTACTAAAGTGCTTCTAACATTTACAGTGTATGTATAGTCAAAGATATATCAATTATATTCAAATAAATGTAACAAAAGCACAATGAATGGACACAATTTTGAAAGCTTATTCCAATATTTAATGTCAAACTGTTTAAAGACAAATGTAGTGCCAAAACTACTGCACAACAGTATAAAAATCAGTTAATTTAAAATATCCAGATACAGGGGCAATCTATTATAGTGACACATACATTAACGTTCAAAAAATTGCTATGATGAAGTTATATATTTACAAACCAAAAGATGAGATTCAACTTTGTTATGTGAAAATACATTTGTTTCGTCGCTTTAAAGAACAAATAGGCAAAAACATAAGCACAACATTTTACATTCTCAACTTTCATTCTATATCCTTGTGATTATTGGTCACTTTTATTGTAACTATGCAATGAATATGTCCTTTAGCAAAACACCTGATGAGCACTGACCCTTTTTTATAAAGGCATTAGGCAGAAATCAAGTAGAGTTTATGAAGCTGAAAAGAGAAAACAAAATGCTTTAACAATATGGAAAAAGATAAATCACTATATCCAGTATTGGTTCTGCATATATCAAAGAGATCCTGAGGAGGAGTGGGACTCCACATGAGGACTTTCAGAAACTGAGACAGAGCAAAGGGTGCACCTCGCTGGACACATCCTACGCATGCCCAAACAACAACACCCAAACACAGTGATGAAGTGGACACCACCAGGAGGATGCAGGAGACAGGGAAGACCAAGGAAGACACAGAGACAGATGTTTCATGAAGACCTGAAGAATGTCAGTGTCCCATGGGAAGATGTGGAGAACTTGGCCACGGATCGAATACGTTGGAGGACACTTGTTGCCCAATGTGCCCAGCACAGCACTTGATGATGACGTTGTGAGTTTATCCATAACCGTGGGATATGTTTTCTGTAAAGAGTGTTGCATAATTAAATGTTAAAAGCATTTTTATGTTATAAGTTCACTGATATGTGGGCATTTCTATGAATAAAAGTATGTCTTAGCAAGCAATAATCATACGAAAATGATTTACATGCAAACGGGACAGTTATCAGCAGTGTAACATTCTGATTATGACAAAATAATCGAGTATCTGATGTCATGTGACAAGTCAGATAAGCTTTTCCACTCTTGCAAACAGAGGTAGGTTATGAGGTGTGGAGAGACATCATGTATCACTGGAACATGAACAGACGGGGACCAATTTGCAATTAATATAAACTTTCTGACAGTGTGTGTGATATCCGACAACTTTCCAAGAAGTGGCGCAACTGATTTACAAATATCGCGATAAATATGTACAGGAATTGAGGCAGTAGCCAATGACAGCACTAGGAGTAAAAGCTGCAGGATTGTGTACGAGTATACAAATTAAACGAGTATCGTACGAATTTGACAACTTGTTAAATCTTGTGAATTATTAAGACTTTCAGACTATGTTTGTACTGATTGGGCTATGGGTTTTGTGAGAAAAGTTTTAAGAAACAACAAATGCTTGATAAAATGTTTGATTTAAGGTTAAAACCAACACATACATACCATTGTGAATATTTGCCTTTGCAGCTTTCCGTCTCCTCCGTTTACTTCTCCTCAAACAATAATGGGCTGACTGAGTCCGAAAGGCCCTTTTGGTCTTTTCAACTGGAAAAAGAGAAAAGAAAATATAATTATGTATAATATATAGGATTATTTAAAGGAAAAAGTACTGATTTACCTTACAAATATTGGATGTTACATTATAAAGCGTTAAAAGCATGGCAAGTGTTGTGGTTAATATGCATTTACATCAAATATCACTTTAAAACTATCAATACAGAGGTAAAAGCATGGTAAGTTTTGTGGTTACTGTCCTTTTACCACACCCTATCACAGTAAAACTAGGGTTACTGTGGTAAAAGCATGGTAAGTGTTGTGGTTACTGTGCATTTACAATAAGTATCACATTAAAACTACCAATAGTGTGGTAAAAGCATGGTAAGTTTTGTGGTTACTGTCCTTTTACCACACCCTATCACAGTAAAACTAATGTTACTGTGGTAAAAGCATGGTAAGTGTTGTTTTTACTGTGCTTCTACTACAAATACAACTTTGGAACTAATTGTACTATTTTTAATCTGATATAAATATCTAAGCCTATAGCACGTCACGTGACAGGCAGTGTTAATCATATATTTTGAATTAGAAAGCAATGAAACGCAAAGTCTCCGTGGAAATGGCAGATATAATGGCAGATTAATATCGACAAACAGAAAAGACATTATATCACACATTATTAGGACAGCATATTTATGTATTTATTTACTAGGCTACTTACCAACAGCTGACACACGTGAACTGATGCCAAATATCGCGATGTGTTCGGAACGAGACTTCTTCAGCGCGATTCCCTACTAATAAAATATCATTTTAAAAAGATCAATAAACAGCAAAACAATCCAGCTTCCCTGGCAATAAGACCGAAATAATAACATAAAAAAAAATACATAAACCACGATAAGATCTCGTGAATAAATGTTGATTAAACAGCTTCTCTGCTGCAGCCGACAGGCAGAAATAATCGAGCTGTAATCACGAAAGACGAAAAATTACGAAATAAACGTGTCCGTGGCACGAATCAATAGATTAAATTACGTGACCATATCACGAACGTTGGAGTTATCCGTGGTCTCACCACAGACTCAATCCGTGCTCCTATCACAGATTTTAGATCTGACTATATAGCCAAGCGAGCAATAGGTGTAAAACGCCATCAAACTGGATTTTATGATGACAGGACAAGACAAAATTGCAACACAGTCGACATAAAGCTTTCAAGTCTCTAAACAAGTGAGCAACATCACACCATCCAGTGAGTGAGGTCAGGTTGTTGAGGTCCGTGGTGCCATCACGGGACTTCAGTTAGGCTAACAAAATCAGACTGCATTTTTATGATGGCTGGACAATGCAATAGCTACAATAACAGAGAGGTTAAAGTCTTTATGGTATTTGGTGTTGGAAAATAAATAAATACTTAAAATGTTGTGTTTCCAAATGAGAAAGCACATCCATTGAGTGAGATCTGTTCTCTGTCATTGAAACGGGTATCCGTGTGTGGACCACGGAAGATGAGTGTCATTGACTTGCGCGTTGGAGTTATCCGTGGTCTCACCACAGACTCACTCCGTGCTCCTATCACAGATTTTAGTTCTGACTATAGCCAAGCGAGCAATAGGTGTAAAACGCCATCAAACTGGATTTTATGATGACAGGACGAGACAAAATGTCAAGTTAATTACATGCCATTGCAACACAGTCGACCTAAAGCTTATAAATTCCTAAACAAGCCAGCAACATTACAACGTCCATGAGTGAGGTCAGGTTGTTGAGGTCCGTGGTGCCATCACGGGACTTTGGTTAGGCTAACTGAAACAAACTGAAATTTTATGATGACAGGACAATGCAATAGCTACAATAACAGTCAGGTTAACGTCATTATGGCATTTGATGTTGGAAAAGAAACAAATACTTCAAATGTTGCGTTTCCAAATGAGAAAGCACGTCCGTTAAGTGAGTTCTGTACTCCGTCATTGAAACGGGTATCCATGTGTGGACCACGGAAGGTCAGTGTCATTGACTTGCGTTGGAGTTATATCCGTGGCCGCATCACGGAATTTGGGGCGATTCCGTGATGGCTCCACGGATTTTGAGTTAAGGGCACGTGGACATTTCACGGAATCCTGTGAGACCAGGTTGGTGAGATCTGTTCTCTGTCATTGAAACGGGTATCCGTGTGTGGACCACGGAAGATGAGTGTCATTGACTTGCGCGTTGGAGTTATCCGTGGTCTCACCACAGACTCACTCCGTGCTCCTATCACAGATTTTAGTTCTGACTATAGCCAAGCGAGCAATAGGTGTAAAACGCCATCAAACTGGATTTTATGATGACAGGACGAGACAAAATGTCAAGTTAATTACATGCCATTGCAACACAGTCGACCTAAAGCTTATAAATTCCTAAACACGCCAGCAACATTACAACGTCCATGAGTGAGGTCAGGTTGTTGAGGTCCGTGGTGCCATCACGGGACTTTGGTTAGGCTAACTGAAACAAACTGAAATTTTATGATGACAGGACAATGCAATAGCTTCAATAACAGTCAGGTTAACGTCATTATGGCATTTGATGTTGGAAAAGAAACAAATACTTCAAATGTTGCGTTTCCAAATGAGAAAGCACGTCCGTTAAGTGAGTTCTGTACTCCGTCATTGAAACGGATATCCATGTGTGGACCACGGAAGGTCAGTGTCATTGACTTGCATTGGAGTTATATCCGTGGCCGCATCACGGAATTTGGGGCGATTCCGTGATGGCTCCACGGATTTTGAGTTAAGGGCCCGTGGACATTTCACGGAATCCTGTGGTACCAGGTTGATCTCACTCAATGGACGTGCTTTCTCATTTGGAAACACAACATTTTAAGTATTTATTTATTTTCCAACACCAAATACCATAAAGACTTTAACCTCTCTGTTATTGTAGCTATTGCATTGTCCTGCCATCATAAAAATTCAGTTTGATTCTGTTAGCCTAACTGAAGTCCCGTGATGGCACCACGGACCTCAACAACCTGACCTCACTCACTGGATGGTGTGATGTTGCTCACTTGTTTAGACACTTAAAAGCTTTATGTCGACTGTGTTGCAATGATATGTAATTAAGCTGACATTTTGTCTTGTCCTGCACTGTTAGACTTTTCAAGGGTTTTTTACAGTAACTTACTGGCAACACTGTTGCCAGTAAGTTACTGTAATTAAGAGTTACAGTACCAAACCGTATTTCAGTTTTGTGTAATACAGTGCATTACTGTAAAAACGAAGCTAATCAGTACAGTGCATTACTGTAAAAACTAAGCTAATCAGTACACTACTGTAATTATTTTTATTTGTACTAAATATAAATTAGATTTGATAATTTTGATATATGATAAATTTTATTTTTATCCTACATAAGTACTACTTTCATACAAACCAATTAGACAAAGTTATCACAAAATACCATTTTTTTATTTAAAACATTTCATATATATCACAAAATAAACATGCCAATGCTGGAAATGATGTGTGAAATTTTTACACATTAATGGGTGAGTTTAGAGACAACATTTTTTGTGTTAATTTTAACTCATTCATTGTGTTAATGATTTTAACAAAGTAAATATGTCAGAGAGGTTAGCACAAAGATGTGTAAACACATTATGTGCTGTCCTTCACTGCAAACATTTTTGAAAACATACATAAAACCATAAACAAAACATTAGCATTTGACTAAATGAATGTAGAGTCATTGGTTGTTTAGCTTATACAAGTATTATAATGAAATATCAACCATTACATTCATAAAACTGCAGAATATAAATACATTTTTAAGCATTCAAAAAGGAAATGTCCAAAACAGGACAAAACACAGTTCTTTTCACAATACATGACACATAACCCCACCTTCAAAATAATTTCACTTATTTCCAAAAATGTGTTGGATTCATGTACACTGGAGGCCAAAAGAAGTATTTAAGTGTCGTAATGTTTTTGAAAGAAGTCTCTTTGATGCTCAAGAAACATTTCTTATTATTATCAATGTCTGACTGTCTACTCCATCTTTTCTACAGCATAGGAGTAAAAGTCATCATCAAAATAATTTTTAAAAAGCCAACACAATGTTTTTGTCCACCTTTGTGAATAAATGAACTTCTCCAAAGATTGGTTCCTGTTCAGAACTTGATTGACAACATCAGAGTGTTCCCTGGTCTGCATGCGTGCCCACAAACACAAATGTACTCAGTCCTTCAGAGGAGATCCCGGTTCCAAAACTATATGAGAGAGAGAGAGAGAGAGAGAGAGAGAATATTAGTGTCACATTATTTTTAACCTCTTTTTTGTTCATTTGTATTATTATTTTCACAAAAACTTAAGAATATATATTTGTAAACAGCTTTTGTCAATAAATAGCATACAAAAGAACTAAATTAAATTATGCCAGATTAAATTTTAATACTTACAAATCCTAAATTCTGTCCAAAAATGCTGAGATCCATAGAAAGAACGACTGAAATAGATGATTTTAGCCCATTTCAGCTTGTCTGCAGTGAAGGAGTACCTGTTTGAGACAAATACACAGTAAGATACATGCAAGAAATCACTGTGTGATGATCGTTCTCCTTCCTACAGTAGTTAACCCACCTGTGCGCTGATATTAGGACCTTCCTAGTCAGGTGGAACTGCAATGGTAGAGTCTTCTGGCTAATAAAATATAAAAATAATGCAAAAATATAAACTTAAGTTGTTTAGAATGCTAGATTTGGTCTGAATGAATTAGTGAGAGTTTTACTGCAGTGCTTACCTGGATACATTTAATCTGGTGAGACTGAACAAAGACAATGGTCCATCTTCTGATTGGTTCATTTGCTGTGTAATAAAGTTAGACATAATGCAAAGGTCACTTATTTGATATAAAGTTAGCCAATTTTATAGAGATTTTATAAGATATTGTAAGCTACCTAGTCTGCACCAGTGGCTCAAAAGCAATTTTCACATAGCGTATGCTAATCATTTCAGCAAACTTATCTCAAAATATATCACAAATGGGCTGGCCTACCTCTGGAATCTTGCTAAGTCACTGGCGCGAATTGGCGCTTTGTTGCAGTTGCCTTTAAACACAAAAATGGAAGTAAATATTAAATTCCATAAAAAAACAACAACTATAATATGGTATAGTTTGCAAACTAATGCTAAAACTATAAAGGTTCTCATCAGTAGGCCAACATTAGGCTATAAACAGAATTTCACATTAGTTTATTCACATTTATTGTTAATGTAAACGCGTTGCTCGTTGGCATATTTTAACTCGACAATTCAATAATCTAACAAAGTGTGTAAAATGAAACGTTAGCTCAGTTTACCATGGTAAAGTTCGTTACCGCCATGTTGACGACGAGTAACGTTAGGCTAACGTTAACGAACATACGTTAAACTGGGCACAATCCTGTCAACAGCCAGTCTATGGTCAACATACACAGAAGGTTTTTTTTTTTCTTTCTTTTTTTACCTTGCTTGCTGATCTCTCTCTCGGTGAAGTGAATTCCGTCTCTTCCCTGGGCCAGACACGAACGTCGCGATCCAACAAAAGACAGACCCCATTACCTACACTGGATGTCTGTCTGACGCGACACGACAAATCCCAGACAGTGTAGTGATGCGCCGCGGCCGTTATATTTCAGACGTAGTCCGATACGAGTCCAAGCGCTCGCGCTAGTTCTTACAAGGGATAAACAGGTTTGCATTTAAAGGTCCGGTCGCTTCAATGTGTCCAATATAGACAGCCTCTGGCTATTATAGCGTTGTAGACACGCGATGTAAGGCAAAAATGAGGAAATAAAAAGCACGGTGGAATGGTGCCAGCCAGAGAGGCAGTTACGTCAAATACAGTAGTATACAGCAAATTAAAAAAATACAGTCAGTCTCTGTATGTGGTGTTAGACGTCACAGAAAATTCCCATGATGCAATGGGAATCACAGTTATTTACTGTAAAGAGAAATAGCAGTATAATACTGGGGGATTTAAAGTAAATAACTGTAGAAATTACAGAAAAGTCTAACAGTGTGTCATCATAAAATCCAGTTTGATGGCGTTTTACACCTATTGCTTGCTTGGCTATAGTCAGATCTAAAATCTGTGATAGGAGCACGGAGTGAGTCTGTGGTGAGACCACGGATAACTCCAACGCAAGTCACAACCCAGTCTCACGTCAGTTCGTGATATGGTCAATATTAATTAATCTATTGATTCGTGCCACTGATGCGTTTATTTCGTTATTTTCGTACAATACCAGCACGTTTTTTAAACTAATGTATTTTCAATGGGAAGCGTCTTTCGTGATCACAGCACGATTCTTTCTGCCTGTCGGCTGCAGCAGAGAAGCTGTTTAATCAACATGTATTCACGAGATCTTATCTTATCATGGTTTATGTATTTTTAATGTTATTATTTTGGTCTTATGCTGGGTACACACCAAAAGATTTTTTACATCTTATAAGATTTTCAAAATGTGACAGACCACAAACATGAGGACAAAAAATCCTAGATTTAAGCGTTTTGCTCCTATAGTGTGTGGTATGCCATGATGTGACAAAGACAGCACACCACACACAAACAGATTTTCAACCAGAGTCTCGACTATGAACACAGGAAATCTCGCAAAATATCGTGAGACTTCAGAATAAGCATGACGGACGATATGCAGGAAGAAATTGCGATAGTGTTTGGAATGATTTTCACAGAAAATTCACGTGAAAAAAACATTGTACCTACCATTATAACCTTTTATACAGAAATATATTCATTCTTTATTGTCTTTATTTATTCTTTATTGGATTTATTGTCTCTTTAGAAAAAGTTATTTAATCCCTCTAGTCTATAGAACCTCACTGAACCCTTAACACTCAGCTTTTACACTCATACCTTAACACTCATCCAAAATGGTGACGAGTCTGCTTACAGACTGGGGGTTGAACAGCTGGCTGTCTGGTGCAGTTATAACAACCTTGAGCTGAACACACTCAAAACAGTGGAGATGATCGTGGACTTCAGGAGAAACACCCCAGCACTCCCCCCTCTCACCATCATGAACAGCACTGTGGAAGCAGTGGAGTCATTCAGGTTCCTGGGCTCTACCATCTCCCAGGACCTGAAGTGGGCAAATCACATTGACTCCATTGTGAAAAAGGCCCAGCAGAGACTGTACTTCCTTCGCCAGCTGAAGAAGTTCAATCTGCCACAGGAGCTGCTGATTCAGTTCTACTCAGCCGTCATTGAGTCTGTCTTAAGCACTTCCATCACTGTCTGGTTTGGTTCAGCTACCAAATCGGACATCAGGAGACTACAACGGACAGTCCGGACTGCAGAGAGGATTATTGGTGCCCCCCTGCCAACCCTCCAGGACCTGTACTCTTCCAGAGTGAGGAAGAGAGCAGGTAAAATCATCACAGACTCCACTCACCCTGGACACCCCCTGTTTGAACTGTTACCGTCAGGACGGCGACACAGATCACTGGCCACAAGAACTTCCAGGCACAGGAACAGTTTCTTTCCACAGGCCATTTCCCTTCTGAACACTTAACATGCCCCCCAAAGCATATGCCTGTAAGTGCAATACTCCCACTGTCTAGTGCAATAAACTCAGGTGATATTTATATCTATATTATTCATACTACTCAAAATACTGTAAATATGTTTATAATCTGTAACATGCGCTAGACTCCCACTGTCTAGTGTAATATTCTCTAATTCAGGTGATATTTATATTATTCATACTACTCAAAATACTGTAAATATGTTCATAATCTGTAAATGTTTATTCAGACTAAACCCAACTGTGACCCTACTTTTTTACTTTTATACTTTTTTATTTATTTTTTATATATTTTCATTCTTAGAATTTGTATTACTATGTTCTTGTTGTATTTGTATTTGTATATGTGCACTGGAAGCTTCAGTACCAAGAAAAATTCCTTGTGGGTGCAAGCACACTTGGCAATAAAGCTCTTTCTGATTCTGATTCTGATTCTGATTTTTTTTTTTATCTTTTTTTTTTATTGATTTTAAGAATTATACAATTACAGTCAGGGGGGTACAAAGAGTAAAGCTGATAAACAAACATAAAAAGACATATACATAAACAGTGACAAACTTAAAAGTTAAACAAAAATTTGAAAATGTTTACAGATTGAAACGCACTTTGCAGCTTTCTTATTTTTCAAACCCAATATTGTGTTTAGGTATTGTAAAATTTCTGCTCTTAAAATGAAAAACAAAGGCTTGTTTCCTCGAAATTTACACTTATGAATACTAAATCTTAACATTAAGCTTCCTGCAAGTGTGTGTGTGTGTGTGTGTGTGTGTGAGAGAGAATGACCGTTGCTGAGTCCCAATTCGCATACTATCCGTCCTAAATAGTATGCGAAACTAGAATTAGTACGTCCCAAATCGTAGCATGTTGAAATGAGTATTCCAAAGATACCCGGATGGTCTACTATTTCCGGTTAGAATTCGAAGTGCAGATCAATGCACACTCTAACGGCTAATATTGCCCACAACCCATTGCGTGCGGGAGGGAGGAGCTTTGCGGTGATGATGGTGATGTAAACCTGGCAGTCGGATGCAGCAACGGAGATGCGCCCTCAGTTTTTAAGTGTAAGAATTCAAATGTTTAACCCTAATTAAAGTTATATTTTATTGTCTCGTAATATTAATGGGTTTATGTTGTGCCAAAAAAGTACCGTGTTTATCGAGCGCCTCATTGCAGGCTACAAAACAATAAATAAAAAGGCTCTAGTAACAGTGTCATGCAAGTGTCTTTTTTTATGTTTCTTTTGATGTTTCTGTCTGACTTATTTGTAGTAATACTGTGGCTGTACATAATTATGTTAACTTTATCAGTCCAACCAAAAAAACATGGTTACACTTTTACTATAGTAAAAGCATGGTTCATTTTCATCGGGGTATTTTTAAGTATTATACATAAGTATAAGATTAAGTATAAAATACGTTAAACAATAATTACACTATAAACTTTAAATAATTTAACTCAGAAAATAAGTAGCGCTAGCTTTTGTTACACACATTTGCACATGAACGTCAGAACCAGCCGCCTCACAAACGACCTGCGTTTGGTTGATCTACGACGACGCCCTGCTTCACTCCTCAATTTGGTAAACACATTGTAAATGTATTGTGGAAAAAAAGATGGGAATAGTAAATAAAATTATATTGGATATATAAGAATGAATGAAATGTTAAATGTTTTGTTAACAGTTGCGGTGTGCGTAACTAGGCAACCACGTTCAAGTTCACGTTGCATGATGTCATCGAAGTATGTCCCAGAACGTGCATACTTTTTTGCTACACACTCAAAAGTATGTACTTTTTCATCACAAAAAAAGTACATACTTTTAGGTCGTAGTATAAGTAGGCGAATTGGGACTCAGCACGTGTCTTCCATCATCTCGCTTTCTGATTGGATATTGTTTTGTTTCACGTGATAATCTCCAGAGCGTGCGCGTGTTTGTCCTCGGAGTTCCCCCCACACATCAGGATTTCTGATCGTAAATATTAAACATGTTTAATATTTACGATTCGCGATCGGAGCGGCTCCGACGTTCTTCCGAGCAGGTTCGGACACTCTTAACACACCTCACACCAAGGGAAAATCTGATAAAATAATCTGTTAAACCATCAAGATAATCGGGACATAGCTAGGATTGTCGGAAGGGGAGAAATCGGCCCAAAATCAGCCCGATTATCTTTTGGTGTGTACCCAGCATTATTGCCAGGGATGCTGGATTGCTTTGCTGTTTATTGATATTTTTAAAATGATATTTTATCAGTAGGAAATCGCTCTGAAGAAGTCTCGTTCCGAACATATCGCGATATTTGGTATCAGTTCACGTGTGTCAGATGTTGGTAAGTAGTAAATACCTAAATACGCTGTCATAATAATGTGTGATATAATGTATTTTCTGTTTGTCGATATTAATCTGCCATTATATCTGCCATCTCCACTGAGACTTTGCGTTTCATTGCTTTCTAATTCAAAATAGGGTGATTAAACACAGTGACTGTGGTGTAACTCCTCCCAGGTTCCCACTGTACTTTCACAAGCACATCAAGCTTCAACGCCACCCCTTAATAAATATCAATGACAGCACCAATGAGCAGCCTGCAGGGTCTCTTTCGAAAAACTTGGACAATATGTGTTTACCACATAAATGAGCGTGATTGAACACATGGGCAACAGCTGAAGGGAATGAACGTTTTATGACAGGAGATACAGTCTAAGAACAGCAAGAGACGTGTGATCTTTCTATAACATTTAAATCATGTTACTCATAGGTTTTTAGATATCCAGCTTAGAGAACACTGTGCACTGTTTCCTGAGAACTGCCACAACAGACAAGGCATAAACCAAGTTATTTTAGATGGACGTGTCTACACGGAAAAATTGTGTTATTACAAGATAGCATTCAAATGATTGATAAATGCATTATTTGAAATGTCACCAACCCCATCAGACAAAAATCTTGCGCCTTCAAGGGGCGTGAATGGTTTTATTGGCTACGGACGCGCCACGTAGATTGTGTACGGTCTAGACATTGGCTGTGTCTGAAATCACATACTCTCTGAGTTCTTTGGAATAAGTAATTACTTCGCAACCACTAAAAAAAAGTATGTACTATATAGTATGAATGTGTGTTGTGTGAATGTAATCTGAACATACTACATTATTCATGTTGATATTATCATGTTATTCTGTCGACAAAATAATCATAACACATGTTAAATCTTTTTTTTTTTTTGCCATTTTGTTTTGTTGTGTTCTGATGTTGTAGCTACTAATAGTGTCAACTTAAATTCAGGGAAATAGGCTAAAATTCGCATACAATTTACAGTTTGGTTAACAGAGTTCACATAGTGGAAAATATAAGGATGATGAATGATGATGGTGTTGCAAAAAGGCACAGATCTATAAAAATGTATATTTATCAAAGTAAATCTCTTTCTTTTGTTGGGCCATAGTAGTAATCAGTGTTGGGGAAAGTTTCTTTTAAAAGTAATGCTTTACAATATTGCGTTACTCCTTAATAAAGTAACTAGGCCTTAATTGTGTTACCTTTTATGGAAATTAAATGCATTATGTTACTTTTGCGTTACTTTTTCTAACCTGGGTTAGGCTTGCTTGTTCTATTTTTGGCAATTGTAAAGGCACTTTCACACCAAAAATGAAATGAATAAGCCTCATGCTGAAGGAAATGCAATTTCACGCCTGTACAGTAGAGGGCGCCGCTCAAAGCTTTCAGCTGTGCTGCCTTGCTGAATCGCAGAAGAATAGGACACAGGAGAAGAAACGCTGAATTCAGAACGGCATAGGCTTACTGTTTCAAGAAACACAGATGTGATGTTTATCCAACATCCTTTTATTGCATGTTGGTATGGTTAATTTGGATCATCGAAGGTCAGCTGTAAAAAAAAAAACATTGGTTAATAAAGTGAGATTAAATACATACAGTATATTTGTGTAATTTAACATATTACATTATTGCATTATTACTTTGGCTTTATCTAAAACATTATCTAGAAAGTCATTCAGGTCTGAAGACACAAAGTTGGGAGCGAACAGACCTGAGTAACAAACTGTGATATCTTTTTTTCATCCTCTGTGACTGTATAATTAATTAACAATTTGTTTATAGAGGTCAATTCACCATTTCCTTTTTCCAAATTAAAAAAGTACTTAGTATTTCTTTCCCCCTGTTCCAACCATTTATATCTTGATCTGATAAATGCCCCCTCTGCTTTTCTTGATAAATGTTATCCAGTTGTAACAAGTTAGTTTCTGCGTGTTCAATTTTCTTTACTTGATAGGCGCATTATTTATTTGATAACAATATATTATTTTTGTCTTTTAACTGAAGCAATCGATTTCCCCATTGAAATAGCTAGGTTGCTAATTTTGTATTTCATTATTTCCCAATGTTCTCCATAAACATTTGTTATTTTAGCCTGAGACCAGTGCTTGTCAATTAAGTTTAAAATTGTGATCATCTAATAACTTTTTATTCAATTTCCAATAACCCCTTTTTAATTTAGATTCAGCTGGACCATGAATATTTATCAAGATTGGTGAATTAGAGAATTGGAGACCCATTATTAAATAATGATGCCAAATTAATTGCTTTAATCTTTGCCAAAAGACTGAAAAAAGGATTAGAAAATATTATAGATTATAATCGCCTTGAGATGTCTCAGTAACTGAGAGTAACTGTACAAATAAAGCATATTTTAACCATTCTTACCGTGTTCCGTGCTTGTCGACCTGCCGGTTGTAGCTTTTCCACAGTGCGGAGAACATAGACTGTAAAAAAATATGGACGTAGTGTCCGTGACGTCACCCGTAGGTTTCTGAAGAGCATTTTTGAAGCCTAAAGTGGGCGGAGCCGGCCGTCGCCATCTTGGCCTGGCGTCACTCCCGGATAACAGGGCGTGAGTGGAGCTGTTAGCTCAGGCTGGGGAGGTAATGCTATAACGTTATGCTACTGACAGTACCAAGTCTGCGACTGCACAGGGCCTCGCGCTAAAGTGACAGTTGATGATGTAAAGCCAATTGAAAGTTCCTATTTTTGCCCTTCGAAATATTATAATAGTTAAAAGACATGGCTACAAGTGAGACTGTGTATCGTGATTCTGTACTATTCTGCTAGTTGAAAATGTATTATGCAGTAACTTAATATTACTCTGAGAGAGTGTGTGTGACAGTGATTTAAGAGCATACATGTCAGTCACTCTTTTTTTACAGCGCTGGTTGTTCTCTCGAACGATACTCGACGACAACAACGGAATCCTAAGCCGTGGGCGAAGTAATGGGTGTATTAAATTGTATGAAATAATCCCGAAAAGAAGCACAAAACACTGCAGAGATGGCAAGGTCAGCAGATAAAATTGAAGCAGCTGAAGTGACGGCTAGTAACAGCAGACAAACGGCTAGCATTGACATCAGCGGCAATCCACCTGTCACTCAAGTGGCCACACCCTTAATTATGCAGAACTTTACATATTAATCAACTAAACGGATGAGTTATAAAAATTTTTACCCCCCTCACAGTTGTCATGAAGGGCAAAATTAGCTGTATAGACCAAAGCCACATACAGACACCAGGATGGTTTTTTTCTGCTGTAAAATTTGACATTTTAACATGGGGGAGATACAGATTTGACTCACTTTTGACACCAGCCTCAAGCGGCCAGTCAACGAATTGCAGTTTAACTCACTTCCGTGTTGGTTTCAAGAGAGAGACGGGGAGGTTGCCGCTTGGCGAAGAATGATTCAGTGACGATGGCGACAGTTGAAATTAGGCGCGTTTGGTCAGCAGGTCCGCCCAGCGTCTGTAGCGAGTCCGCGAGGTGACAGCTGCGTCAGGAGGCGGGGCATGTTACGTGCACATGGCCGAATTGAGTCTGAAAGAACAGCGGACCTGGCGGCTTGAGGGCGGATCCGCCCCGGAGTCTATTGCTATCAGGGAAGGCGCGTCCAAAGTGCGGATCCGTATGTGATCCGTTCTGGGTCCGCCGATTAAAAGCGCAGGCGGGGCTGATCCTGGAGGCGGGGCTGATCCTGTTAGCGCAGCGAAACCGAATCTGACAGTCAGGCGGATCTGGCGGCTTGAGGGCGGGTCCGCCACGGACTCATTTGCTGTGTGTTATTTGTACAGTACCTTAGCCTGTAACATTACCGTTCATACCGTTCAACATACCGATGATTTTATTTCTGAAATGATTGTGGCAAACCAAGTTAGCAAATTGTCATTAGCGTAGATTTGAGTAAAAATGTATTTGATAATTAATAACTTTGAGTAAAAATTTGCTATTTGGATGGTATATTCTTCTCTGGGAGGTTAGGTGATTTAATTAACGTTAGCTGTCTGGATTTTTATCAAACCCTGAGCGCGTATTTTCTCCCCTCCAGTAAAATGTCAGGCGAGATATTATCATGTTAGGCCTAACCTTACCTAACTTACCTTTTTCACTGAATTTCTGGTATAACATGTCCATTTTGTTTACATTTTGACAGTTCCACCTCCCCATGTAATGTTGTTTCAAAAAAATAATTAATATTATATGATACTGTGTGTGTGTGTGTGCGTGCGTGTGTGTGTGCGTGTGTGTGTGTTCTGTTGCAGCTTACAGTTCGTTCAAGTGCCACCAGTCTTATTTTGGAGTTTCATCTTTTCCTGACATCAGAGTAAAGTAAGATTTAATACTGTTCCAACTTGATTTAGCTAGATATTTTGTCAAATACAGCATTTAAATTGTCAAGGCTTAAAAATTTGCAAATTATCAACTTGAAGATGCAGCACTGGCCCAATCGGGCAGGTGAAAGTTCCTGCAACTGGCCCAAGTGTCTTTCACAATTTTGTTCAGAGTCGATTCTTTCTTTTGGGAGAAAATAACTTTATTTATCATGCATTTACAACTTTGTAGAACGTTTACATTTCACAAACAGCTATGTATTTTACACATTGCATGAAAGGAAATATTTAAAAGCCATAATAAGGGCACTTTAAAATGACCTTGGGATGTGAATGACCTTGGTGTCACGGTGTGGGTTTTGTGTCTTGTTCTTGTCTGTCATGTGTTCCCCTGTCTTTTCATGTTTAGCTTTCTCCTGTTATGTTGATTAGTCTTCCCAGGTGTCTCTGATTAGCCACGCCCCCTTGTTATTAGGGATGGCCCGATACCGATACTGGCATCGGGGATCGGCCGATACTGTCCTCATATACTCGTACTCGTACTCATAAAAATTCGCCGATACCACGCACCGATACCACGTACATTTTGCGAAACGAAACTGGCCGCCGCGAGTGCTTTGACGAGGTGAACTGAGTCATAGACGCACGAGCTGGTCGAGCACATCCCTTTAAACAGACAACAGTGGAAAGTTTGTTCAGTCCGATGTCAATGGCAACGAAATTAAACGAGGCATGTAGCTTTAGCTTATTATATTAACGTTAACTGACGAGAGAGAGAGAGGCAGAGAGAGAGACAGAGAGCGATAAGCGCACTTCTGTTGAATGCTCTTGATTGCTGATCGTTCACTCAGCACATGTTATTTGGATGAAAACTAAATCGTATATGTAAGTAAAGTAAAACATGAACTGTTACCTGACTGAAGTATAACGAGTGGTTCCCTACATTATTACAGGACGTGTGCAGAGGTCAAGAAGTTTCATGAATGCAAACATCCGAAGCGCGCGCCCCTCAAACCAGCGTCTCAGCGCGCGAATACTGAATTAAATTGTCTTTCACGTCTTGCGCTTGTACGGACGAATTCACACACAACTATGTAATAACGTCCGTCTTGGTGAGTATCCTATAGTAAACAAAGTCGGTTATATCTCAAATGAACGTAGCATGTTCAAATGCGGTCCGTGCGCTCGGTCTTAAAGGGGCAGCAGTTTGATAAACCTGCTTCTGTGTTTTAATGTTAATCAAACAAAGGCCAAAGAAATTACTCACTGCTCCTGACTAAATAGGCTACCCTTTTCAACTTTAGAAAAATATCCATCTATATATAATTCATACAGTAATGAATATGCTTTTTTTCACATTTGATTACTTTATTCAAATTTCTGTACCTGTTAGATCTACCCGAAAAACTCTAAAAACACTGTTTATTTCATTTGTAGCCTTTCTTTGTTCTATTGTATATATTTGTCCTATTTGTAATTCAATTGTTTGTTTTTATTTTGTTACTGACTGCTTACTTGTTTTAAATTCACATATATTAGGCTGCTAGTTTTTGTTGTAGTATCAAAATTGGATTAAATAATTGATATTTCACTGGTTTTGACAAACATTTGAACCGCTGACCCAGTCCTCAGCACTGAGCCCTGCTGGAGCAGCTCTAAATATGTGCTGTGCTATTAAATGAAAGATAAAATATGATAGAGCAATAGAATGAACAGTGACAGTAGGCTTACAGAAGCTCATATGCATTTTAGCAGGCTTAATTAAGCATGAAAATAACTGAAAGAAATATATATATTTGATGAACAAATTAAGCCAACTAATATGGTTTATAATCTTTTGGTTTATCTACTAATACATTTAAAAATGACAAATGCAGTGAAAATTCAGGTATCGGTTACGGTATCGGTATCGGCGAGTACCAAAAATGACAGTATCGGTATCGGACTCGTTCTGCAAAAAGTGGTATCGGGACATCCCTACTTGTTATCTTGTTTAGCTTGTTAGTCTTCTGTATTTAAGCCCTCATGTTTGCCCTGTGTTTTTGTCTAGTATTGTATGTTTCTAGTGTTGACTATTTCCTGCTGTTGTTCTGGTCTCATGCCTTGCCATGCCTTTGTTTTATGTTTGTTTGTTTTGAAAAGTAAAGTTTGCGTTTGGTAGGGATGGCGAAATGAAGCCTCATGAATCACTGAGGCTTTCCCCTGACTGTTCCGGGAAAAGATTCAAAGCTTTGAGAGTGTCGAGAACAGCGCCGAGAACAGCGCCATCTGGTGCTTATTTAAAATAAAGCAGCCAGAAGCCTGTGTTAGAAGCTCTGGCAGATGAAGCAACCACAACACACTCCATAGTTTCAATGTTGTGTACAAATAAAAGCCTTACATGTTTGTGTTTGATTTGTTCATTAAATAAATTCATTTTTCCATTAAAGTGTGACAATAAAATATAATAGCTTATAAGCTTATATGATTCAACAAGATTTAATGTAGGCCTACTCTCTCTCTCTCTCTCTCTCTCTCTCTCTCTCTTTCTACACACACACACACACACACACACACACACACACACACAATGAATAAGGACATTGTCTGATAGGATCATCTGTTATTAAATGTCAATATCAATAATTGTAAATATCAACCAGACTGAGGCAACAATGACTCGTTAAATACGATCTGAAGTTCGAACTTTCTGACACCCAAAGCGAAACGCGCACGTGACTGGACAGAAAGTGAGGCTTCGTTTGTCATCGATCACGTGACTCTCTAGTAAACCAATACACGCCTCGATACGGGGCTTATGTGATACGCGCATCGAAGCTTCAGTGTCATATGTAACATCACTAGCGTTTGGGTCCTCACCAGTTTGCCTCCAGTGGTTTGATTACGTTACAGAATACTAGACCACATCATGGACCCAGCAATCCGCCTCTTCCGCCTCAGCCAGGGAAACCGTCCAGTCGAGGATTACGTGAAGGAATTCTGCGAGCTTTGCCATGGAGAGGATTTCAATGATGCTGTGTTAAAGGACATGTTCTGCCATGGACTCAATGAATCACTTTACCAGCTCATGCCAGCCAATACCCCTCGTAACACTCTGGTGGAGTATATTGACTTTGCCCTGATGTGGAGCGGCTAGTCGTTCACTGTAGGCTTTACGGATGAGGAGCCCCGCAAGCCCACGGTATCCTCTGAGCCTGAGCTTCACGTCAGTCCCGCTGAACTTGAGTTTCCTCACGTCACGCCAGTCCTCAGACCGGCCACCAGATCGGACTCTGGGTGTCTGAGATTACTATCCAGCATGACAGACCCACTGCTGGCATCAGTGCGATCGGCTAGAAGGGCCACTACCAAGCACAACCCAGGGTCTCATCCTGCCGAGACCGCCCGTCCGGAGTCTCGTCCCGCCAAGCCTGAGCTTCACGTCAGTCCTACCGATCCAGAGACTGTTCACGTCACGTCTGCCGATCCAGAGACTGTTCACGCCAGTCCAGCCGATCCAGAGACTGTTCACGCCAGTCCAGCCGATCCAGAGACTGTTCACGCCAGTCCAGCCGAGCCTGCACTTCACGCCCATCCAGCCGAGCCTGAGAGCGTCAGGAGGGGTCTGAAATTGTCATCGTAGGTGCATGTCCACTGTGAGAGACATAATCTAAAAAAAAAAATCCAGAAATCACAATGTATGATTTTTTTAATTATTTATTTGTATGATACAGCTGCAAATAAGTATTTGAACACCTGAGAAAATCAATGTTAATATTTGGTACAGTAGCCTTTGTTTGCAATTACAGAGGTCAAACGTTTCCTGTAGTTTTTCACCAGGTTTGCACACACTGCAGGAGGGATTTTGGCCCACTCCTCCACACAGATCTTCTCTAGATCAGTCAGGTTTCTGGGCTGTCGCTGAGAAACACGGAGTTTGAGCTCCCTCCAAAGATTCTCTATTGGGTTTAGGTCTGGAGACTGGCTAGGCCATGCCAGAACCTTGATATGCTTCTTACAGAGCCACTCCTTGGTTATCCTGGCTGTGTGCTGTGTGCCTCGACCCATCTTCAATGCTCTAACTGAGGGAAGGAGGTTGTTCCCCAAAATCTCGCAATACATGGCCCCGGTCATCCTCTCCTTAATACAGTGCAGTCGCCCTGTCCCATGTGCAGAAAAACTCCCCCAAAGCATGATGCTACCACCCCCATGCTTCACAGTAGGGATGGTGTTCTTGGGATGGTACTCATCATTCTTCTTCCTCCAAACACGTTTAGTGGAATTATGACCAAAAAGTTCTATTTTGGTCTCATCTGACCACATGACTTTCTCCCATGACTCCTCTGGATCATCCAAATGGTCATTGGCAAACTTAAGACGGGCCTTGACATGTGCTGGATTAAGCAGGGGAACCTTCCGTGCCGCATGATTTCAAACCATGACGTCTTAGTGTATTACCAACAGTAACCTTGGAAACGGTGGTCCCAGCTCTTTTCAGGTCATTGACCAGCTCCTCCCGTGTAGTTCTGGGCTGATTTCTCACCTTTTCTTAGGATCATTGAGACCCCACGAGGTGAGATCTTGCATGGAGCCCCAGTCTGAGGGAGATTGACAGTCATGTTTAGCTTCTTCCATTTTCTAATGATTGCTCCAACAGTGGACCTTTTTTCACCAAGCTGCTTGGCAATTTCCCCGTAGCCCTTTCCAGCCTTGTGGAGGTGTACAATTTTGTCTCTAGCTTCTTTGGACAGCTCTTTGGTCTTGGCCATGTTAGTAGTTGGATTCTTACTGATTGTATGGGGTGGACAGGTGTCTTTATGCAGCTAACGACCTCAAACAGGTGTTGTTTTGGGTTCAGTCGGTCAAGACGGTTGCTTGTGGTGTAGTTGCTGGTCGGTGTTCCTTGGACTAGTGTTCGGCTGGGTCTCTGTCGTCGCGTCTGGGGGTAGAAGATCTCCTGTTTGGGCGCTTACATTGAACGCGGCAACCCTGGAAATTCGTGTAAGTGAAGAACTGCCATTGGAGTCTGTTGTTTAGAGCTGTGTGTGGAATACTACTGGATTGAACTGCTGCTTGGATCTGTGCTGGAAGAGGAAGAGAGAAAGATAAGTGAATTAATTACATCATTGAATCAAATGTAAAGCTTGAAGAAAAGATTGTGAATGTGAAATTGACTACTGAGGAGGACGTCTGTTTCAGATACACTGGAGAAGGACTGAGAGTTGAATATTCCCAATGAAATGCTTGGATGAAGTGAGGCTTCTGATCAGCCCTACTGTGTGAGTGATTTGCAGTTGTTTGCCTTACCTGATGCACGCCAAATTAATGCTGTGGATTTGTAGTGAACACGAGTGCTGTGTGCTATGCTGAGAAAAGTCTCCCAATGCCTGCTTTCATTCTTGTGAAATGATCTACTTGTCTCCATCCAAATCCCAGAACGAAACAACTGAACTGGTGAAGTAATGCTTTGTAGTATCTTCTCTTCCATTGAGTACTGTTGTGGAGTATTCCTCATTGAAGGCTTTTGTTAATTCTCTCTTTTTTCTCTGAAATTACAAATCTCGGGAAAAACCGTATGGCTGTGGAAAAGTCCGAACTATTATACTTACCGACTGAGCTCTGAAGAGGTACAGCCTCGCTGGGAAAGCCGCCCATTGAGTCTCTTGCGAATGTTTGGTGAAAGTGTTTGATGCTGGGAGAAGAATCCTGAAGACTGCAGCAACGCTGTGAAGTGAGTTTTAAAGTCACAATTCTCCTTTCATGTCTTGGTAAGAGGATCTGCGGTTGAGAGAAGAAACCTTACCTGTTACTTACCGTCTGAGTCCTGCAGATGTGCAGCAACGCTGTGATGTGAGTTTTAAAGTCACAATTCTCCTTTCATGTTCTGGTAAGAGGATCTGCGGTTGAGAGAAGAAACATTACCTGTTACTTACCGTCTGAGTCCTGCAGATGTGCAGCAACGCTGTGAAGTGAGTTTTAAAGTTACAATTTCCCCCTTCATGTTGTGATAAGAGAATCTGCTGTTGAGAGAAGAAACATTACCTGTTACTTATCGTCTGAGTCCTGCAGATGTGCAGCAACGCTGTGAAGTGAGTTTTAAAGTCACAATTTTCCTTTCATGTCCTGGTAAGAGGATCTGCGGTTGAGAGAAGAAACATTACCTGTTACTTACCGTCTGAGTCCTGCAGATGTGCAGCAACGCTGTGAAGTGAGTTTTAAAGTCACAATTCCCCTTTTATGTCCTGATAAGAGAATCTGCTGTCGAGAGAAGGAACATTACCTGTTACTTACCGTCTGAGCCCTGCAGATGTGCAGCAACGCTGTGAAGTGAGTTTTAAAGTCACAATTCTCCTTTTATGTCCTGGTAAGAGGATCTGCGGTTGAGAGAAGAAACATTACCTGTTACTTACCGTCTGAGACCTGCAGATGTGCAGCAACGCTGTGAAGTGAGTTTTAAAGTCACAATTCTCCTTTTATGTCCTGATAAGAGAATCTGCTGTCGAGAGAAGGAACATTACCTGTTACTTACCGTCTGAGCCCTGCAGATGTGCAGCAACGCTGTGAAATGTGCAGCAACGCTGTGAAGTAAGCTTTTAGAATCACTGTCCCACCATTGTGCCCGACGACGTATCTGATACTGAGAAGAATACATTACCTGTTACTTACCGTCTGAGTTCTGCAGATGTGCAGCAACGCTGTGAAGTAAGCCTTTAGAGTCACTGTTCCATCATTGTGCCCGGCGACGTATCTGATACTGAGAAGCATACATTACCTGTTACTTACTGTCTGAGTCCTGCAGATGTGCAGCCACGCTGTGAAGTAAGCTTTTAGAGTTACTATTGCACTATTGTGCCCTGAAGACCGTGAAGAATCGATCCAGCGGCCACCCCGGTCGAATAGCCCTAGAAGAAAAGAGTTGCTTATCCTTCTCCCAAGTTGATTGTTATTCAATAAAGATTGTTACTTTGAACTAAATTACTTGCCTCCTCTTTTGTCCATCTGTTGCGTGCCTGTGGTGTCGGCTCCTCACGGTGGTGCCTGGAGTCAGGGGCGGCTGGTCATCCGAGTCCGCCCCGGCCTGCACCGGTGACATTTAGCTTTCTCCTGTTATGTTGATTAGTCTTCCCAGGTGTCTCTGATTAGCCACGCCCCCTTGTTATCTTGTTTAGCTTGTTAGTCTTGTGTATTTAAGCCCTCATGTTTGCCCTGTGTTTTTGTCTAGTATTGTATGTTTCTAGTGTTGACTATTTCCTGCTGTTGTTCTTGTCTCATGCCTTGCCATGCCTTTGTTTTATGTTTGTTTGTTTTGAAAAGTAAAGTTTGCGTTTGGGTCCTCACCAGTTTGCCTCCAGTGGTTTGATTACGTTACACTTGGGATTTTGTTATAGTTAATTATTTTGAATGTTTTAAGCAAAATATTTTTATCAGCCATTTTATAAATGTTTTGAATGGTCTTCCAGCCGTGTACAGTGTACCTAAAAATGTCAGATTGTACACTTGTTTTAAAGCAACACCAAGGAACTTTTCCTCTGCGGTCGCCCTACAGGTTGGAAGCGGAATTGTCCATTACCGCTGTCGTAAATAATTTCGCCTCCCGCAGCCTACTGTCGCACACATGCTCGCTATCCAGCACTGGCTTTGGAATGAACGATGTCCACAGACAAGGTAGAGTATGTTGCATGATTTTATGAAAGTATTATGTATTGCGACATCAGAAACGAAGAAAAACAAAATAATGACTATTGTAACTCTTGATGTAAAGCAAGTCAAATTTGTAGTTTTCTTATGTCTCATTAGAACTACAGAAACGCGACCCGATCTGGCAATCTTACATAGCGTGGTTATAGCAGATAAAGGACCGCAAAGCGAAGGCAGAAGTGCCTTTCACCCTGTTACGACTTGACATTATTTTAAAGGAACACTTCGACTTTTTGGGACTTTAGCTTATTCACCGTATCCCCCAGAGTGAGATCAGTCCATACATACCTTTTTCATCTCCGTGCGTGCTTTAAGTCTGTTTGACGCACCCACCGCTAGCCTAGCTTAGCACAAAGACTGGATGTAAATGGCTACAGCTAGCATACTAATCCCAATAAGTGACAAAATAATGCCAACATTTTCCTATTTACATGTTGTGATTTGTATAGTCACAGTGTGTACAAATAACAAGGTCATATGAGACACAGACATTTTTTAAACGTTTAAATACTGGGAACTATTTTCTCAGAAGGCGAAGCACTGCTACTAGGGTGGAGTGATTAGCGCAGCACCCGAGAAGCGCCGTTCCGTCAACAAAACCAACGTGACTAGCTAGTAGCGAACGTGATTCGTGATCATGGCTGACTTTGATGAATTGTCAGAGGATTTTTATTTGGTATCAAACCAAGATCCAGAACCATATCGTTTTGAGCCAGAATACACAGACGAGGAGTTACAAACTTTGGAAGCTGATAGATAATGCCGAACAGACTGAGGTCGAGGGGAGAATCAGAACAGGAGTAGCCTACTATTTCACAAACAAGGTCACTGTTTCTCAAAAATGAAAACTGCCCATACCACCCTCCAATTCATTATAAGTTGAAGGCTTCAGTCCTGAAAGTTACCTTTAGCACCGCTTATTTGTTACTGGGGCGATAGAGCGCGTTTGTGACAACACAATACTAACATTACAGGGGATACATGGAGCCCGGGAACAACTGTAATATATAGTGAGCACCCTATTCATGTAATAGTGTCACGAAGGTTACATTACATCTAACGTTAGCTAATGGCACTGTAACAGTAGGTTAGTCATCTAAAAACATAACGGAACACTTACCGCAGCCGCAGGTGATCCACTTTGTCCTGTCTTTACTATCGATGGGATGGCCGTAACGTTATCCTTCAGCACATGTTTCATGCTCCGTGTGGCAAATTAAATTTTTTCAAAATAGTCGTCCTCAGTGAAATGTTCTGAGCAAACGCGATAGTCCTTGATGATGTCTACAGGTGTGTTTGGATCTATATCCAGAGCAAGTAGCCATTGATTCATCAGGTCAGCGTTTTTGGTTGGAATTCCCCTGTTTATTGTCGCAGCTCTTTACAATACAGCGAACACCCATGATTGTAAACTTTGCATTTACTATCTAGTAATTGCTGACTCTATTACTCCAACTCTGAGCGAACTCTCTGCTCCTCACCACAGCGCTTCTCGGGTGCTGCGCTAATCACTCCGCCCAAGTAGCAGTGCTTCGCCTTCTGAGAAAATAGTTCCCAGTATTTAAACGTTTAAAAAATTCTGTCTCATATGACCTTGTTATTTGTACACACTGTGACTATACAAATCACAACATGTAAATAGGAAAATGTTGCCGTTATTTTGTCACTTATTGGGATTAGTATGCTAGCTGTAGCCATTTACATCCAGTCTTTGTGCTAAGCTAGGCTAGCGGTGGGTGCGTCAAACAGACTTACAGCACGCACGGAGATGAAAAAGGTATGTATGGACTAATCTAACTCTGAGGGATACGGTGAAAAAGCTAAAGTCCCAAAAAGTCGAAGGGTTCCTTTAAGTTAAAAAAAGAATTATGTCTATCCTCTAAAAAACAACAACCTGGTAGCTTCAATGTGATTTCATGACATGTAATGAAAATCTGCTTATGTATTACAGGTGCTGTGAGAGAGCCATGTCTCCCGTGCCGCCACCGATGACGACATTACAAAACATGTAATCCGGTGGTTCAACCTGGCATCAGATAGGGGAAGCTCAAGGAGCCGTCCCACCTGTCAGCAAACCTTGACCCAACAGTAGTGAAAAAAAATACTTTATCATTTTAGTGTAATGTTTTTCACTAAATAAAATGATGTTCTTGGTACAATTCATGGTTGATTTCATTTTTTCTGTAATGTCTATTCAATGTATACATGAATAAAACTATTAAAAAAATTAGTAAATACATTTATAGTCTGTAAATAACCTATTTTGTTATTGTTAGTTGGCTAAAAATGATTAATGTTTAATGATTTCATGTTTTATTCATATTAATAAAGGCAGATACATTAATAACTATTCAAGCTTTTATAGAGCAATCCAGTCTATCTAATGTTCATCCACCATTAGATTTTAAATATATCTGTAGCTATAGTTTTGGCCAGATAATCAGGCAGTGTGGGGAAAAAAGTGGCACTGCAGACGGAATTTTATGAACGGGTCCAAAACAGACCCGGGCCGGATACGATGCTCATTCACGGATCCAAAGCGAAGCCGGGGCGGATGTACCCATTTATGTACGGATCCGCGAGCCGCCACCGGTGTGCAAGTGGACGCAGTTTCGGATCCGCTTTCTGGATCCGTTCCGGAGTTCACTGTACCTCCGCGGCAGATGCGTTTCGTATTCAGCTTTGCTGTCTGGGCGTTTTACATAAAACCCCTAAAACATAGGGTTTTACACAAGGCACGTACATATTGTTAAATCATTTCAAAAGTGAGGGGGAAAGAATGCCAAGCGTTATACCATTTTTTTTATTGTTTTTTTGCAGACCTTTGTTGACAGGTTTTTGCTTAAACGTACAGTATGTATTTTTTTTCACCGCTAGGGGTCGCTAACCTCTTACAATAACAAAGGCGTAGTTTGATGATGCAACATTTGCTAAGAATTATGGATCTTGTCATCAACGTCAAGCTGACCGATCTAATAATGTTTATGGATGACTGAATACATCGATGCTTTTATCATGACTGTGATATGAAGCAGGACGGGATTGCTAAGAGACAGCTATCAGCTCCACACGCGACGCGAGTCCCGCGGATTTAAAAGGAATATGGACATTTCATTCTGCCGAACTACACGCGAGTGCAGAATTACTACTCACAGGTCAGTTTATTAGACAAATTAAACTTGTGAGGTAACGCAGCGCTATTTCACTTGGTCTAACATTACACTATCACACTAAACTGCATTTAAATGTGTTGAAATGTAACGTTATATGTTAGTTTGTCTGTATGAGACTAGCTGTAAGCTAGATCAACATTAGAATAATTCTATTCTAACATTTTATCATTGTTGAACTATACAACATTGATTAGTTTTATGTAAATGTGCTCACCTGTTTAATAAAGTACATGTAGAAGCGGTCGAAGTCTCGGACGTGGAGCTCTCATTTATATGCTGTCTATGGGAGCTCTCGGCATCTTGAAAACACCGTGCTGATATGAATTCTCCTTTTAGTTCTCCTTTTTTATCCAAAGTCTGCTTGCCATGGTCCATAATGTTTGAACGAAACAACAACAGCGTGCAGATAGACATTGCGAACTACACAGTTGTGCACGTCTGTCGCCTTGGTTACAATCAGAGGGCTCTGGTTGCTATGGCAGTACGAGCAGAAACCAGGGACAACGCGGATATGACGCCATTGACGGCGACAAAACGGAAATAAAGAAACGGGACGTGTCTTCGAATTAAATTACACATTTCTCCTGGTTTGAAAGTTGTTGGAAACAGTCGGGATAATGTAAGTACACAACTAAAAAATATATATAACATAGATATAGTGATATTTGCTATTTTTAAAGCAAAAAAGATACATATTATGCCTTTAATTGGCTTAATATGCTATTTATGTTTAAAGAAAGAAAGAAAGATGTTCTGTACTTTATACTACACATAGCCAAGTATTTTATAGCCTATTGTACTATATTGTTTACATATTTCAATTGTTTTTTTGTGTAGGCTATGTCAAACTTCAAGCTTTTAAAACTACTTCAAACTTTCTGGTTAGGCTTTTTCAAGACAATTACAACGCTGCATGATTCAATCAGATAGGCTATAGTGGCTGTTAATACATGAAAATCCAAATTCAACATTAACAATCACCATCTTTATTCTAATTTGAAGGGCTTTGATTACATATCTGTGAAAATCTCTCGTATTGCGTAAGTTGCTTACGCTACGGGAACCCCCTTGTCAACGCCGTGCGCGCCCAGCATCCACTGTATGAGTCCTCGGGAAAGCCCGGGGAACACGATGAGTGGGAAACAGGCGGCCAACAGAGTGGCTAGCGCATGTACATAAGCACACAGTAGGGTTTAGCCTGCAGGGCGGGAACTTCCAGGTTGTAAAACCTAACAAATGTAGAGGGGGAGGCCCAGCCTGCCGCCATACAAATGTCATGAATAGAAATCCCGCTGGACCGAGCCCACGATGAGGCTATGCCTCTAGTGGAGTGAGCTCTGATGCCCAAAGGGCACTGCAGGTTTTCAGACGCGTACGCAGCCGCAATAGCGTCCACTATCCATCTGGACAGACTGTGTTTCGAGGCGGCGAGACCCTTGGTGTGCCTACCAAACGAAACGAAAAGCTGCTCCGAGCGCCTGACAGCGGCGGAGCGCGTGATGTAATTTCTCAGTGCTCTGACAGGGCAGAGGAGGATATTATCGACCTCAATGCCGGATGCCGGCAAGGCTGAGAGAGAAATTACCTGGGCTCTGAAAGGAGTGTCCATCACTTTGGGGACGTAACCGTGCCTCGGTTTGAGAATGACTTTTGAGTCGTTAGGTCCGAACTCGACGCACGCGGCATTAACTGATATATAAGTCACCCACACGTTTGACTGACGACAGAGCTATCAGAAAAACTTTTTTGCGCATGAGGTATTTCAAATCCACAGTTTCTATAGGTTCGAAGGGATGCACTTTCAAGGCCTCCAGGACCAGAAAAAGATCCCAAATAGGAACCGACGGGGGCCGCGGGGGTTCATCCTCCTGGCTCCTCTGAGGAAGCGGATGATGAACTTGTTCATCCCAATGCGCGGCCATGCGTCGAGTCAGCGAACGCTGAAATGGCTGCAACATACTCTTTGAGCGTGGAGGGGGACCTGCACATGTCCAGCAGCTCTTGAAGGAAGCAAGCACCCACGAGACCCCACACATTTGTGGGTCTAAATTTTTGACGGTGCACCATTTATTAAACACAGACCATTTAGACGTGTAGAGCCGTCTCATAGAGGGAGGTCTAGACTGCGTGATCGTGTTCACAACCCCTTTTGGCAGGTCAACGGGTATCCGTTGTATCAGCGTATCAGACTAGCGCTCTGGATGAGGATGCCAGATCGAGCCGCGTTAACTCCGGGAACCACGTTTGGTTCTCCCAGTGCGGGGCTATGAGGAGCACTGAGTGGCGCGTTTCCCTGATTCTCCTGATGACCTGTGGCAACAGTGAGACCAGGGGGAAAGCGTACAGCGGGCCTCGCTCTTTGGAAAGAACCTTGGGCAGTGAGCGTTGTCTTTTGACGCAAAGAGGTCGACTTTCGCTTTGCTGAAAAGGCGCCATAGTAACTGGACTGTCTGGGGATGCAAAGACCATTCCCCCGGGGGAACATTGCCTCTGGACAGTCTGTCTGCACCATCGTTCAGGTGACGGGGCACGTGCGCGGCTCTCAGCGGGCGCAGTGGGTGCTGAGCCCAAACGAGGAGGCGTTCCGCCAGGGCGCAGAGAATTTTGGATCTGACACCGCCCTGATGGTTCACGTAGGACACCACTGACGTATTGTCCATGCGGACTAGTACATGGTGATCCCGCAGGTATGGGAGGAAGTGCTTCAGCGCATTCTCGACCGCCAGCATCTCTAGACAGTTTATGTGAAGGCGTTTCTCCCGGTCTGACCAGAGGCCATAGACCGGTCTGCCCTCGAGGAGAGCCCCCCAACCTAGGTTGGAGGCGTCTGTCGAGACCACTTTCTGGTGCGAGACAACTCCCATAGTCACTCCCGTGTGGTACCATTCGGCCGCCAGCCAGGGCTGCAGGGCTGAAACGCAGCCCTGATTCACACTGATTCGTGAGCCGCCGGCAGTCCAGGCTCGGTGAGGCACTCGCGCTTGCAGCCAGCGTTGTAGCGGGCTCATGCGCAGTAAACCCAGCTGGAGCACAGTTGCAGCTGAGGCCATGTGGCCCAACATTTTCTGAGACGTTCTCAGTGGAACCCGACTGCCCGTGTGGAAAGACGTGGCGAGATGTCGAATGCGGTGCGCGCGCTGCGTTGACAGTCTGGGCGTCATAGCCACCGAATCCAGTTCTATTCCCAGAAAGAAATTGACTGACGGGGCAGTAATGAGCTCTTGGTCCAGTTGACCGAGAGACCCAGGCTTTCCAGATGGCTGAGAAGCGCTGTTCTGTGAGACATAAGCTCTGTCCCTGACTGCGCTAGTATCAGCCATTCGTCCAGATAGTTCAAGATCCGCATACCCTGTCTTCTCAGGGGAGCGAGGGCCGCGTCCATGCACTTCGTGAATGTACGGGGTGCTAAAGACAGGCCGAACGGCAGGACGGTGTATTGATATACCTGACCGTCGAAGGCGAATCTCAAGAATGGCCTGTGACGGGGTATAATCTGAATCTGAAAATATGCATCTTTCAGATCGGGAGAAATAAACCAGTCCCTCGGACGAAATTGCGCGAGGATTTGTCTGGTTGTGATCATTTTGAACGGTCGTCTCATGAGAGCTTTGTTCAAATATCTCAGATCTAAGATAGGTCAGAGCTCCGTCCTTCTTGGGCACGAGGAAATAACGGCTGTAAAAGCCTGTCTCGCTCAGAGAAGGATGCACCTGTTCTATCGCCCCCTTGCACAGCAGCTTTGCTATTCCTGCTTGAAGTAGGTGAGCTACTTCTGTATTCACTCTCGTCTCAGTCCGTGCTCGAAGCGTGGGGAACGGCGAGCGAATTGTAGCGGATAGCCCTGCTTTATAGTATTCAGCACCCATTCTGACACGCCCGGGATCGCTTCCCATGCTTTCGCACACATAGCTAGGGGTCGAATGGTCTGGTGAGCCGGATAACCAGACATTATACTCTTTTGAGATTTCTCTGCTTATGAGATTTCTCTGGGGTGCCGTAAAAACGGTGTTTGGGTGCAGGCGAGCGAGTTGTACAACGTTGGCTGCAAAATACACATCTGACAGATACCCCTTTTCCACCAAGGCAGAGCTGGTGCTGGTTCGGAGCCAGAGCCTAGTTTCAAATCGGTTCTTTGTTTTTCCACCGCCAAAGCACCAGCTCCGAACCAGTAAAACTGGTTCTTAAGTAGCACCAAATCATTGCAGGGTCTAGAACGGAGCCAAGGAAGAACCGCTTGCGTCAGAGGCTGGGGGCGGGGTTACCGTGGCCAACAAGACTGAAGAGAAACTTGTGACCGCCATTTTTAAATAGCAGCTAGTCGAGCTAATAGCAGCTCGATTATAATATCCGTCTATGTAAGTTACGGCGAGCTGCACGAACGCGTTGGATTCGCCGTGTTTGGATGCCGATTTATTTTCGCAAACCCATGAGCATCCATAGTAACGCAACGTCTATTATTGTTGATGCCTTGTTCGAGATGCATCGGAGCAGCGTGGACCGATCAGAGCTGCGGGAGTGTTTGGAGATCATACGACTCCTTGTGCTTTTTGATCGCTTTCGCAGTGCTTTGATTTCATGTGCTGATCGTTCTGCGAGAAGCCGATGCATGACTCGAACAAGTCTGGTGTGTTTGTGTTTGGCGCTGCCGCACGCGCGTTGCTGAGCAACATGATACGTATGCAGTGACGTAAGATATAGCTCTGTTGTGGCTCTCTGGCCGGTGGAAACGCAAACCGGTTCTTAGTAAGCTCGTCAGTCGAACCAACTCCGAACTGGCAATAGCTCTAGCTCTGAACCAGCACCCGGTTCTTGTTGGTGGAAAAGGGGTAATAGCGACTGACAGAGCAAAATGCTTTGAAGACTCATATGTTTAGACGCTCATAATACTCGAGCACCATCTTGCTAGCGGGAGGGTGCGAGAGGCGGGTTCGCTTTCTGTATGTAAGAAAGCTGGCCACGAGCTCGGAGAAGGAAACAGCATCATTTTATCTGCCGCCCGAGCCGGGATTCGAACACGGGTCTCTGGCGCGAAAGCCTAAGATTCCGCCACTGAACCACAGGGAGAAACACATAAGCTTTCGGTTAGCGCGAGCATATAAGAGAGCGTCATCATGTTTTGTAAAGCTGGTCACAAGCTCGGCCACGAGCTCGGAGAAGGAAACAGCATCATTTTATCTGCCGCCCGAGCCGGGATTCGAACACGGGTCTCTGGCGCGAAAGCCTAAGATTCCGCCACTGAACCACAGGGAGAAACACATAAGCTTTCGGTTAGCGCGAGCATATAAGAGAGCGTCATCATGTTTTGTGTCGGTGTTTGTTTGCAGGCGTGCATGTATTGTAACAGGCTCGTTTACTGCAATATTGATATTTCCAGTCGCCTGAACTTAGGAGGGGACTGAGAAATGTGTGAGAAATGGAGGTTGGTCCAGCCTCGGCGGGACTAAAACACTCGTTTCCTTTCGCCGGTGAGTGACGCGCGCGAACGGGGCGGGGTAGCTTTCTTATAACGTAAAGAAAAACTAGCCTCGTGACCGTCCCGCTTCTGACATCCCTTGTGGGCGGCGCAGTTTGCGCGGCTCGAACAGAGGGAGTGCAAGGAAGCTAGCCCGTGACCGTCCGCTTCTAACATCCCTTGTGAGCGGCGCAGTTTGCGCGGCTCGAACAGAGGGAGAGAGCGCGAGGAAGCTAGCTCTGTGACCATCCGCTCTGATGTCCCTTGTGAACGGCGCAGTTGCGCGGCTCGAACAGAGGGAGAGAGAGCGGGAGGGGTGCGTGGCATTTGAAACAACGCCTCGTTAGAAATTTCTCTTTTAGAAGAAGAGAGAGTGTGTGTCGCAGCGGCGAACACACACAGCAGAAAAAGGATATGACGCCGGATAGCGTAGCAGGCACAGATGGCTGAAGGCGGTGAAGACGACCGGCTTCCTCAGACACTTTCCTCGGCCTGCTGGTCGCTTGCTTCAACGGCGGCGGCTTCTCTCAGAGTCCAGCGATGCGAAGAGCTTCGCTGAAGAGACGAAAATCAGGGGAGCAGCCTCCGAGCCCTTCCTGATATATGCTAAACCATGCCCCTTCTGCGGGCTGTGACGTGTGAGGGCGCCAAGCGCCCTCATTGGGTGTGACGTCACGCCAGGCTCAGTGGTAGGCTGCTGCAGTTGCCGCAGGGCAGCCAATGAGCACGCTAGATAGCCTGCTCTAGGTCTGCGTGCTGCTGCACTGCGTTGACAAGATTATAAAAATTAAGGATAATTTTTTGGCTTCATATCTCGAGAAAAGATGACTTTACCCGTAGCGTAAGCAACTTACGCAATACGAGAGAACTCTCATAAGAGAACTTGTTAATTATTCAACTCGAGAAATAGGCAGAGTTATTCTTCATTGTGCAACACAATTCGGATACCACATGACAACTTACAGTGCTTGACTTTTTCGGGAAAAAGGAGTGAAGCGTTTTTGCCGTTTTGAACTCGTTGCGACCTCTATGATGAAAATGATGGATTCAGCGCGGGTGCGAGCATGGGCGTGTCGTGATGCACGAGTGACTGATTACCATGGAAACGTGAAACTCACGTATGTAGATAGACTCAGAGCCGTTAATAGACTATTTTGACTCTTTGAATTTTAAATCTGGATGTATACACATTGGCCCGCGAAAACCTCAAGTTGTCATGAACATGTCGCTTTGGATAAAATCGTCTACTATGATTAAATGTAAATGTAAATGTAAATGAAAGCTCTGATTCAATGATTCTTTTGCACCATCTCTCAAAACTGAGCACTGCAGTCTCTCGCTGCACTATTAGGGTGTTTTAGTATGAAATATATATTGATAAATTTAGCCTACTGATGTTTACTGTGTCCTGTTGTATTGGTGCATATTACAGTTTTTCTCCATTGCTAACACATAACTGATTCAGTTGGCACAATTTCCCAAACCATTCATTCAGTTCTCAAAACAACAACTTTATCAAACATTGTAAAAGTCATTTATTTCTTCTTAAGAGTTCATGATTTCCATCCCTTGTGACCGAATATCTGAAATCTCAGAAAGTGCTTCTTCATCCCTCATCTTCGCCATCACAATTTCCCTCACATTTTGAACTGTGATTGTTTTCCAGCACTATTTTCTCCACTACTAATGTCATTTTCCACATCTTCACTCCTTACATTTAAACAGAGTTTTAGAAAAGCACACACACACACTGTTCTTACTTTCTCTATGAGGATTTGATACACACATTTATTCTGTTTTATTTCAGTTAAGTTCATCAGTATTAACGTAATGAAGAGGAAATAAGAGTCTCTGTATCTCACTGTTACTGATTTATCGTGCAGCTCAAAGTATTCTGGGTAAAATCTCTCTACAATCTGTTCTGAAACATCAACACAGTTTCACTGATGATCCATAATTAACCCAAAACCCAGGATAGAGCGTCTGAGTGAATGTGGTCTGGACTGTGTGGATGAGGCTCATTGTGTCAGAGACGCTGTAGAAGGACAGAGTTCCTGCACTGTGATCCACACACACTCCTATTCTTCTGCTGATGGACTTTACAGAGAGAGAAGTGCGTATCTTATTGTGCCAGAATGAGTAACTGGAGGAAGAGCAGGACAAACTCCAGGACTGATCATTACGTCCAAACCAACACTCATAACCCTCTCCCTTCCTGCCGATGCTCTTATATGACACTGATATATACACACAACTATCCCCAGTCCACTCAATCTCCCAGTAACAGCGTCCACACACACTCTCTCTACACAACACCTGCCAGTAATGATCAAATCTGTCTGGATGATCAGGATACGACAGCTCTGTGTTAGTGCCATTAATCATTCTGTTCCTCTCAGACAGTCTGAGGCGTTTATTCACTGTGTTCAGATCCAGAGTGAGCTGATGGGAATCTGATGAAGAGAAAACACATCAGAAACAGGAATTATGAATCTGTCTGATCTTTTAATGTTTCTGAACTCTTCATGAATCAATGTTCAGTGTATCATCAGTGTCTCAGTACAGCTGACCAAATATCCTGTGCAAATCATCATTTACATGATCAATTATAAAACTCTTCTATCATGATGTATTTCTCCTTCTACAGGAAGAACATGAACACATTCAGTGAGTTTTTCTGCTTGTTTTCTAGTGACTCACATTGTAGGAAATCGTTCCTGGTCTTGGGATTCATGATGGTGAAAGTGACTGTGGAAATAAACAGACATGAACAGTGTGAAGAGAAATGACAAGATAAAATACATTCATTTCTGAGACATTTCTAATATGATGCTCTATAATATTAGATGATGGACTCATTTCTGAGAGCGGATTAATAATCTCCAGGGGCTTCATTTATAAAACACACACATCGGATTGATCCTAAATTCATGTCCATGGATTTCATCCTCCGTCATGTGTACTGTATATAAACGCTTGTCCACGATGATGAGTCCGTATTTCTGAATCATCAAGGGATATTTGTGGCCGTTCTGTAGGAGGATTTGATGGACTTGAATTTAATTTATTAACAACTGTGATTTAAAACTGTTATGCATTTAAGGACATTTTGTGAAAATGGATGTTTTATAAATCATAGGAACATTTCAGAAACGGTTGTACGTTCAGATTTGGGATCTTTCTCACACGTCTGTATAATCGAGGCGCAGGACTTTACCTCCGTCTGAGATCTTCTTGATCTCCTCTTTGCAGAAATCCTCCAGTTTGTCTCTCAGCTGACGGACAGATTCTCTCATGCCATCAAAAGAGGAGAGAGAACTGAAGGAAACGTCGAGTTCGTCTGTAGATTCAGGAGGTGCTGAGAGAGACTGTAAACTCTACAGAAAACAGAAATCAAAACTCATCATCTCCACACTTCAGCCAATAACCTGCACTATACACTGTAAAAAAAAATTACATCCCCAAGTCAAAAATTTCAAGTGACCGATAACATCTAAATTTTTCAATTAGTCTGACGTATTATTTCTCATTGAGCCAATGTTAACAGACTATTGCAACAAGAATTTCACTTGGGCCAATTGAAAAATTTAGATGTTATCGGTCACTTGAAATTTTTGATTTGGGAGGGTTAGAATTTTTTTACAGTGTATCAGATCTGAGCGGCTCTTGTTGACTTGACTTCTCTTCAGTGACTCGCTTCAATCCAGCACTTTCACACAATCAGCACATTCTTCTCATATGTGACCCTGGATCACAAAACCAGTCACACAGGTATATTTGTGGCAATAGCCAACAATACATTGTATGGTCAAAATTATTGATTTTTCTTTTATGCCGAAAATCATTAGGATATTAAGTAAAGATCATGTTCCATGAAGATATTTTGTAAATTTCCTACCGTAAATGTATAAAACATTTATTTTTGTGAGTGGATGCAGGACAATCGCGAGCATAACTGGACAATTTTAAAGGCGATTTTCTCAATGTTTCCATTTTTTGAACCCTCAGATTCAAGATTTTCAAATCGTTGTATATCGGCCAAATATTGTCCTATTATTGACAATTATTATTGTCCTAGCAAACCATACATCATTGGAAAGCTTATTTATTCACCTTACAGATGATGTATACATCTAAAAAAAAAGAAAAAAAAAAAAGACCCTTGTGACTGGTTTTGTGGTCCAGGGTCACATATATACTCGACACTTAATAATAATATCATTTAAATACACACACACACACAGACATATATATATATATATATACTTAAGAGCAGATTGAATGTAATGCTTTCAAAGACTTATTTTAATTGAATGAATGTCTTATAGTCTAAATTTATATTAAATACAATTAGCTAATATTTAAAGAGCTTTTTGACCGACTGATGATTATATGATAACACAACACTTGACTGAATCTGACTGAATTCCTGACAACATCTCAGTCAACGGCTCATTCTGCTCTCATGAAATGTTTCTCTGTCATAGCAGGATCTTGCTCAAGTCCACTATGATCCTGTTCTTCTAGATCTCTGTTACCTGCAGGAACTGGATGTGATCTTGTGTGTGTGAAAGCTGCTCCAGCTCAGCGTCTCTCCTCCTCAGATCATTGATCTCCTGCTCCAGTCGCTCCAGTCGTCCTTCAGCTCGACTCACTGCAGTCTTTTCCTGATCTCTGATCCGCTGTGTGACCTCAGAGCGGCTTCTCTCAATGGAGCGGATGATCTCAGTGAAGATCCTCTCACTGTCCTCCACTGCTGTCTGTGCAGATCGCTGTTACACACACATCACAATCACACAGTGGCTTCAGCACGACTGACAGAGTCCAAACTGAGACGTCTCAAACTTCTTTTCTTTTCCAGACTCACCTTATGAGACTTCACAGCCTCTCTCAGATGCTGAAGATCTTTCTGTCTCTGCTGGATTCTCTGACGGATCTTCATCTGCGTCTCCTTCAGCTGTTTCTGGAGGACAAACCAATGACAGGGAATGACACATAAAACTACTGTCATACAAACATTAAAGTTACATGAATCCAGAGTTGGTGAAGTGGTTAAAGATCTTGCATGGTAAGTTTTTACTGTCTGGTTCAAACCACAGATTCATGGTTTCCTGAAATGAATGTCAGCAGTATTTCATCAGTGCCTAGTTTTATATCATTAGTATCATCATTTACTCTCCCTCATGTCGCTCCAAACCTGTATGACTTTCTGTCTATTGTGAGACACAACAGAAGATATTCAGAAGAATGTCTCAGCGGTTTACAGAGGCCAAATAAAATATGGTGACACGTCAATAACATCAAACCTCATTGGTTCTTTCATGTCACAATCACATGACTAAACACCATGATGTCATGACACAAACACCAGTGAAGTTTGATGTTTTTGATGTCATCATATTTGATTTGGGCTCCACATACATGAGCATTATGTGAATAAAAATTTGGCTCTTTTGATAGTAACATATTTTAAAAAGAGCACTTATTTTGGAAATGATATAGCCTACTTTTAAAATATATAATTGTGAAATAAGTGTGAACTGAATGTAATGTTTTCAGACACGTAATTGCAAGTTAATTGCTATTAAATGAAAATGTGTTATAGTTTAAATGTAAATATAAAGCAATTAGCTGAACTTAAGAGTGACTTTTTGACCCACTTAAGTAAGATTTAAAGGAGTCATAATGTAGAAATTTCACTTTTCCACGAGAATCAATGTATGTTATGATTGCATAATGATTATACACTGGCCGGGAAGCCGATATTTAAAAGTGAAGCGTTTGTTTACCTCGGGGTTTGTAAAATAGGCCACGTGCACGCGCACGAAAAAACGAGATTTTGATTTCTTCCCCTTCTTGACGTCAAGACGGGGGAGGATATACCAAATATGGACACCGCAAACCTATGCCGCGGGAAGCCCGCCCCTCTCCCCCTCAGATTCAGTTTAGTTGACTCGAGAAAGATGGAGAAATCGAGTGCACACCTGAGATGCTCTGTGGGTGACTGCCACAAACAACATGCAAATGTGTTTTATCTACCAAAAACGGACGAAACTATCAGGGAACAGTGGATGAAATTCATTTTTAATGACGCTGTCCCAACAACTCTTTCAAGTGGCGTATCGTTAGGTGTGTGTGCTAAACATTTTACACCGGAATCTTTTAGAAATTTGGGGCAGTATCAGGCGAACTTGGCCTCGAAGCTCCGTTTGGGAAAAGGTGCCATCCCAACCATCAGGGACTTGCCAGAAATTGAAAAGGTAAGACTGTGTTTTTTTTGCTCTACTGTGGTTAACAATTAGCAGCTAACTGCTAATGCGGCTATTGTATGTAACGTTACCTTCGAGGTAAACACGGGGAATGGACTCTACGAATGCTAGCCACATCCAGTGTTGTGCCTGAACGCGTTCATTGAACGATAGTTCATGAACTCGTTCATATTTTGGGCGAACGTGAACTGAACGTACCGCATTACTGCCTGATGAACGTTACTGTAAACTCGTTCATTCTGGTGTCTGTGAACGCCACGCTCTCTCAGTTTAACTTCGTTCAGTAGGATGCCAGATTTCTATAAAGCCTTCCAGGCGAAAACCCACCTAAAACCCACCGTAAACCGCCCTTAATATGTAGCGGAAAAAACACCCAATCTGGCAACACCAGCCACCCGTGTTCGACCTCTTGTTCGATCTCGTTCATCAAAATGAACAAATCTTTTTTCGAGTCATTTCGTTCATTTAAGGGGCTTTAAATGTTACTATTAACTGGCAAATTCCCCGAACACATCCACCTACGCAATCTTGATCATATTCTGAATTAAGAAATCATTATAATGCAGTCAAAAATCGTTTACAGGGAACATAAATAATTACTTAACCTCGAGTCTTTCATGAACGACTCATCACTTACGTTACAAATCAAAACAAAAAGCAGCAAGGAGGCGTCGTATGATCATTTAAACGAGTTTTATGATAAGGTCGGTGAAGATGGGAAAAAATCTGACGCATATGAAGGTTAAAACTGATAAAATAATTGTCTGTGGGGGCTGTGGTAATCATTTTGAAAAATAATATCTCGCAACAACATGGAAAAAAAGAACTATGAACTAGTTCATTTTTGGAACTGTGAACTTAGTTCAAAATTTTGAGTATATGAACTATGAACTGAACTAGTTCATTTTAAAATTTGTGAACTGAACTTTGAACTAGTTCATGTAGAAAGTGAACTTTCCCAACACTGGCCACATCTTTCGACTTTGTTTTACACTAGCAGCTACAGTAGTGACGGTACAGGAGTCCATGCTCAGTGGCTAAAACTGTTTAAATGCAAGTATGAAAACAATATACCACTAAACATTATTAGCCAAACTCATGCAAAACATGCAGTTTGAAAATAGCTTTCAGTTAGCTGCGGTGTCAACCCCCCTCCTTCCTGCAACCAATCAACGCGCCCCTCATTTGCATTATTATAATGACCGTCCACGACAGCCAAAACATCGCATCAGATCTCGCGAGACAATAATGCCTTTAGAAATAAGGGTCTGAGGGGCTCTGTGTTGATTTTTTTTCCACTTTTCTTTTTTAGAAGTGCCTAAAATACTATAATAGAGCATTTGGGTATCCAAGGTAACACAACATTATGACTCCTTTAAGTATATATTCACTGACATGAAGCTGGAATGTAGCTGACTAGCTCAAAGGTTTCACGTTGCCTAGCAACAATTCTTTTAAAGCTTCAAACCAACAGCAGAAACGCTAGAAACATAAACCATGTCAAATGTAGACAATAGGCCTTTATCGCATCACAATACAACACCGGGAGTAGCCACGAAAAATTGCTGAAGCAGTGTACTGCGTCTTCCGGTTATTGCGTTCACCATGGCTGCCTGTTAATTATCACTGGACTACTTCGCTCTCGCATCTCCCAAAAGTTTCTTTTTTTGTTTTGTTTTCTTGCTTCAATTTTAATGGTTTAATCAAATTGTTATAACCAATTATTTAAAATGTAATGATTTAAGCAAAACTTTCTTCAAAGGTTAAACCGAACTTTTATTTTGACGGGTTGCCGTGTAGACCTTTGAGTCTCTCTGTGTTTTATGTTATGACAATAGTTTTTCTCAAATGAAGCTAAAATGCTGCTGAAGTGACTCTCAGAGCGGCTGTGTTGATGAAGTGCATTAATGTCCTCATATAGGCTGAAAACATCGCGAGCGTCATGACTGCCTCAGTGTGTGCGTGGTAAATGAAACAGCACGTCTGTGCCATTCATTTACAGAGACACGCAGAACATGCATGATTCCTATTTAAATAGTCTTTATGCGGTTTAATATTGACAGACACTGGTCTGTATCGCGATTTTATTTAAGTTTACTGACCTACTTTTCATCCATAGGTAACTAATGGCTCGTTTCCACTGAGCGGTACGGTACGGTACGCAATTATTTCCGTTTCCACTATCAAAAGTTGTGAATGGTACCAAAATGCCGAACCACCGTACCACTTTTTGTGCCCTTCCGTTGGGGTACTTAGCACAGTGGTATGGTAGGCTACAAAAGGGTGGAGCTAGACTCACTGCAGAACGTTGATTGGTTGACAGAGTATCATCACTTGCGCGTACTACAAGGGGAATGACAACATAAGAAGCGCCATTTTTTAATATACAGTTTAAATATAATACTATCAGAGGTGTCAAAAGTATTCACATTCATTACTCAGGTAGAATAGATACTAGAGTTTAAAAAGACTTCTGTAGAAGTTGAAGTATCAACTCAAGCTTTTTACTCAAGTAAAAGTATAAAAGTACTTGTTTCAAAACTACTTAAAGTATAAAAGTAAAAGTAATGTAAGGAAAAAAAATGCAATTAATGCTCTCTCTCTCTCTCTCTCTCTCTCTCTCTCTCTCTCGCTCTCTCGCTCTCTCTCTCTCTGTGAATCAATATTTGACGCAATTTGCCCCGATTTCTCCCTCGCTTACCGCATCTAGGTTTCCTTCGGAGGAGTTTTGGCGCTTCGCACAACCAAATGTGACTACAGCCTCTCACAAGTTAGAAAGACACCACAACGCCAATCAGTTTAGCGATGTGTATTCAGGAGGCGGGACTCAGATCTAAACCGTTTGTGTAATTGGCCAATTTATTATTTTTTTTACGACGACAAGCCGGAATGAAAACAAGCCGAAATTAAATAGGAGTAACGAGGCTATTTTTAAAATGTAAGGAGTAGAAAGTACAGATAATTGCGTGCAATTGTAAGGAGTAGAAGTAAAAAGTCGTCTGAAAAATAATTACTCCAGTAAAGTATAATACCCCAAATTTCTACTTAAGTAAGGTAACAAATTTGTACTTCGTTACTTGACACCTCTGAATACTACTGTTTTTGAGTCACGAAATGTAGTTTTAAGAGTTTTTCAGGCGAGAATGTAGTTGTTTAAAGCTCAAATCTGTGGTTTATTTATAAAGATTTATGAAAATTTTATCCAGGTTGTGAGATCTAGGCGCTCATGTACCCCGCCTGGAACAGCCTTTCCTCGGTTTGCCGCTGACTCTGACGTCTCCGTAGTGGTTAAACATGAGATATAATTCGTCTTGTGTATATCTAACGGGCGATATTTGGTCTCGTGAATCTATTATTTGTTCCCCGGCCAATCGTTTTGGCTGAGGGCTAAGTGAAGTTTCATAACTTTATATATTTAAGTTATTTAACTTTACCGTTGTATGGTTAGACTAGAGCGCTGACTTTGTATGTTTGACTGAATTGTTTGCTTTATTTCTTATTGTATAGCTTCTTGTACCTTTTACTTATACTTTTATAATGGCTAATATTGATAAAACTGAAATTTAACAAAAAGAGACAGGGTTGAGTCTTGTCATTTAAAATGTTATTACAGTGAAGATGATCACTGTAATGTTGTTTACTGCAACATCTGTTGTTTAGTACAAATGCACATATTGCCTGGACCATATTAAAATGTTTAATATTTTTATATTATATTTAAAAGAAAAGAGGCAGGGTTGTGTTTTATATTTCATTTTGTTATAAATAGGCTAACGTTACATGCAGTGAATATAATCAATACGCGTTGCCTGAAACCACATTTGTGTGGCTATAATGTTTAAGATTTCTTTAAATGAAAACGAAAAGAGGCAGTGTGGTGTTTTATAACATATTTCGTTTTATTGTTGCCTAAAATATACATACAGAGATAACCGGAGTAGCAGAGCGAGCTGAGTGACGCAGAATTACCGGACTCGCGTCCTCGGGAGTCATTCTCCTGAGTCGGACTTGGCAAGTCCGAACTTTGCGTACTTGCTATTGAGAAACATGCCGAGAAGCAAGAACCAGATCTGCATCGGCATAGGCTACACCACGCCTATCAAGTAAAGGTACTGTTGGTAGTGGAAACGCTAGCCGATTCATGGTTTACCGACCCGAACCGTACTGTACTGTACCGTACCGTACCGTACCGTACTGCTCAGTGGAAACGAGCCATAAGTAACCACTGGAAGTGCGAGTACACTGCTTGGCGATTTTGAACGTTCCGAAACCAGGAAATAAGATAAAGGCCTATTAATACCTGGTCGAATTTCTGGCAACTTTCACATTTCTGACCCAACTCGGTCTCTGGGACTTTAAGGTGGTGTATTGGTGTGCATCCACAGTAGCAGCAGGCATTGCCCTGTGCTGGCAGGTCGTAATTCTCGCATTCTTCACACTTCAGGCACCTAACCCTCTGCACACCACGTTTATCCTTCATTTCCTTTTTTCTTGAAGGGTAGGGGGAGTACAATAAAGGGGTCATCGCGCTGTGGGTTTCGAGTAGTGAGACTGAGAATAAAAAAATGGGTCGCCAGTGATTTAAAAAAAAAAATGCATTTTTAATAATAATAGTATTGATAATATTAACTTTGAATAGAATTACACTGAAAAATCTTTCAAATACATGCAAAATAAATACTGCACATGTCACATGACCCACGTACAATCAATCAGCTTGAAAAAAAAAAAAAAAAAAAAAGGTCGTTCTTGAAAAAGTTTGAAAACCATTGAGAGGGCACTAGCAGCAAAGAGCTAATGTGATTTCTGGTGCCAATACGTAGGCTACTCTTCAAATATCTTTCGGTCCCGGTGATTTGAAATTGTGCAAACGACAGCCTTTTCAAGGCATTTGAGAAGGAAGGAGTGGTAACATGCAAGCTCCCACCTTGACGCTCGTCTGAGAAATGGAGTTTAGGATAATGTTCAGCTTCGGCAGCTTTTAAAGGTAATACCTATATGCTAAAATATACTATAGGTGTTTCTCAATGTCAAGGATACTTCCTTGGCAGGACTGATCCTTCCAAGTCACTTCCTTCAGAGGCTAGGCGAGGCTCCTCTTTAGCATTCGGAGAACACGTTTTTCAGCGGCTTTGGAACAGGCTAGCAAGTGCACGTCAGTGCGTCATTACGTCAGTGAAAATGAAAAACAGAGCATTGCTATGGACGCAGTTCTGGCAATATAATCGTTTTTAAATCAATAAACTCCTTTTTAATCATATTGATTATTTGACTGTCAAGTGTGTTTAAACAGTGCAGGTCAATTTGATCCATAACATAATGGATGTAATTATTTTTTTAAAACAAATGTTTGGTAACGTAAATATATTTACATTTGAAAGCATATTGACCCGTTAACGCTCCGACTCCGTTAACGTCCAACATTTTGAATTTTTTGAACAAGATAGCAAAGCTGCGCGCATAGGATTGTGGGTGATTTGAGAGCGTGAAGAGCGCGAAGGCTACACATATGCATCCTTTCCTGTATATGGGATATTTTTCGAACGAAGGACTCAGTCCTTGGTGGAAATTCCGAGGATCCTCGACATTGGAACAGTCCTTCGACGGATGTCGATGACGTAGCATCCTCGAAATTCTGGCTTCCGAGGATCCTTCCTTGACATTGAGAAATGCCTTATGACTGAGGAAGCCTAGTGACGAGTCCATAGCAACCAGTTAATGTGTTGAATTTGTTATACCGACTGTGCTTTGTTGAATGGTCTCAATGTTTTATTGTTTTATTTCATGTGAATACTAGTTAATGTTAGGTGAGTAGTAGGGTAGAGTGGGGGAAAACGCCCCCCTGGGGTAAAACGCCCCCCACCTGTTTTTCCCAAAATAACCACTAAAAGTAGTCAAGATACATTTTTACTGTTGCTATGCACTACGTTGATAACGGGGATATACAAATCTCTACTGAGAAGCTGACACCAGCGACACATTTGAAGAGAAGAGGATTACATGGTAAATGCTATAATTTTCAGATATTAGTAAATAAGTGTTTAAGAGAATATTGTTCTGCAGGATATCGCAGTGATGTATGATAGATGAATAGTTAAGTCTGTAGTTTGAGATCATATATTATTTATAAGGAATATAATTATATTTTAAAAATTAAACATTTTTTTAAAAACTCATAGCTTGTGGGGTAAAACGCCCCCTACGCTGAGGGGTAAAACGCCCCCCCCTGGGGGCATAGTTTCTCTATCATAATTACTATAATAAAATATTTCTGTCTATCAAATCCTTTGTTTTACACTTAATGCAGTATAACTAGGTGGTAAAATCTAAATATTTGAACAAAACATGAAAAAATTACCTCAAGTGAGCATTAACTAGCTAGCTTGCTAGCACAGTTAGCTCACTGATGGAAGGTAGTTAAATTTGGCTATTTTGGACATTGCTGAAATAAATATTAATATATATACATGTTGATACATTACTTGCCTTTTACCTTTAGAGATTAAAAACTATTGTCTGTTAATTTTGCTGTTGATCTATGAAGCAAACTGGTTGGTAAGAAAGGGGGCATTTTACCCCACCTTGGGGGGCGTTTTACCCCACCGCTGGGGCAAAACGCCCCCTTTGTACAAAAATATTTTCAGTGAAAATACTAATTAATTATGAAGGCTGAGCAATTTTAATATTTGGTGAATAACTCCTGCCATAGTCACTCAAAACCGGGATGGCAATTCTAGTCACATTTATGTTTTGTTTCACTGTAATGTCACATTTTCCTTAAGGGGGGCGTTTTCCCCCACTCTACCCTATGCAGGAAGTGTTGCTTATTGTGTTTCCACAACAATGTTAGTGAGTAAATCTACTGAAATGGCCACCATAACAGTGGAGTGTGATGTCGTACGCAGAGGTTTGTCGTTTGTCATAGTTGTAAAAAAACAATGGCTTCTGAACATCTTTGCCAAGCGCAAACTTAGATAAAAAACGATGGCCTCTTAGATAAAAAACGAACAGCCCCTAATGTAATTTCATAAGTTTCATTGAGTTAAATTGAAATATTAATTATTATTAAAATGTACTTTAAAGTAAGACTTTTAATTTTACATTATGAAAAAGTGTACTTTATTAAGTGCACTTATGAAACAGTTATGAAAGTTGACTCTCTTTAAGGTCACTTAACCCTTTCACACGTAAGTTTAAAATATTCTGGCTGACCCCCCAGCGTGAGTTTTTCAAGGCGACCGTTATTTAGAATGTGTCGCTTTATGGTTTCCATGGTGACGCGTCATTGCTTGTCACGTGACACACCGCAGCAACAACAGAGCTGAATGAATGATGATCTGCTTTTATGTCATTTTTCCTTTTTTATTCAAAATATTCACAAATTTGTTAGATACGGCATGAAATATCTGATATTCCGGTTGCCAAATATATGCAAGTGGAAGTGTTTTGTTGTTTAAACACCTTTATAACGATCGCGTTAGTTCAGCTGTATTCGCGATGGGCGCCGCCATCTTAGTTTGTGCCGCAGACGCAGTTCAGAGAATCAGATCTGTTGGATTAACAACACGTGAATTCATCCACTTCTTCCGACATACATAAAAGTAAGTGGCAGGTGAACTGGGAGAAGAATAGAGTAAACTTTAAAGTTACTTACACAATGTGTATCTGATATGAATAAAACTATTTATAATGGTAAGGATTATTATTGCCTCTTCCTTTGACATCAGTGTGTATTTTACAAACTTTAAATGTATTGTTTTTTTAGTACTTACATGTCTGAAACCTAAAATAAACATTATGTGGTTGAAAACACTGAAAAGTTGTGATATATGACAGCTCTGAGCGGCCTGTCTCTGGCTCAGCGCCAGCCAACGCGAAGCACATTTGAATTTTGCAGTTGATCATGTCATGCACTGACCGTTCTAATCACACTGGTGTGATCGTACGCTCCAGGGACCAGCCTAGACTGATCACACCGGTGTGATCGTACGTGCGAAAGGGTTAAGTGGCCTTTCATTTCATTAATATTATATTATCTGCAAGTACTGTTTTTTTTTATTTATTTTTTTATAAACTTTTAATTTAAAGTACACTACAAGTGCATGTCAATACACTCAATCGTACTCCTTTCTTTAACCACTAGTTGTTTAGATTACTTTTATGCTTTTTCTCCTTTTTGGAGCTTGCAACTTTTTTACGCCATTGACTTACAATGACTTTCTCACTGACTTACAATGTATAAACTAAACCAGACGAGACATTCTTCAAAATGTCATATTTACAATCAACAGAAGAAACCGGTTTGGAACAACATGAGTAAATGAGTGAGTAAATAAAGACACTTTCATTTCTGTATCAATCCCTCTCAGTTCATACCTGTTTCTCTGTCCTCTGTGCTGCAGTTGATACAGTGTTGTGGTTTTTATGTTCATACTCCTTACACCGCAAACAAATGCATTCTTGATCAGTGATACAGAACATTTCTAGCTCTTTATCATGTTTACGGCAGATCATGTCCTGCAGTCGTCCAGTGGCATCAATCACTTTGTGTGGCTTACGAGAGTGATATTCCTCATGACGGTCAAGATGAGTTTGACAGTAAGATTCCTGACACACCAGACAGGACTTGACGGCTTTGTATTTTCTTCCAGTACAGACGTCACACTGCACGTCTCCAGATCCAGCGTAACAGTCAGCAGGAAGTTTAGTCTTCTTCAGTTTCTCCACCAGTTCAGCCAGAATGGTGTGTTTAGCTAAAGCAGGTCTTGGACTGAAGGTCTGTCTGCACTGAGGGCAGCTGTAGACTCTCTTCTCATCCTCCTGATTCCAGCAGTCTGTAATACAGATCTTACAGTAACTGTGTCCACAGTGGATAGTCACTGGATCCTTCAGGAGATCCAGACACACTGGACACGTGAACTCATCCTGAGAAAATCTGGCTTCTGCCATTTTACTGCATAAATACAGAGACACACAAACACACAACAGCTCAACAATACTTCAGTTTCTGTTTCCTGAACTGAGGAGTTGAAATAGTTTCCTGCTTCTGTGTTTGAGTGACGTGTGTAAAACAGGAGTGTCTGTAAAGCAGCTTCCTCATTCCTGGTGAAGGAGAGTCACTTTACTGCTGTGTTTATGTGCCCAAGTGGAGTCACAAACATTAAATTACGAGATCCGAGCACATGAATGACTGGGCAAAGTTTTATTTATGAATGACAAACTCAGAATTCTAAACTCTAGTTGATCTTCTCCAAACTGGAAATTGGGGCAAATATCTGGACAAAAGTCATATGTAGTGTATTCGCCTTTAGACTACAGCATTTTTAATTATCTTTTTTTAAACATACATTTATTTGTATAGTGCTTTTAACAATGGGTATCATTTCAAAGCACCTTTATAGAAAATGAATGATTCTACTGTGCCAAAGTAATGTCCATATGTCAGAATGAACAGTTATAATATAATGTAGATCGTGCAGTTAGCTAACATCATGTATTAATTTTCAATTTAAGCAGAAACATAAATTCCAAATTTTATTCAAGCTTCATGCTTTATTTTTTTTATTTTTTTTATCAACACTTGACTGTCGGTTAGTTTCATTAAAAAGCAACATTACATTTCAAGGGAACAAGCTCTGCGTGGAGAATGATGCTGTGGGAACAGCTCTGCTGGATTGTGACTTGAAGCACGTGTGCGATCACAGTCCAATGGCGTGACAGAACGTCATAGGAGACGTCATGACCAGGAAGCTATAAAACACACCTGGACCAAACAATGTCAGCTTCTGTGCCTTCAGCAAGAAATTTGTGAAATTAAAAATTGTCTCTGTCTCTGTGTGAAATTGTCTCTGTCTATTTATTGTTTGATTTTCTCAATCATATTATATATCAAGACAGGAGTATAATGGTGACCAAACAGCAATTTGAATCGCGTGTCCCTCCCTGCCCTCGCTACATTACGAGTGGCGATTTAAGTCTTGTTTGTTTGGGAGCAGAGTTTCTACTTCATTGTCAAAGAAAGGTAGGGCTCTAAGCATCTGTTCCCCTTCTTCCCCTTTGCTTGCTTTAGCTCGTGTGACGACCATATTACATGAGGGTACCGGCTGCCACATGTCCCAGAGCACTGGCAGATCATGACCCAAAACCACAGGGAATGGTAGGTTGTCTGCTACGCCCACATCCAGAAGTTTGTCCTTTCATCTTGATGTACATCTGCCGTAGGAAGCAGCTTTTCATCACCGTGAACACAGCAAATGGATTTCTTGTCACAAGGATTAATCCAGACCAGTGAAACAAACTGTCTTTGCACCGAAGTCTGGTCGCTGCCAGTGTCAACTAGACTAGAGCATGTGGTCCTTTACCGTTTACTTCTACAGTGGTCATGTTTAAGGACAGTCCAGGCTTTACAGGATCTGCATGAGCTCTAGGCACATAACAAACTTGAGAGAGCTTGCCAACATTCTTTGGACAAACAGGTTTGGGATGACCCTCTTGGCCACACAAGTAACAAATAGGCACTTTCTTAGGTGATTTAAATGATGTTATGGATTCAGATTTTCCTCCCACTTACTAGAGGAGTCGTACTGGGACGGATGATAGACATGGGGTTTTCGAGAGTCTCTGCCACCCTGCCAACTCCATGGCTGGAACACATCCGCTAATGATGCAGCTTCGGCAGCCGTTTCAGGGCCTCGCTCACGGATCCATACCTGGAGCTCAGGAGAGAGCATTCGGAGATACTGCTCAAGAATAATTTTTTCTCCAATTTCTGTTTTACCCTTTGGTCAAATCCACCACCCATACAACTCCTTCCACCTGGCATACAGCTCTTTGGGACTCTCAGATGATTCAACTTCCAGGAAACGAAATCTTTGTCGATAAGTTTCTGAATTAATGTTGTACTTTCTCAGAATAGCCAACTTAACACTGTCATAATTAATGATAAAACTGCATTTTCCAAAATATGGGCAAAAATCTTACACTAAACCATGTCAAATTATCCATGTTATACCCATGAATGAAATTTAGATAAGGTGAATATAATACACCTTTTATAAGGTGAATTTTACATTTAAAAAAAAACTAAGTTTTGGAGTAAAAACATTAAACAGTAAAATGACATTTGTAAAAAAAAAAAAAAAAATTACATTTTGTTGCCTGGGGTCTCTGAAAACCGCAAACGAACAGCACACAAGGGTTAAAGCAACACTATGTAACATTTTAGAAAGTGAATACTTTTTTTTTCTTTTCTTGAAATCCTTTATTTGGTTGTTTGCTTGCATGTCATTGAGACATTAAATATGGATAACATCTAGAAAAATACTTACAAAAGGAAAATGACAACTATACACTGCGGCAACTATAGTTGCCGGTGGGCTTAAACAGGTTAGTCCAGTGTTATTTTAGTATTATTTATTTATATATAGGCTATTATACATTTTAGTAATATTTTATTTATATTTTTTTATTTCAGAATGTTTCTGGATGTCATGACGTTTTGTCACTAACTTCTGTGAATTCTATCTAAAACATATACATTATTAATTTGTTCACTTTGCTTGACACAGAATTCAAGAAATTAGCCAGATTGTGCCACACAACATTGCAAAACTACACGATATTTGAAGGAAAACACCATCTATTTTATGTTTCAGACAGCAAGAAAACTCAACATCAAATATCTTCATAATCTCTAGATATTATGAGAAATTATCCATAAGAGACCGTTACATACCATGTCCGGGTTGCAAATTGTGCATACACCAAAATAATTTTTATGAATATGGTCCATTTCGAAGTGTTTAAATCCAAACAAACAATATTCGTAGATTCTCCTCTTCTCCTGTATTGTTTTGTGTTTGCACAGCGTCATGCAACACGTAGACTCTGATCAGAGGCGCCGGCGCCGCTGGTTCTGTGGCGGGCAGTTTGTAGGCTATATTAGCTAATGTCACAATCATTTTTAATTAACTTTTTAAAGTTTAATTACAACTCTTATAAAGTCATTATCGAGTCATGCGGTACGACACTGATTTAATTTAGAGTATTCGTTCTCAATTCAAAGTCACATATCGGCCAAAAAAAAATCACAACACAGGAAAACCCTGATTGTGTTATTATGCATTACATTCATTCAGCCACAGAGCATTGTAATGACATCGAACCTGGTCTGTCCTAACACTGGAAGACGGTACCAAAATTTTGCGCTGCAACAACTCGCTAATAAAAAAAAAAAAGGAATATAAATTAGCTCAACTTACCATGTGCTTATTTTTAGTTGGAAAACAGAAGCTCACTATTCTTAGTCCAGTTGTTGAGAAGCATGGCCGGTTCGGCCACTGAGCTATGGTTAATTATTCAAAAGCAAGCCGAAAGATAGAATTTTAAATTTTGAGTGACAAGTAGAAGGGTGGGGGCACATTGGGGGGCCAATCAGTTTTCAAGAGGGGCCAGTGCCCCCATGGCCCCTCCCCTGTCTACGCCACTGAAAAAGGCCTCAATGATAAACCCAATATTTCCACATCAGAACTGCACAATGTCTCTCACTGTATAGGCTACTGGCAGCACCATCCATCCCTAATGTAGACACCGCCTCTCGTCTTCCCCGAGTTTTCATCCCTGTCTGCTCGAACAAGGGAAAACCCTTCAAGTTCAACCACTGAGCTAGGGACATGACGGTGGAGCCAGGTCTCTGTAAACACCATCAAGCACGAGTCGCGATACTCAAGCGCAAGTTTATGCGCAGCTCCTCTATTTTGTTCCTTAAAGACCGCACATTGCTCAAAATCATGGACGGCAGACGTTTCGGAGACGGAGACAGTTTCCTTCTCTCTTTCGTGTCGGATGAACACGCTTCCTTCTGACATCCTCAGGTATGTCCGTGGCGTCGTCCTTGCAGGCCTCAGTGAAAGCAGCTCCGCTCTAGTGTAGCACAACGATAGCACGCCGACAGAGCGTGCAGGTGTCACTCGATTCAAGGCGAAAATCTCCGCTCCGATCAATACCAGCAATAAAAACTGTGCCAGAATCATCCTCATTGTGATTAATTAATTAACTTAACAACTTTAACTTAAGACAGCACTTAATAACACATAACAGACAACAGCTGGCCAATGCACACGAGTCCATGTCGCCAGCAGAGCAGCGCCACCATTAATCAGTGTTTTCATATCTCCTCTTACCATACGAGTTGATGGCAAACTTATCATTGTGCTATTGTTGAGCTTCCTGTTGCTGGCATATATAACACTGTAACACTTAAAAACAGGAATAAAATTAGCTTTAATGTTTGTCCAGGAAGCTGAAAATACAGGTTGTGTGAGATGCTTCAGGAAGTATATTCTTTTGTTGATCTTTTGTCAGTATCTGTTAAACTGCACAAGCTCACATTTAGCAGCAATGACTCTGCAGAATATAAGCCACATTTTTACCACATGCCTCTGCTTCTTACCCAGGATGCTTCAAATAAATGCACAAAACAGTTTTTTTTTGTAATTTTAATTTAATAATTTTTACAACCTAAAAAATACACATTCACATTTTAATAAAATAGATGAATTTTCCAAAGTACTTTATCATTTATTTAACTTACAGTAATGTCCCAAGTGTGGTACAGCTTGAGGTACTTGTTGGTTAAGCTACGTTATAGTGAGTATTATAACTGAACCACTCAAATTGGGACATTTTCATAAAGTGCCATGCTGAATCACAACTACATTTTGTATCTGCTACAATGCAACTATTTGTAAACTATATGCCTGCTTACACAAATTATTAGCTATGCACTTGTTTTAAGGTACTGCCAGAGAAAACCATGCAATGTAATAGTAGTTAGAACAACAGCTTCATGGTGTGAGATAATAGAGATCTTAAGAGTTCACATTTGTCAGAAGTAAAAATGAATTATGTGCTCCACAAAAGCTTTTGATGTCCTTTCGGATGAGACGTTAAACCGAGGTCCTGACTCTCTGTGGTCACAAAAAATACCATGATGTCTTTCGAAAGAGTAGGGGTGTAAGCCCGGCATCCTGGCCAAATTTGCCCCTTGGCCTCTGTCCATCATGGCCTCCTAATCATCCCCATATACTCATTGGCTTCATCACCCTGTCTCCTCTCCACCAATAAGCTGGTGTGTGGTGGGCGTTCTGGCGCAATATGGCTGCCGTCGCATCATCCAGGAGATGCTGCACATTGGTGGACGTTGAGGAGATTCCCCCTTCTATGTAAAGTGCTTTGAGTGCAGAGAAAAGCACTATATAAATGTAATGAATGTATTATTATTATTATTATTATTATTATAGTTAATGAAAAGTGGCCTATTCTACTCAAAAGACTCAATTGATGCCTTTAATAAAGATTTGGAAAGCTGCAAGTGAGAGGAACAGGACAGAAAGAAGTGAGAGGAACAGGACAGAAAGAAGTGAGAGGAACAGGACAGAAAGCGTAAAAGAGACGGAAGAAGATACATGTGACCCATTAGTGGCAGCTTGGGTTGAGTTGGTGCTGGTTGTAGTTGCGCTTGTGGAGCTTGTGGCTTTTGGAGGGAAAGGGCCCACCACAGTTCTCAGGAATGATTCAAAGCTGGAGGTTTTAGTTAAGACCTGGACATCTTGAAGGAGAGCAGAGCGGGATCTGTAACTTGTCAAAACAGCAGCATGGATCCATGACAGACCCTCCTTACACATCAGCGGACCCCCTTGATCACCCTGTGTGTGTGTGTGTGTGAGAGAGAGGGAAATATTTACTGAATGTTACAAAATTTACAAAAAAATTATATTTGACATCTTTGCAGACAGATAATACTCATTTTCAGGAGAAAAAAAATGGTATATGAAAATGTTTGGTTTTCATACAATTGGAACATAAACTACTGTTCAAAAGTTTTGTCAATTATAACATCACCTTCTATTCAGCAAAGATGCTTTAAATTGATCAAAGACAGTCAAGACATTTATAATAAAATAATAAAAAAACTATTTAAAATACATGTTGTTCTTTTGAACTTTCTATTCATCAAATAATCCTGAAAAACATATTTAGCAGCACAACTGTTTTCATCATAATAATAATAAATGTTTATTGAGCATCAAATCATCATATCATAATGATTTCTGAAGGATCATTTGACACTGGAGTAATGATGCTGGAAATTCAGCTTTGACATCCAGGAATAAATTACATTTTTAAATATATTTAAATAGAAAACAGCTTTTTTTAAATTGTAATAATTTCCCATTACTATTTTATCATAATAATTCATGTTACTGTTATACTTTATTTTAGATTAAATAAATGCAGCCCTGGTTAGTTAAGTTAACGAAATAGGCATCATGAACTATCAATGAACAACAATTTTTGTTATTTTATGTTTTATGTTTTTTGTTTAATGTTAATTTAGAATATACAATGTGCATTGTTAATTATTTTTTGTTCATAATTCATTAAGTAATGTTAATACTTGACTTGAAACTTGAAATGTATTAATACATATATAATTTAATATGAATCTAACTTGATCTAAACATATTTTAGCTCAAGTTACCTAATGCATTAAATAATAATAAACTAAACCTTATTGTAAACTGTAAATATATTATATTTCCTTCCTGTTTTAAACAGAATTAACTTGCCTGCTGTAAGTTCAAAGAACTTGTGCAAATACTGTTGCTTTGTTGTTGTGAGTTTCCACAATCCACAATAGAGGTCTTGAATTCCTGAAGAGTTTGATTCACTATAAAAGAAGGAAAACAACTTAAAATTTGGAAGACATGGAAAAAGGATAAACATTAAATAATCAAATTTTAGCAGTTAGCGTAATGTTTCAAAGCATTCACACACACCCTAACTCTAAACCTACCCATTACAGAAAACATTACTTATGATTTATGAACTGTTTTCCTCATGGGGACCAAAAATATCCATTTTGTATATCCCCATATCCCAAAGTAGGGGTTTCCAGGACATGCACACGTCGGGTTCCATGTATTATGGGGACTTTCCATATACAAAATGATTTTTATACTTGCATTTTTACATGGGGACCAAAAATGTCTTTGTGGGGACATTTTATCCCCATTACATAGGATTTACTTGAACCACACATACACACAAAACACACCTCCTCCTCCTCCTCCTGCTCCTGAGCTCCATCCTGCCACCCAGCATTGAGTATTAGCGCTGAAGGTATTCTCTCCCATGTCCACACATATAGACTGAATGAAATTCGTAAGGTTTGGTGCAACGGCCAGCTGCAAGACTGCAACGTTGTCGCCTGAGGCATTGCTGATGGTGAGATTCGTCACTTTTATAGAGACCTCATTGGGGTTGGAGCCGTTCTGATTTAGACGGCCCAGGATCACGGACCAGTCGGAAGCATTGTTGGAGCTGGAGAAAGAAAATTCCATTAAATCAAATAATTTTGATTTCTCTAATCAAATGTCCATTTTTCATATTTAAGTGCCATTACCTGGTAAAACAGCTGGCAGAGCTCATGACAAACCGTTCAGCAATTAGCGTTCCTCCACAAACGTGACTGCCGTTAAACTGCAGACTGGCCATCCATGGCCATATGCCTGGAGACACAAGGGAGCTGCTTGCTCCTACACGGGTGTTCAGATTGGCACTTCCACACACTACAGCTACAGGAACAGAGAGAAAGACAATGAATGCCGGGTTTTGTCAGTCAAATGTTTCTTTGATCTTTGATTATGCTTAGACTACACAGTAATGGGCTATTAGCATAGAACATATCTTATGAAAGCTATATAGAGCACTGGAAGAACAGGCTTTCAGGCCATTGTTTGTCAATTGTTTGACATCACAAACACCGTCTCCGGGTCCAAGCCTCTACACCGTTTCAAGTACTATTCATTTATAGTGCAACTTTAAGCTAAGCATTTAAAAATTCCCAGCATTCACTACAGTCCCCAGCAGAGGTGGACAGTAGTGAAGTATTTTTACTCTGCTTAAGTGCATTTTTCAAGTGTCTGTACTTTATCAGGGTGTTTTTCTCTGGAAAACTTTTATTTCAAAACATTCCAAAGCATAATGTCGTACTTTTTGCACTTTTTATAAAGTACAGACACTTGAAAAATGTACTTGACTAAAGTAAAAAATACTTCACCACTGTCCACCTCTATTCCCCAGACATCAGTATTTAAATGATACAGAAAAGATGAATCGCTGTCTGGCCAACTGATATTTCAGCAAGGAGGTAAAGGTTAGGATCATGAATTTTCAGTAGTATTTCAGCACACCGTAAGTGTATATTATACAATATAATATATAGTGTTTACTATTATACTAAGTCTGAACAACGTATGCATGTTTTTTTCAGGATCTTATAACTTGTAGGAACCTCACTTGGGACAGTTGCAGTTGGAGGGGCAGTAGTTGTCGTAATGGCTGGCACATCAGTACAGCTGGTGCTCAGGTCACTGTCAGTACCATCGGAGGTGAACGTAATGAAGCCTGGCTGGTTGGTGGTGATATGCTCATTGATCCAGTTCTGGTACTTAGAAACTCTCGCATACACACCAGGTAAGTTGGGTTCAGCACAACCTATGCCAAAGCTCACAACTCCAGACTGGATCCAGACCGAACCCTGTTTGCTGACCATAGGACCACCAGAGTCACCCTGTAGGATGAAGAACAGGTTAGTGACATGCCAAGTAATCTGTTGTACTGTAGCGTCTGGACCAATCAGACACACACAAATTATTCATTTATTTAATGAATAATCCAGCAAACTCACTCTCCCAACAAATGCATGTGATACTTCCCCCAAAAACTAACATCCCAAATGAAGCTAACACACTGGCAGGACGCGGTGTCTTGTTACAGGACACATTGGGACTGATGAGAGTTTTACGATCCAAAGGAATGTCCAGAAAGCTGTGAATCTCACTTAAATTCTTGCAGAGGAGGAGAAATAAACCCTGTTAATACTATATATTCTATATATAACAACTTGATAAATGTGTAAACATCTAATTTTCCCACCTCATGATTTTCCTTTTATGTGGTTGGCTTTTGTATTCTTGTAAACTCTATTGGGTTAATGTTTCAGACTTTGCATATTATGGTTAACCAAAATCATATGTGTGGCATATTTGGTCTCTATAAAATCCAATCTTCATCTCCGATTTGTTCATTTACATTACATTTTGCAAGCTTTGTGACACATTAGTATTATAAGAATCTTAAAGATTCTTTTCTTAAACACCCAATGAAAGTACATATTCAAATGCCCTGCTAGAACACAATGGTTTGTAAAATTTCCCTCCAAAGGGAAATCTTCTCATTGGCTCACACACTTCCAGAGGTTGTGCCATCTTCACGCTTTAAAGTCACTGATCAGCTCTTAGCTCTCGCTTAGTCCCTTTCTGAAATGCTGACGTGAAGATTATGCTGACCTAGAAGCTTCTAAGGACCCACCAAGCTTGTGCCAGGCTGCGGCCTTGTCTTTCCATTCACCAAAGATACTCTGACTACCACTGGTTCTCTCTCATCAAGACCCCATCAGCAAAGATCAACTGGAGCCTCAACAAATTGCAATCGGACAGTTTAATTCAAATGGGCGAGACATGCAAGCATCAAACTTAGTCTCATTATTTGATACATTAGGTATCCTTAACCCTTTTAAAGAATGGCGTGTTAGAACTAAACTGATGGTTTGCTCAAGGCTGTTGATCTGCTGAATTTCAAACAATGCAATAACTTCTTGCTTTCCTGTATTCTGCTTCAGCCCTCTTTCCTTTGGTAAACTTTATGCATGTATGTGTGTGTATGTTAGAGTAGTTTAAGTGTTTAGACTAGTTAATAAAATCTTGTTCATGTCACACTTAAAGTTGTCCGTGTCTCAAGCTCATAACTGGAGTCACTAATCATATAGATTTTGGCTACTGCTCTTAGTAGTACTGTTAATTAAGAAAGACATTTCCCATGCCCCGGAAATGGACATTTCTTAGAGTTAATAAACAATTAATCCTGAGTGTTAACGGGTCAAACAGGTTAATTGATTGTAATATTCATTTACGACAGTAAGTTAATTTTATTAACTGATCCAAATATTCATAATCAATTATAACCAGTTATTATTGATTATTAATATTTCATACAGATAATTTGCTACAGTACACATCTATTCCAGTTGTAGTTCACAGCTGTTATATATAATATGAAGGAATAAAAGCAAATTATTTATTTTTGCCAACAACAAAATCACACTTTTTCTCACATAGTATGTGGTATTATATTATTGTATGAATATACTGTATATATTGCTGTATTTATATTTAAGGAATGGGGGATCATCATTATCTGTTCATCTGTAAACTTCTTCATTGTTTCTTCAATTTTCAGTGATGAGTTAATTTCACCTAGCTGTATAAAAAACTATTATTTAATTTTGCAAACAACATGTTGCCGTTATACCACACTGTTTCTCACACAGTATACATGGGTCTTTTATGAAAATATAAAAATGTATAGCTGCCTTTAGAAGGGGATCATAATATTTGGGGGCCATTGGCATTAAAAAGTTTCAAAACCCCTGGTCTATAAAACAATTTCACATCTTCTTCATTACAGTACAAACATTAGCAATTCCATTTATTTATTCTGAATTGGGCAAAACTGGTTTGTATATATATTAAATTTCTGCTTCCAAAAGTAATATCAAATATAATATACTAAGTCATTGACTATGCAGGGAAGTTCCCTTTCAGTCACTCACGTTCGACTGATTGGGACCACGCTTAGGGAGCCTGTCATCTTCCAGTATTGTTAAAATGATCCAATGTACATTGGCGTGTGTGAATTGCATCTCGCGCTCCGCCCCGCAGTTCGGGTGTAAACACGGAAGCGGATGCACGCACCACTTGTCTTTCGCTTCTGAGCCGATCGGCGTCGATATCTCTAAAGAGTGCTGTTGTTTACAACGAGCGAGTGTGTCGGTGTTCTTCTAGGAAGACTCTCCCAGTGCTGGTGGTTCTACAGCGCGAGTGCAGCGGTGATCGCGAGCTTTAAGCTCTCAACTGCTGTTTTAACAGCATCAATTTTCTGTGTTGTTGACGGCTGGTTAGAGGGCGAAAAAGTGAGTGCTTCACTGTTTCAGTTCACTGTTCAGTGTTGCCGCGGTCATTCCCCTGTGTGCTCCGGCACTGGTTCTCAGCTCACCGCCCCAGTACCTTTCTTTCCTGAAGTGCATGGAGAGCTTACCAGGTAGTGGACGGCACCTTTCTCTGCCAGAAACTGCCCGAATAGCTTTCCCCCCTAACTACCCTTGACGGAGGAACGGTGAAGGGTTGCGAGGCTATCCCTCCAATGGAGTGGTCTGTCGCAAATTCAATATCAGCAGCACATTAAAACTATATGAAGTAACACAAACAGAAGTATGGGAGTTGTTACCTGACAGGAGTCTTTGCCCCCTTCCAATAGTCCAGCACATATCATGTTGTCTGTGATTGTTGAGACACTATAAAGACACTTACACTGCCTGTTTCCAACAATAGGCACATCCACTTCCTGTAGAGTTTGCGGTGAAGGCAGGGGAGCTGAGAAACACATAAAATGATAAAATATACGTCAACTATTGCGATAGTACAGTATCCTGTGACTCTGATCGAAGTTAGTTAAATTAAATACGTACTGCTTGAATGAATCGTTCCCCATCCTGTGACCCAGCTGGAGGTTTGGGTGAAGAACACACTGTTTGAGGAAGCCAGACAGACCGGACTGATAAAGTCAGTAAAATTCACTGGCGAAGCCAGTTGCAGAAGAGTGATGTCATTATCGTTAGTGCTGCTAACATAGTTCGGGTGTTTTATGATCCTAGAGACACCTATGGACACCTCATTTGCATTAGTTCCTTCCTGTGTCTGTCGGCCCAGGTACACAATTAGGCGAGAGGTTGAAACACTGGAATATGGTAGAAAAGGAAGTGTTAAGCATTCTCCACATCCACTGAATGAATTTTTTAAATAATTGCAAGGGTTGGTTTATTATAATTACCTGTTAAAGCAGTGAGCTGCTGTCAGAACCCACTGATTGTTGATGAGGGATCCACCACAAAAATGTCTCCCGCTCCTATGAAGGCTGACCTGCCATGGCCAAGCCCCAGCAGGTGCATTCAGTCCCCCCACTATCCTTGTGTTGAAGCGTGCTTTGCCACACACTGACAATGGACAAGGTAAAGAAAACACATTTTAGACAAACAGTTGGTCATTTTTAATGGAATTTGGCTACCTAAATTGTGCACCGCAGAGGCAGACAGTAGTGAAGTATTTTTACTCTGCTTAAGTACATTTTTAAAGTGTCTGTACTTTATCAGAGTGTTTTTCTTTGGAAAACTTTTACTTCACAACATTCCAAAGCATAATGTCGTACTTTTTACTGCACTATGTTTCATATTGAATTTCATTTAATACTTAATTACACTGGAAATCTAGTTCTTTCTTTTTTTTCTCAAGTAAAAGCAATTGAAAGTTTTACTTGAGTACAAGCAAGAAAGTACACAACTTCTAATGTTCTTAAGTATCAAAGGTAAAAAAAAAAAAAAATTAGACCATGGACTTTTATTTATGAAATGTAGTGCAGTAAAAAGTACGACATTATGATTTGGAATGTTGTGAAGTAAAAGTTTTCCAGAGAAAAACACTGATAAAGTACAGACACTTGAAAAATGTACTTGACTAAAGTAAAAAATACTTCACTACTGTCCACCTCTAGTCCCCAGACATCAGTATTTAAATGATACAGAAAAGATGAATCGCTGTCTGGCCAACTGATATTTCAGCAAGGAGGTGAAGGTTAGGATCATGAATTTTCAGTAGTATTTCAGCTACTGGCATATGTTGCCAGTTGTAAGTGTATATTATACATATTATACATTATAGTATATAGTATTTATTATTATACTAAGTCTGAAGTCACAAGCATAATGCTTTTTCATTAATACTTTTTACTGGCTTATTAAAATGAACTGGTTCATAAGTAATTTGTTTGTTCATTGTTGCATTTAGGAACTCTAATGAAATGATGATATCTGATGAAAGTGTTGCTAATTTTGAATGCATTTTAAATTATTGTAGCTATTTTATTTGTCGCATTGGGTCTGGAGCCCTGTGCCTCTTTCACCTTGCTTGAATATGACTACATGAATGTCCTTCACTAGCAATATAAATATGTGTTTACTTGAATTTAAAGGGGAACTTGGCAACTATTTCAACTTAATAAAACCGTTTAGAAATCATTTGGATGGTTAAATAACCTGTTCTGGTGAGAATGGTGACTTTCCCCGCTCCCCCCAGCGTTCCCAGGTGGAAAACCAACCTTGCAACATGGGGACTAACGTCCCGGTAAGTTGGAAATATGAAGTCTCGTGAGAAGCGGGAACGAGCGAGAAACATGAACTGCTTTACGGCAATTCAACATTAACACACACGCCCCCTCAATACCGGTTAGCCACGCCAGCTAGCTATAAGAACAAGTGACGATGGATCACTCTTCAGATGTTCCAGCGAAAAGACCAAAGAGACGGTTCTCGGCGGAGGAGGTGAGGGAGAGAAAGATAAGATAATAAGCGGCAATGTTTGCTAGCTTCATCCGCCCACCCCCTGTCACGGCTTATGGTTGATAACACAATACAAAATGTACATGTCAATGTTCTATGATACTGTGTATGATGTATTACACACCTCGGTAGACATAGCTCCACATGATAACTTTGGCCGTCTCCGATAATAACAAATGCACATGAGCAGCGGTAGAAAGGGGGAGGAGGGCGCCGCAAATGAGTTTTTTTTTTACGACAGTGTTGTGAAATATACACCCCAGAGCTTTTGGGGGAGCTCATTGAGAAAGCATGCGACAACGAAAGTGAAAATCAGCGAAGAAATGGCTAGAGTTACCAAGTTCCCCTTTAAGTAAAAACACTTTGAAATCAAGTACACTTTTAATCCACAAAAGTCCTTGGACAAGTTGCCAAGTGAACAATGTATGCATGTTTTTTTCAGGATCTTATAACTTGAAGGAACCTCACTTGGGACAGTTGTAGTTGGAGGGGCAGTAGTTGTCGTAATGGCTGGCACATCAGTACAGCTGGTGCTCAGGTCACTGTCAGTACCATCGGAGGTGAACGTAATGAAGCCTGGCTGGTTGGTGGTGATATGCTCATTGATCCAGTTCTGGTACTTAGAAACTCTGGCATACACACCAGGTAAGTTGGGTTCAGCACAACCTATGCCAAAGCTCACAACTCCAGACTGGATCCAGACCGAACCCTGTTTGCTGACCATAGGACCTCCAGAGTCACCCTGTAGGATGAAGAACAGGTTAGTGACATGCCAAGTAATCTGTTCTACACATCTATTCCAGTTGTAGTTCACAGCTGTAATATGAAGGAATAATGGGAAGATGACATCCTTTTTATTGCATGTTTAAAGCGTCAAGTCAGTCTTATGTTAGGAAATGTCCTGAAGATTTTAGTGCTTCTCTTTTTATGGATGATCAACACTCGTCATTGAAAATTATACTGTTATGGTTGGAAGACTTGTCACATGAAAACTACAAAATGATCATTACCACACACACATGTATGTCTATACCAGGGGTTTTCAAACAAAAAAGTAAAGAATATTCTAGGGGGGAAAGTGAGGGGAAAATGAGGGGGAGAAAGATTTTACAAAATGTAAGTAAAAAAACTTAATACAATATTTTCCAGATAATATTTTTCAAATTTTGCATTAGCTTTAGTAAACTAACAATATAAAAGCCAATTATTTATTTTTGCCATCAACAAAATCACACTTTTTCTCACATAGTATGTGGTATTATAGTATTGTATGAATATACTGTATATATTGCTGTATTTATATTTAAGGAATGGGGGATCGTCCTTATCTGTTCATCTGTAAACTTCTTCATTGTTCAGTTGCAATTTTCAGTTATGAGTTAATTTCACCTAGCTGTATAAAAAACTATTATTTAATTTTGCAAACAACATGTTGCCGTTATACCACACTGTTTCTCACACAGTATACATGGGTCTTTTATGAAAATATAAAAATGTATAGCTGCCTTTGGAAGGGGATCATAATATTTGGGGACCACTGGCATTAAAAAGTTTCAAAAGCCCTGATGGGGTCTCATTTATAAAACTGTGCGTAGGAACCTTACTAAAAGAGTACGTGCGCCCGAAAGCCAAAAAGGCGTACGCAAAAAAAATATTCGGACTTATAAAACCGTTCGTACGCCAGAACCTGCGCAGAATTCACTTTATAAATCCCAGTCAGCGGAAGATTGTGCGCACATGCGTCTCCACCCCGAAATAACCATATATGGAGCTTACAACGCCTAGTTTTACTATGCAGATCCGCATCTGCATATCATTTGCATATGATTATTCATCCACGTGATAACGTTTAACGGTACAAGACACATTACATTAATAAAAATCATGTAGCTGCCTATCCTTGCCTTGTTTTTGAATACATACATCAAATAGTGTAAAATACATTTCAGAGAAAGTTTTTCTCAATCTTTTCCACTGGCTGAATTGTATTTTTAATTGATTTATATTTTTAATGGACACATAGGCCTTGCATTATTTGCACGAAACTATTTTCTCAGACAATCTGGTATTATCATGATAAGCAATTATCTCTGTGGTTAAAACATTAAAACAGCACGCCGCAGGAAAAGTGTTCAAAAACAATCGCATCCACAACAAATATTTCTATTGATTGAATTTGAATATAAAAAATGTTGCAACTTCTCAGTAATGATTTCAGGTTTAAGTGTTTAACTCCATTAATTTGAATGGCATATTTAATCTAAAAGTTGATATCAGAAATAAAACATAGTTTAAATCATTATTTTATTTATTTAAACTGTTATTTGCGTCAGTTTCACTAAACGGCCCAACGCGCTCGCTGGCGCGGACATTTAAGAAGGGATGGATATTTGCTTAAGTGACAGCTAGGCTTGGTGAGTGAAATTATATTTGTTTAATTTTCTTTAGATTTTCTGTCTAAAAGTGACCAAAAAGACACTTAACTCCAGCTCACCATCGGTGTCGCCAAACTGCTCCATCTCCAAAGCGTTCGTACGCATGGGTCAGAGTTTGCGTGCAGGTGCGCAAATTTACCCGTCAAGTTTGTTTTTATAAATCACAACTTATGCGTCGGAAGTGGCGTATGCCTCTTTCAGGGCCTGTTTTGTACGTACGCAACGGTTATAAATGAGGCCCCTGGTCTATAAAACAATCTCACGTCTTCTTCATTACAGTACAAACATTAGCAATTCCGTTGCTATATATATATATATATATATATATATATATTGAATTTCTGTTTGCAAAACTAATATAAAATATAATATACTACCCAGCAAACACAGAACGTTGGCACAACGTAGCCAACCTTCTAACAACGTTTTATCAACATGGCCAAAAGGTTGCTATAAATACGTTGTGTGGTGAAGGTTGTTACAGTGTTGTCACAATGTTGACATTAAACCACCGTTCAGGGCCATTGCTTAAGGTTGTGCCAACGGTGTCTTGACAACCACTGGACTACATATGTACTCGTCACTGCCCTTAGCGCGAAAATCAGACTTTTAAATTTCAACCGCCCGTTGAGCTCATTGTGTTGTCTCGTTCTTCATCGAGCAAGGTTACTTGAGTATTGCGTTTTATTTACCTCAGCTAAATAAGATACGCAATTATTCAAACACAACCTACAACTTCATTTTCTAATGTGACTAATGCAGCCTCGCTTGCACTGTTTAATTTTTCATTTCATTTGTCTGCTATTTAGTCTCATTAGTTTCTTTGCTCCTCTGGATTTGTGGATGTTTCCTGGACTGATTCCGTTTACCGAACGTTATCGTCCGGCTTTCGACTACTGTCTGCCATGTACATAACCGGTTTTGTTCATTAAATGTTCTGATCTTTGCTTTTTATGTTTTATTTATTATACTTAAAAGAAATGTGTATATTCATTTATTTCTTTTTTTCTTTTTTCACAAATGTATGACTTTTGGAAGTGCAATTTGATTACCATATATGCAGTTAGTTTTAATAAAGTTGAATTAACATAACCTTCTGTAATTTTTACTCTTCAAAGTGTACACTTGCAGGTGTTGATTATAATTAGGCTAATTTACTGATAGCCCCATAAATAATAATAAGGATAAACAATATTAAAAAAAAAAACTATATAATTATCTAACATCTGACTAATTAAAAATTAACCTCAAAACATAAAATGCTAAATGGGGGATATCTATAGGCCTATCTAGCATAAAAATAAAAAAATTGTCAGAACGTCGTCTCTCAGTTGCTGAATGTCGTGCAACAACGTTGCTACAGCCCTGTTGCGTCTTACAATTCTACGTTGTTACAATGTTGCGAGCACGACAGCGACGTTGCCACAGAAGAAATGCAACGTGCCACAGACGTTGCCACAACGTAAATGTGTTTGCTGGGTAAGTCATTGACTGTGCAGGGAAGTTCCCTTTCAGTCACTCACGTTCGACTGATTGGGATCACGCTTAGGGAGCCTGTCATCTTCCAGTATTGTTAAAATGATCCAATGTACATTGGCGTGTGTGAATTGCATCTCGCGCTCCGCCCCGCAGTTCGGGTGTAAACACGGAAGCGGATGCACGCACCACTTGTCTTTCGCTTCGGAGCCGATCGGCGTCGATATCTCTAAAGAGTGCTGTTGTTTACAACGAGCGAGTGTGTCGGTGTTCTTCTAGGAAGACTCTCCCAGTGCTGGTGGTTCCCTTTCGAAAGGGAACTCTACACTACGTCAGAATGACGCTATGGGGAACGCCTCAGGCGTGACAGGTGTCTGAAATAAATATCAACTCACGTCAATTATGTTGACCGGCGACAGCCCGTGAATCATCAGCTTGATTGATTAACGCGCAACCTGGATGTATAAAGGGAAGCCTTGCATACATGACAACATCTTTTCGTCTTCAGGGACTGTTTGTCTGTATTGAGAATATCGCTGAAGCGCGCGGGAGGCTCTCTCGAGAGCCTCTTGTGCAAACTGTGAGCGTTTTTTATTTAAAAATGCTCCGCTTTCGCGGACCCTTTTCTCGAGGGAGGAGGGTTCAGCATCTGAGCTGTGGTGCGTGCGATCTGTGAAACAATACTGTTTGGGTACGAGGCGTTCACAGTCAGTTCCTGAGGGTGCTGGCAGTGTTCATTAACAAATATCTCGGCGCGCGTGAGAAAGAAAAAATCCGTGCGCTGTCGGATGTTTCAACCTCGCAACTGTTGACTTTCTTCTCGAGGGATGAAAGCCAAATATTTTTTAACGGCTCTTTTCTCGCGCTTGCCGAGGCAGTGTGTAGATTACGAGAACGTATAAATGTTAAAACAGTATTGTCTGGTGAGTATGGCTGCATTGAATTCTATGAATTAAAATGATGGAATATTATCTGACTTTTAAGAAGTTAGATATTTAGTAATTCAGCCTATCATCCAGATCGCGTTACCCAGTGTTTTTGGCTGCATTTTAATTGAAAAATGAGCAGTGAACAAAAAGAGCAGGTGTAATTCTGGTCTTTTTGTAAAATGTGAAATTAACATATTTCTGTTTCTTTTCAGACCACATCTCCTGTTTTAGAGTCTGGGGCAAAATGTTATGGGAGTAAATCTAAAGATTTTTTCGATGGTCAGGTAGTAGGTCTTAACAGGCCTCCTTGACCAGACAGTCCCCATTTTGCAACCGGACAGTGCTTGGGCCTCCCTGAGGTGAGCTCCCAGGAATTGACTGTCAAGGAGTAATGTGGTTATCAGGTTATAGGCCTCACTAGGCCTTCCTGAATATGAGCTTCCACATACTATGGTTAAATGAGCTCCCACATATTATGGTTATCAGGTCATAGGCCTCACTAGGCCTTCCTGAATATGAGCTCCCACATACTGTGGTTATCAAGTTATAGGCCGCTCCAGGCCTTCTTGAATATAGCTCCCATATAATGTGGTTATCCGGTCATAGGCCTCACTAGGCCTTCCTGAAAATGAGCTCCCACATACTGTGGTTGAATATGAGCTCCCACATTCTGTGGTTATCAAGTTATAGGCCTCACCAGGCCTTCTTGAATATGAGCTCCCACATACTGTGATATGAGCTCCCACATTCTGTGGTTATCAAGGTATAGGCTTCACCAAGCCTTCTTGAATATGAGCTCCCACATACTGTGGTTATCAGGTCATAGGCCTCACCAGGCCTTCCTGAGTATGAGCTCCCACATACTGTGGTTGAATATGAGCTCCCACATACTGTGGTTATCAGGTCAGAGGCCTCACCAGGCCTTCTTGAAAATGAGCTCCCACATACTGTAGTTGCCAGGTTATAGGCCTCACCAGGCCTTCCTGGTTATGAGCTTCCACATGTCAGGTTACGGGCCTCACCGGCCTTCCTGAATGTGAGCTCCCACATACTGTGGTAATCAGGTTACAGGCCTCATCAGGCCTTCCTGGTTATGAGCTCCCACATACTGTGGTCGCCAGGTTACAGGCCTCATCCGGCCTTCCTGGTTATGAGCTCCCACATACTGGGATATCAGGTTACAGGCCTTTCTAGGCCTTCCTGAATATGAGCTCCCATACACGGTGGTCGCCACGTTACAGGCCTCGCCAGGCCTTCCTGGTTATGAGCTCCCACATACTGTGGCGCCAGATTACAGGCCTCACCGGCCTTCCTGGTGATGGGCTTCTACATGTCAGGTTGCAGGCCTCACCCGGCCTTCCTGAATGTGAGCTCCCACATACTGTGGTCATCAGGTTACAGGCCTCATCCGGCCTTCCTGGTTATGAGCTCCCACATACTGTAGTCGCCAGGTTATAGGCCTCACCAGGCCTTCTTGGTTAGGAGTTTTTCACATGTCAGGTTTCGGGCCTCGCCGGCCTTCCTGAATGTGAGCTCCCTCATACTGTGGTTGTACATGAGCTCCCACATACTGTAGTCGCCAGGTTATAGGCCTCACCAGGCCTTCTTGGTTAGGAGTTTTCACATGTCAGGTTTCGGGCCTCACCGGCCTTCCTGAATGTGAGCTCCTACATACTGTGAGCTTCCACTTACTGTGGTTATCAAGTTATAGGCCTTACCAGGCCTTCTTGATTATGAGCTCCCACATACTGTGGTTTAATATGAGCTCCCACATTCTGTGGTTATCAAGTTTTAGGCCTCACCAGGCCTTCTTGAATATGAGCTCCCACATACTGTGGTTATCAGGTCATAGGCCTCACTAGGCCTTCCTGAGTATAGCTCTCACATACTGTGGTTGAATATGAGCTCCCACATTCTGTGGTTATCAAGTTTTAGGCCTCACCAGGCCTTCTTGAATATGAGCCCCCACATTCTGTGGTTATCAGGTCAGAGGCCTCACCAGGCCTTCCTGAATGAGAGCTTCCACATATTTTGGTTGAATATGAGCTCCCACTTACTGTTGAATATGAGCTCCCACATATTGTGGTTATCAGGTCATAGGCCTCACTAGGCCTTCCTGAGTATAGCTCTCACATACTGTGGTTGAATATGAGCTCCCACATTCTGTGGTTATCAAGTTTTAGGCCTCACCAGGCCTTCTTGAATATGAGCCTCCACATTCTATGGTTATCAGGTCAGAGGCCTCACCAGGCCTTCCTGAATGAGAGCTTCCACATATTTTGGTTGAATATGAGCTCCCACATGCTGTGGTTGTCAGGTCACAGGCCTCACTAGGCCTTCCTGAGTATGAGCTCCCACATACTGTGGTTGAATATGAGCTCCCACATACTGTAGTTGCCAGGTTATTGGCCTCACCAGGCCTTCCTGGTTACGAGCCTCCACATGTTAGGTTACAGGCCTCACTGGCCTTCCTGAATGTGAGCTCCCACATACTGTGGTGAATATGAGCTCCCATGTTATATGGTTATCAGGTCAGAGGCCTCACTAGGCCTTCCTGATTTGAGCTCCCACATGCTGTGGTCGCCAGGTTAGAGGCCTCACCGGCCTTCCTGAGTATGAGTTCCCCCCATGCTGTGGTTGTATATGAGCTCCCACATACTATAGTCGCCAGGTTATAGGCCTTACCAGGCCTTCTTGGTTAAGAGCCTCCACATGTCAGGTTACAGGCCTCGCCGGCCTTCCTGAATGTGAGCTCCTACATGCTGTGAGCTTCCACTTACTGTGATTATCAAGTTATAGGCCTCACCAGGCCTTCTTGAATTTGAGCTCCCACGTGCGGTGGTCGTTAGGTCACAGGCCTCACCGGCCTTCCTGAGTTTTAACCTTCCACAATTAGTGGTCACCAGGCTTTAGGCCTCTGCGGCCTTCCTGGTTATGAGTTCTTTCATGTCAGGTGGCAGGCCTCACCAGGCCTTACTGAATGAGAACTCCCACGTATTGTGTCTATCAGGTTGCAGGCTTCTTCTGGCTTTCCTGATTATAGGTTCCCACGTAAGGTGGTTCCCTGGTTACAGGCCTCACCAGGCCTTCCTGGTTTTGAGCTTTTACATGTCAGGTTACAGGCCTCATCCGGCCTTCCCGAATGTGGGCTCACACATACTGTGTTTTTAGAGTGATGAAGTACGAGCAAACCTTTACTTCATTCCTTTTTGGTACATACGTTCCGTACCTTTTTTATACCATGCTTATGGTAAGTCACACGACTTATGTCTTGTGTATTTTCTAAAATCCATTTTCTATGGTAAGGGTCATGCGCGTATCGCTTCTGTCCCTTCCTATGTGGCTCAGACCCTGGTCTTTCTCTTCGGGTCCCATTCTAGATACTTCCTGTCGTCACTTTATTACGACAGATGTTTTTCTCTAGCTAACTTCCACATTCTGATGAGCTCCCACACACTGTGGTCACTGTGTTACAGGCCTCACCGGCCTTCCCGAGTATGAGCTCCCACATGCTGTGGTCGCCAGGTTAGAGGCCTCATCAGGCCTTCTTGGGTTCAGAATGGCTAAGTACATGCACTTTCTTTCATGTACTTTCTATTTCCATTTTTTATGGTAAGGGTTGTGCGCTGTACGCTTTATTCCCTTTCTGAAAGTGAGCTCCCACATCCTGTGGTCGCCAGGTTAGAGGCCTCACCGGCCTTCCTGATAGGAGCTCCCACATGCTGTGGTCACCAGGTTAGAGGCCTCACCGGCCTTCCTGATATGAGCTCCCACATGTTGTGGTCGCCAGGTTAGAGGCCTCACCGGCCTTCCTGATAGGAGCTCCCACATGCTGTGGTCACCAGGTTAGAGGCCTCACCGGCCTTCCTAATATGAGCTCCCACATGTTGTGGTTGCCAGGTCAGAGGCCTCACCGGCCTTCCTGAAGGTAAGCTCCCACATATTGTGGTTGAATACAAGCTCCCCCATGTTGTGGTCGCCAGGTTAGAGGTCCTACCAGGCCTTCCTGGAGGTAGCTCCCTTTAGGCCCTCACAGGCCTCCTCAGTGTTTTGAAACACAAACACTGGGTAGATCCATGGATCGAGTAGAGAGACTCCCCTCGCTGGCAAGGGTTGTAAAGCACTATGCTGAGTCATACTCTCCAGGGTTTCCCGTCTCTGAGATCCGGGCTGAGTGGTTCACTGCCTGTTTTGCAGTCCCTCGGGTTGGATGCCTTCTTAAGGCAAGTGTCCAGAGGCTCTGTCTTCAGACAGACAGGAAGTGGCCAGACTCTATTGTCTTATGTAGTGACACCAGGTCAGGCCTGCCTGGTGGTATTTCAGGTGGCACGCTCCCCTGAATAGTGACTGGCTGGGAGTCCCTTGGGCCCCCTAGCCACACTCCCTAGAAGGGACCCCTTCTTTTGGAAGCTGTGGTCCTAAGCCTTTGAGCTGGCCCAGATATACCCCCCATTAACTATGTTCTGGCGGTTTCTTGGTTCATTAGCTTGGGTGATGACCGGTAGGGAGTGCTGTCACTGACAGCCCGATGTGACCTAAGGGTGAGTGGTTCCAGTGTTTTCTGAATTACTGGTTCGTACAGTTGTCACTGCCTTTGGGCATGCACTCCCCTCAGCATGGTGGCGTTGGTATATCGTTCCCCATAGCGTCATTCTGACGTAGTGTAGAGTTCCCTTTCGAAAGGGAACGTCTCAGGTTACGACTGTAACCTATGTTCCCTGAGAACAGGGAACGAGACACTACGTCTTCCTGCCATGCCTCGGGGCCTGCCTGCAACAGTCCCTTCAGACGATAGGATGTTGTCATGTATGCAAGGCTTCCCTTTATACATCCAGGTTGCGCGTTAATCAATCAAGCTGATGATTCACGGGCTGTCGCCGGTCAACATAATTGACGTGAGTTGATATTTATTTCAGACACCTGTCACGCCTGAGGCGTTCCCCATAGCGTCATTCTGACGTAGTGTCTCGTTCCCTGTTCTCAGGGAACATAGGTTACAGTCGTAACCTGAGACGTTCTACAGCGCGAGTGCAGCGGTGATCGCGAGCTTTGAGCTCTCAACTGCTGTTTTAACAGCATCAATTTTCTGTGTTGTTGACGGCTGGTTAGAGGGCGAAAAAGTGAGTGCTTCACTGTTCAGTGTTGCCGCGGTCATTCCCCTGTGTGCTCCGGCCAAGGGCGTAACTTTGGGTCTACCATTGGGGGGGTTAAACTCGCGGCATATTTTTTAATTTTTTTATTTATTGAATAATTTTCTTGTGTAAAAGGTAACATGCTAATTTGCCGTTCCTGTATTAGAAATACATTGTGATACTTTTACTGATTTAGGCTACTTAACGTAAATGCAGCTGTTCACTTGACTATTTATGCCATAATGACACAGTAGCACAAATTCAGAAACTGAGAAAATACAAGCGTGGACTAACGTTAGTTAATTGTGCTTTGATTCATTTTATCACTTTGCAAACTCCATGCAAAAAATAAAATAAAAATAAAAATAATAATAATCTCAAATTGTGCCGGAGGTGGTAAATTCCTAATAATGTACGTATTTTTTTAGGTATTTTAATAAGATACCTAAAATACGTTGCGCATACAGCTCAACTAACGCGATCGTTATAAAGGTGTTTGAACAACAAGACACATCCACTTGCACATATTTGACAATCGGAATATCAGATATATCCTGCTATAGCTAACAAATTTGTGAAATTTTGAATAAAAAAGGAAATAAAAGCAGATCATCAGTGACTGCGGTGTGACAAGCAATGAATGACGCGTCTCCATGGGAACCATAAAGTGATACTACGATCAATAACGTTCGCCTTGAAAAACTTTTAAACTTACGTGTGAAAAGGTTAAGTAAGGCTTACATTACAGATTATTTAAAATATGATCTTGCTGGCAAATGAAATTAATAAAGAAAACGAACAAAAGTATTCATTCGGAATATTTCATATTTATTTTAATCTGAATGATGTGATGATATTGGGGGGGGGGGGGTTATATTAGCTGGATCTGATTTTTGAGGGGGTCATGACCCCCGTAACCCCCGTGCAAATTACGCCCATGGCTCCGGCACTGGTTCTCAGCTCACCGCCCCAGTGCCTTTCTTTCCCGAAGTGCATGGAGAGCTTACCAGGTAGTGGACGGCACCTTTCTCTGCCAGAAACTGCCCGAATAGCTTTCCCCCCTCACTACCCTTGACGGAGGCACGGTGAAGGGTTGCGAGGCTATCCCTCCAATGGAGTGGTCTGTCGCAAATGCAATATCAGCAGCACATTAAAACTATATGAAGTAACACAAACAGAAGTATGGGAGTTGTTACCTGACAGGAGTCTTTGCCCCCTTCCAATAGTCCAGCACATATCATGTTGTCTGTGATTGTTAAGACACTATAAAGACACTTACACTGCCTGTTTCCAACAATAGGCACATCCACTTCCTGTAGAGTTTGCGGTGAAGGCAGGGGAGCTGAGAAACACATAAAATGATAAAATATACTACGTCAACTATTGCGATAGTACAGTATCCTGTGACTCTCATCGAGGTTAGTTAAATTAAATACGTACTACTTGAATGAATCGTTCCCCATCCTGTGACCCAGCTGGAGGTTTGGGTGAAGAACACACTGTTTGAGGAAGCCAGACAGACCGGACTGATAAAGTCAGTAAAATTCACTGGCGAAGCCAGTTGCAGAAGAGTGATGTCATTATCGTTAGTGCTGCTAACATAGTTCGGGTGTTTTATGATCCTAGAGACACCTATGGACACCTCATTTGCATTAGTTCCTTCCTGTGTCTGTCGGCCCAGGTACACAATTAGGCGAGAGGTTGAAACACTGGAATATGGTAGAAAAGGAAGTGTTAAGCATTCTCCACATCCACTGAATGAATTTTTTAAATAATTGCAAGGGTTGGTTTATTATAATTACCTGTTAAAGCAGTGAGCTGCTGTCAGAACCCACTGATTGTTGATGAGGGATCCACCACAAAAATGTCTCCCGCTCCTATGAAGGCTGACCTGCCATGGCCAAGCCCCAGCAGGTGCATTCAGTCCCCCCACTATCCTTGTGTTGAAACGTGCTTTGCCACACACTGACAATGGACAAGGTAAAGAAAACACATTTTAGACAAACAATTGGTCATTTTTAAGGGAATTTGGCTACCTAAATTGTTGAAAAACTAGTTACCATCCAGTTGTGCGCCACACCCTAGAAAATAAGAAACAAAGTTTAGTTACCGATAACTTAAGTGGAGAAAAAAAGTGGGTATCACTTTATTTTACATTGTCCTTGTTGCATATGTTACATGTACCCCATACAGAGGTGAAAAGTAACAAATTACATTTACTCGTGTTACATAATTGAGTAGTTTTTCTATGTGTACCTCTACTTTTTACTTCTACTTTGTGTACTTCTTCTGTAATTTTACTTTTACTATGTTTTGTTTCAAGTATTGTACTTCGCTACATTTTAAATAGCCCCACATCATCACATAGCCTTCACCATACCTAGAGATTGGCATGGAGTACTTTCCATAAGATCATTTCTCAATGCAAATCAAACCAGCTATTAGGCTAACTGAAATAAAACCATGCCAATCTCTAGGTATGGTGAAGGCTATGTGATGATGTGGGGCTATTTTAATTCCAAAGGCCAAGGGAACTTTATCAGGATGCATAGTATCCTGGATCCATGAAGTAACTGGCCTTTAAAAATAAAAATCTGCCTGCCTCTATGGGAATTTAACATAGGGGTGTCCAAACTTATGCACCCTGTATTTTAAGGAAGAACATTTATTTATTTACGATACATTATTCATTCACAAAGAAAATTGGTGTCCTTAAAGGTTGGATTTTTCCAAATTTTTTTAATTAAGGCATTAAAGCAACAACATGGAACTTTTCCTCTGCGGTCGCCCTACAGGTTGGAAGCGGAATTGTCCATTACCGCTGTCGTAAAATGATTTACGGTTACTGTCAACGCATTCTCATCCCCAAATCGTCACTTTCAAACATTCTTCAATATCCGACGCACAAAGCACCCTTAGCGTCAATATGAGACGCTTCGGTTATGGGTAGGTTTAGGTCTGTGGTAGGGTTATGCGTCTCATATGGACGCTAAAGGGTGCTTTGTGCGTCAGATATTGAAGAAATTTTGAAAGCGTCAGTATATGACGACTTGGGATGAGAACGGGCTGTTACTGTATATGAAGCATGCAGGTTTTTTTCATATGGGCAATGATAATATTATTAATCTTCCTCCTTTCATAATTTATACATGTTTAGTAGACTAAACATTTTAACTCAAACATTTGTGATTTGCATGTCGATTGCAATGCTCAAATCTGAACGAGAATGATAGCGATAGCATCCTAACCATCTAAAACTAGCATGTTAGTGTTTACTAGCTAACGTTACCAGATTGATAATTCGCTCATCTACTAACGTTAGCTGATTCATGAAGATAAATGGAGGTCCAGATAGTTTCCGTAACGTAGCCAGGCAGACAACAGATTAGAAAAACTAAAGAGAGTATGCAAGCAATTAAGTTACTTACAAGTTCAACAGCATGACGGCCAAGTCAGCATCGGTCTGACGATAAGCTCACGCCAGCGAGCAAACGCTCGACCAATATTGATCCTCATCCTGCCTTTCAGTTTATCACTCTCCCTTTTCCTCTTCCTCTTCCGACTCTACTCCGACAAAACCTTGGACTTCTTACGTTTCGCTGCTGCTTCAGCCATGACGGAAACATACGCACGAAAACAAACGCGCTGGTTGGCCTGTCCGCCGAATTGGTGGGCGAAGTGACGTATGCCGTAAAGCAGTCGAATTTTGTAGTTCTTTTTGAGCTCTGGTTACTACCCGCACCCCGAAGTTACATAGTGCCAGTAAAAGCGATACAGACCCCGTCAGGCTCTGGCAGACGTCTCATTCAACCTATTGTAAGTCGATGTACCATCACAAGGGTCTTGGAAATATATTATGAAGGTTGAAAAACTACATGTTGTTACTTTAAGTTCAATTTCCAAAAGATGATTTTTTTTATTCCTCTTTTTAGTCAACTTTAGCATGGGTGTCTAAACTTATGCATAGCACTGTATTCTTAAAAAATTATATAAATTAACAATGTTAAAAATAAGTTTTTAATCTAATTCATTATCAATTATTGAATTTAGTTGATTAGACATGTTTTATTGAACAAACAAATGGTTTCAAGTTTGTTATGATAAAAGCATTTGTTCAACCAAAAAAATAATAAAAAAAAAATCCTGTTTTCATTCATTTAACTGATGATTTAATAATACAGTTTATTTATGTAATAATTGATTAATACCGTAAACCGTGATATTTTCTGAGATCTCATATCTTTACAACCCCATACGGGAGAGTCCCCCACCCCACCCCCGCTGTTAAAAAAAGTACATTTTATATGAGATACTTTTTACTTTTACTTGAGTAGATTTTTTTTACTTGTATTTAAGTAAAATTTCATTGAAGTAGTAGTACTTTTACTTGAGTAGAATATTTTTTTACTCTTTCCACCTCTGCTTAGTAAATCCTAATCTAACCCTATAGTAAGTACGTGTAGTTGCTTAATATTACTTAGTACTTAAATATATAATTACACTATAACAATGACACCTTAAAATAAAGTGTAACCAAAAAGTGTACATGCAATATAAAATGTAGTTGCATAAAAGTAAGCAATAGTTATGTTAGTCAAAATGAATTATATGTATCCTAAAGTATCAATTATCCAACAAAAGGTCTTACCGCTCATTAGAAGAGAGACGACAAATGCTACACAGAGTATGTGGATCATCTTCATCTTCATCTCTGACAACACGGACACCTGCAGCCCTGCTCTTAAATACTCCTGCTAACCTGTTTCCAACACGCCCACACACTGTCTCATCACATTTTAACGCCTTCATTGTTCAGAAAGCCCTTCATAACGCCTATTTAAGTTTCTTATTGAGCAATCGGTATGTAAGAAAGTGTAATAAGGGACATTCTCAGTCATGCGTAATTGTCACCTGAGCAAACTCTGAAATCTAAACTTGTAAAAAGAAAATACGATTTTTGTTTCTGGTGGCTTTTTAATGTTGAGTAGATCGAAGAAGGTTCATGAGGTGCTTTTAGTGTTTCTGAAAATAAAACTATTATATGAGGTTATGTTTTCATATGAGTTTGTGCCATATGATGCATACGGAAAAAGGCGATGTCCACCAAAGTGTGAGTTATTAAATGAGGAATATTTTGATAGGATACACCACCTAGATGGGGCTACATTGACTGCTAGATCTATCATCAAGGCATGCATAACATTATACAATATAAAACAACAACAACATACAGACAGTAATAATACACAACATGTACTGGGGGAATGCATGTTCATTCATTATATGATAAGTTAGACCTATCAAATTACAGGCCTATTTCAAATCTGCCCCTTCTTGCTAAGGGTTTGGAATGTGTTGTTGTGGCACAACTCCACTCACACTTTGTCATCCAATAAGCTTTTCGAACCTTTTCAGTCTGGGTTTAGAAAGGGACACAGTACAGAGGCAGCCTTGGTTCGTGTTATGAATGACCTGCTTGCCTCAGCTGACTCTGGAGCCTCCACCATCTTGGTCTTGTTAGATCTCAGTGCAGCTTTTGACACAGTGTGCCATTCTATCCTGCTAAATAGGCTGGAGAGCTGGCTTGGTATCACTGGTACTGTGCTTAACTGGTTCAAATCTTACCTCACTGATCGTTTCCAGTTTGTTGTGTTGGGAAACAGCAAATCTGAAATTGGACAAGTCCGCCATGGTGTTCCTCAGGGATCTGTCCTGCGTCCCATATTGTTTAGTGTTTATATGCTTCCTTTGGGGCAAATAATTAGGAAATATAGTTTGGGGTATCACTTTTATGCTGATGATACTCAAATTAACATCAGCTCCAAATCTGATCCTACTGTCACCTCTAAAATTCTCTCGGAGTGTGTGCAGGAAATAAAAACATGTATTCACCATAATTTTTTTTTTAAATTGAATTATTCCAAGACATAGATTCTACTTATTGGTACACCTGTGGCTACTCACAAAATCTATTGGCGAGAAATCTTTCTTTGTTGCTGCACCCAGGTTATGGAATGCACTTCCTTTTATTGTTAGTGATACTCCCACATTAGCCAGTTTCAAGAAGTTGTTAAAAACGTATATATTTTTAATATTGCTTATGTATACTGTAATACAGACTGTCATGATTATTTTTGCATTACTCTTGTACTTCTGTATTTTATTTGCTTTTGCTGTCTGTAGCGCTTTGGATTTTAGAAAAGCACATTATAATAAAATGTATTTTTATTATTATTAGGCAGATTTGTCAATGAATTAGTGGAGAGAACTTTTTTTAAGGGAATTCATTGACAAATCTGTACTGTTCTCTCATTGAGAACAATCAGATGTCCAAAGTGTCTTTGAAGTGTGTGAGTGGAGCAAAAGGGTGATAATTCACAGTGGGGCAGACATCACAGAGTCGAGTTGTAAAGATTAAGTTGATCGATGGTGTGTTTGATCGGTCCAGTCGTGTACAATAGCTAACTTATTGTACTGTTTACTGTGAAACTACAGAGATGCAATAGCTTAAAGCAAAGCCCTATTCGGACGGGACTAGTTTAATGGGGCAGCTAATGTGGCATCAGAGAGTGGGGTGCGGGACGGCACCCTCAGCAGAAGTCTTCCAAGCGCAAGACCGATCTGCGGAACGTTCCGTTCTGCTTGCGAAGAAGGCTCAGGAGCCCCTCAGGAGTGGATAGTGTTCACCTCATTACACAGTGCCCGTTCCACTCCGGGTTTATTTTTCAGTTTATTTTTTAAAAGTGTATTTATTTGCAATTTATTAAAAATATATTTTAGGTATATTTTATCTGTGTGCTGGAAATGATTATTGTAACAATGCATTGAAAGTATACTTTCAAAATACATTATAGTATACAATAGAATTTTGTTCAAAGTATAGCTAAGTTTTATTTGTCTATTAATGTACATTTGTTATTGAAGACAAAGTATACAATTTGTAGTATTTGGAATAAGCCAAAGGTATTAATGAGTTTATACTTTTTACTGAAATATATCACACCACAATAGCCTCGTGGGAAAGTGCGCCGACATGTAGCGCCGTTGTGCTTCGGGAGACCTGAGTTCGAGTCCCGGCTCGTGGACCTTTCCCGATCCTGTCTCCCACCTCACATCCTGTCTAGCTACTGTCCTATCCTAATAAAAGGCAAAAACGCTAAATAAACATATATATATGTGTGTGTGTGTTATTGTATATTGCTTGTATGTTTCGAAGACATTTGTAATAATTTTGTAATGTACTTGTAACACAAATAAAGTACACTTTAATATCACTAATCAAGTATGTAATTAGTCCCTACACAGGCATATGCTTAATACTAAGTATACTTGAAGTTGGTCCAATTTAGTACACAAAAGTACACTAAATGCACTTAAAGCTGCATTCAGTAACTTCGGGATTTCTTCGCTGTATTCTCGCTTTTTGCTCGCAGGTTTGTCTCTAGAGCTCCCCCCACAGCTTCGGAATAGATATTTGACAACACTGTTGTAAAAACTCGTTGGCTATTCTCAGACACCAGAGGCTAGTAGATCAACGACATCAAAGCAGATGGGACATTCTTTAAAACGTCTTCTTCATTCGGGTTCAAACAGCGTGAGGGAGCGCAATAATGACGCCATTTTAGCAGATTTCTTTTGGCCGTAAAGCAATTGTTTACATCGCGAGACCTGATATCACGCGAGACTTCCTGACGCGGTGGCCGGTGGCCCGCCGCCCCAAAGTTGCAAGTGCGTATTTTCCGCTCACGGGCACCAGGGGGGTGCGAAACGACCACCATTCAACCCGAAATAAGTAATATAACCATTCCAATGACTCCGAAGCTGTTCAGTTAAGGTAAAAAAAGTTACTTAGTTCACCTTTAAAGTTATGCTTTACTACAATTTAATTACAACAAAAATATACTTAGTACAAAATTAGTTGTTTGAAAATAGCACACTTCAAGTTAACTAATCATTAACACACTTGAAGTATACTGATAATTAGTCTGGCTGCAGGTATACTTAGCATATATATATATATTTTCACCAGGGAGGTTTCTTTACAAAGTTTTTGCATAAAAAAAAAGTGTTTACTTTTTACTTTTAAATGCATTTGTACAATATATTATGGATATCTTTATTATTTTAGGTGGACGTAGTTACACGTTACTACATGTACTTATTGTAGTAATAACAGTAAATTATGCATAGTTACAAGTAACTAACTCTAAACCAAACCCTAACCATAACCGTAACTCCATAGTAAGTACATGAAGTTTATTAAAATTACTCAGTACTTATGTGAGTAAGTACAATGTAACTGTCACCTTAAAATGAAGTGTAACCAACATTTTTAATTGAGTAAAATTTGTTTTACGAGGTGGCTGTGTAGATCATACAAAGACGCAGGAGATAAACAGAATAGTATTTAATAGTAACTCTAATACGTAAACACACAGGAGATCACTGGAATCTAAGCATAACACAAAGCATTAATGAGACTGGACAAAGAACTGAACTAAACAGGGAGGTTTGCTTGGTTCAGTTGGTTTGTTTGATCCAGACCAAAAAAAAAAAAAAAACATAACATAACAACAACATTTAGTCCTGGCTCGCTTAGCGTTCAGATTGGCCGAACCTAAAGATACCTAAAAGACATCGGGATATGCTCAACCTGATTGGTCGGCATTTATGATGTATAGGGTCTTTTTAGGGTCCCATCTTCCTGTTTTTGGTTTGTTTACATGTATTTGGTCCGTGTTGCATTCATATTTAATCCAAAGTGGACCGAGACCCATCTTTTCAGTGGTCTCAGACCGCTTGTTTGGTGTGAACCAGGGTTCGGATTGCAGCATTCACACTTATTCAAATGAACCACACTGCAATCGCACCAGGTTTCGATTACTCAAACCATACACAGAGTAAATGAGGGAACTAAACAGGAACAGAATGATTAACTAATGGGTAACCAGACAGGCACAACAGGAACTAGACAAAATATAACTAAACCGAACATGACTGTGACATGTACATCTGTACTAACTTAAGTGCAATTTCTGAGTATGTTGTATACAACTAGAGGTTGGAGTAACATGAGGGTGAGTAAATGATGACAGAATTATCATTTTTTTGGGCGAACCATGTCTTGGGCATTGTTGAATTTAACACAATGAAATTATAACTGAAGACATTTTTATTTATTTTATGTTTCAGAAAACAGAGCTGAGGTTGCTAAACATTACTGTAGATCACAAAGCAAAACAAATAAGAAAGTACTGTTTGTATCTCTGTACCTCAATAGTTCTAGAAATCCACTTCTTGATTTCAAGTGGAGTAAAGTGGCTCCATGTGTGAAAAGTGGGTTTATTTCACAAGTTTGTAAACATTTGTCTCTTGTTACAATGGAATGCACACACACTTGCAGAAACACATTGAACCTGTTTGTCCTGTTAAACACGGGAAAAATTCAAATTGAACAACACCAGCTAATGTCATGACAGGGCAGTGTTTCCATGAAATGACACACACATACACACACACACTGTTTTAACTGTCTCTATGAGGATTTGATACATTTATTCTGTGTTATTTTAGTGACAGAGGTTCATCAGTATTACAGTTTTTCTCTAGTACTAACACACTATAACTGGTTCAGTTGGCCCAATTTCCCAAACTATTAATTCAGTTCTCAAAACAAAGACGTTCACAAACATTCCAATGTTTTCTCAAGGTTTTCTGCAAAACTCTATACAAAAATGGGTAACACTTTACAATAACAAGGCATGAATAATCTTGTACTAATACCTGAATTACAGGTCCCTTTCAATCGAGAATGTCAGACGTAGTCGACGTCAACTGAATGGGGATCACGCTTAGGGAGCCTGTCTTCTTCATACTACTATTTAATTAAGCCAATTCAACATTCAACATTGGCGTGTGTGATTACACTCTCCGCCCTGCAGTGCAGGTATAAACATGGAAGTGGACGCACACACTAGTTGCCTTTCGCTTCGGAGCCGATCGGATGCCTCTGAACTTAAGAGTACTATTGTTTACACAACAAGCGAGTGTGTCGGTGTTGCTGCGGGAAGACCTCCCAATGTTGGTGTTTCTACAGCGTGAGTGCAGCGGTGATCGCAAGCTTCTTAAGCTCTCAACTGCTGTTATAACAGCATCAAATTTCTATTTGTTTGTGTGTTTGACGGTTGGTTAGAGGGCGAGAAGTGAGTGCTTCACTGATTCAGTTTGTTGATTCAGTGTTGCCGCGGTCATTCCCTGTGTGCTCCGGCACTGGTGACGGTCACATTTCCTAAAAGAGTATCACGGGTGCGTTAGCGTCTTAAAAAAAAAGAAAAAAAAAAAGATGTCATTCTGCCCGTGCGTTTCTGGATGCATTCGTTTCCTGTCTCTCTCTGAAACGGTCACAATTGTTGCATCACGTGTTTGGACTTACAGCATGCTGAAGCAGCTTTTGTGGACAGTTCATGTTCCCATTGCGGGAATATGACTGTCACGGTGTTGAGGTCGAGCTCATTACCTCATTACCACGCCCCGCCTTTGGGTGCCGCGTGGGATGGGTGATAGGAGGATGGTGTTGGATGTCTCGCCCGGTAACCATTCCCTGTGGGCTCCTCACTCCTCCCTTCCACTGCAGCCGGTGGAGTCCCCCGTGGAGCGTGTTGGTCCATCGGTAATGGGTGGACCGGCCGTTTCACCCGGGGTTCCCCCAGAGGACAGGACGCCGATTGCAGCATCGGAGGGTGAGCTGGCCTCTGGAGATGACTCGACTGCGTAACGTTGCCCAAGTCGGATCCAGAACTGTCAGCTATGCTGAATTGGGCTGCCGAGGCTGTCGGACTCGAGTGGATCCCTCCACCGTGTCCCGCTCAATCTCAGTTGGATGATTGGCATCACGGGGTGGGCCGTGCTGGTTCTCAGCCCGCCGCCCCAGTGCCCTTCTTTCCAGAAGTGCATGGAGAGCTTACTAGGTCGTGGACGGTTGTGTTATTTCTGTCAGAGCGGACAACCCCTTGGACAGACACTGGCTCTCAGCTGGCCCCAGGGCACCGCAGAAATGCGTTCCCCAGTGAGCCTTCTAAAAAAGCGGCTATGTGATTCATTGTCGCTTGGCGCCCGCTCAAGTTCAGTGATTTTCATCACACTCAAGTTTTGAGCAGAGATGCTCCTGAAGCTCAGTGAATTTCATCACACCTACTGTAGTGTTGAGCAGTGCTCCTGTTTTGTGCACGCATGTCGCTTGCACGTACTGTGCTAGGTCAGGAGTGGAGCAGGTCTTGATAGTTGCCCCTCATTGGCCCAACCAGACCTAGTTCCCCTCGACAGCCCTTCCTGACTTTCCCCTGAATACATTCTCACGGGGGAATGATGGCACCCACGTTCAGACCCCTGGAGAGATTCCAGGCCAGTCCTAAAAATGGATACGGAGGTTCAGGTGGCTACCGCAGGATTATGTGGTAGTCACCATCACTTCTGCGAGAGCACCCCTAAGAGGAAGTGTTGCTTATGCCAAATAGAAGTGGAACCTATTCGTTGAGTGATTCATTTCTGTGCTCTCTTTCCTGCAAGATGGGTTGGAGTGAGGGCTGTGTCCTCCACCCTCAAAATGATGTTGCCTCTATTTTTTTCTTTGACGCACATCATGATGCAGTAGCATGGGAAGCACGTTCCTCAGCAAAAAAGCAACTGGTGCGTGCGTCCACTTCCGTGTTTATACCCGTACTGCGGGGGGAGTGTGTAATCACGCACGCCAATGTTGAATTGGCTTGATTAAATAGTAGTACGAAGAAGACAGGCTCCCTACCCAGCTAGAAATGTTTTGTTCTAAAAACGGTCTGAGAACATTACCATGAAGTTCTAATAATGTTTTCAGCGGGTAGTTTTATTTTGGTTCCCAGAATGTTCACCTAAAAGGTACACAGCAAAAACTCCAGTGATAAAAATTAATGAGATAATTAAGTTATTCATTGAGCGATGAGTGACCATTATTGAAGACACCTGATGTTAACAAGCAGAATCACTGAAGGAGAAAATCACTATTTTAAGTCACCATTGTGGTGATTAGTGTTTGTTTTAGTTGGCCTCTTGACCCTTACATTTTTTACTTTAAATTTTGTTTGGCTGTTGTAATTGAATTATAACTCCCAGATGAACAAAGAGAAAAGTTGATCAGGTGGTGTTGGTTATGTTTTGATATTAATCATCATTTGACCTGAATCACAAAACTCAATAAATCTCTGACTTAGATTTATATTGTTGATTACATCATCAAGTGATTCTACAACATAAGATCCAGAATTTTCTATTTATTCCAAAGGATTTCTTAAAAGCTGTTTTGATAAAAATAAAAAAAATAAAAAGATATATTTGTTTAGGCACAAACAGACATCAATAATGATTGTATGAATCTCAACAATGGTGACAAACGAAATATTTAATTAGGAAAAGGAAATTACTAAGACAATTCAGATCATAATTTATTCATACTGAAATGCATGATGGGAGCCATGAATGAGTTTTGATTGGTGGCACCCAGAATGCACTGCAACATGCTTTATTATTGTCACCATTGTTGAGATTCACAGGCTGAATCTTGATGTCTGTGTGTCTAAATTAAATATTTTGAACAGAACTTTTAAGAAATACTTTGGATTCTATAGAAATGCTGCAAATCGTATGCTATAAAACCACCAGGCTGCTGCAATCAACACTCTCTAAACTTTAGTCCTCTGTTGTAAGTCGCTTTGGATAAAAGCATTTGCTAAATGACTAAGTGTAAATGAGTTTAGTGTTTCAGGTCTAATGATGATTACGTCAAAACATAACCAACACCACCTGATCACCTTTTATCTTTTTTCATCTGTCAGTTATAACTTAGTTACAACAGCCAGACAAAATCTAAAGTTATAGTTTAAGGGTCAAGAGCCCAACTAAAGCAAACGCTAATCACCATAATGGTAACTTAAAATGAGATTTTCTCCTTTGGTTACTCTGCTTGTTAACATCAGGTGTCTTCAATAATGGTCAATCATCACACAATTAATCACTTAATTATCTCATTCATTTTAACACTCTTCAGTGTTCATTTAACACTCATATTTTAACACTTTAACTCTTTGAGTGTGGAGTCAAATAAACTCCCAGGAGAGTTAATTTAACACTAGAGTTTTTGCTGTGTAGGATAACATTCTCTAAAAACATCCTCAAAATGTTACAGTTAAACCGTCATATCTTAGTTTACATTTAACCTTATAGAAACATTATTTGGAATGAGAAAACATCCTCAAAACATTATTTGAACATTACATTCAAATGGTTTCTTTAAAACATTAACCAAACTTGTAGGGAATGTTAGCCAACGTTCTGAGAACGTTCCCTGCTAGCTGGGTAAGTGTGATCCCCATTCATAATGTTTGCATGTAGTTCTCTGAGCCTGATAGCATTATTGGCCAAAACCATGTTTATTATCTCTCTCTCTTGTTCTTGCGTGAATATGGGCCCCCTTCCTCCTTGTCGTTCCCAACCCTCAATCCTATGTAGAGAATAATACATGTAACTTACTGTAAAATGTCACAGGAAGGGGTATCACAAGTGCTGATATGATGCATACAATAAGCGGCTGATTACTGTAACTGTAGACAGATCTTCTTTGACCTGTTTTCCTGTTGAAAAGTCCTTATGACAGATTCCACTGTATATCTGCTAAGATTTGGCTGAACTCTCAGTCCAGCCTCCCTCAGCATCAATCCGTGGTTCACAACATGGTCCACTAGTGTTGCACAAATGTCATTTGATAAGTTTGGTCCTCTTCTTCTTTGTGCACATTCTCCTCCTGCTTCAGGTCTTCCTCGACCTCTGGCTCGGCCTTGGAGGCAGATGAACCTACCTGGTGCATTTTAATAGTGCTTAAACCTGATTGGTGTGTCTACAATTTAGCAATCACGTGTTTGTGCACCTGATGGCTATGTTTAACAGATTGGCTCATAGGTGTGGTAATTTGACAGTCAGTGCTTTGGTATTGCAAGGAAGTGACATCATGATATACTTCTGTGTCTGATGTATACAAGTGTGTTTAGTGTTTTGCAAATCACTGTGTGTAATATTTAGCAAATAGTGTGAAGCTGACAATGTGCTTACAATTGTGCATATCTAGCCTTGTGTTTTGCTCCTTGAGTGTAAGGTTTTGCTAATTGTGGGAAAAGTTTCATTTTAGTGTGTAAGCAATCATATAAAACAGTAATATACTATATTCAATACAGTACTATACTTACAGTACATACAGTATGCAATATATTCACCTCAGTTGTGATTATTATACTTTTTTATGTAATTGCAAAAAATTAAAAATAGGTCATCTAGTTCAGTGGTTCCCAAACCTGTCCTGGAGTACCCCCAACACTGCACGTTTTCTTTGTCTCCCTAATCAAACACACCTGATTCAACTCAGCTAATTAACGTGTGTTTGATTAGGGAGACAAAGAAAACGTGCAGTGTTGGGGGTACTCCAGGACAGGTTTGGGAACCACTGATCTAGGCTGCGTTCCAGTCCACTTTTAGACACGCACTTGCGAGCTTCCCTAAGCACTTCCCCTCGGGGGAATCCCTGCCGCCATTTTGAAGTGCGTTCCACTTCGTGAAGTGAATGAGGGAAGTTTATATGGACAGACCCTCGTTCCCTCGATTTTTACAGAGGGAGCGAGTCTACTTCAAATGTACACTTCAGGCACCTATATGTCCCACAATGCAGTACAATTGTGACATCACCACATATCTCGTCTAATCACCACCACAGCAGACAACTCTATGATATATTAATTATAATTTTTTTCATTTAAAACAACCCAAACACACCTATACAAATTTGGATGCTGTATTAAACAAAGGAAAAAATAAATAAATAATAAATCAACTCCATAGCTGATTCCAAGTGATCAAGGGCTTAGGACGTTCCAATTCAGCCCATTGCAGTTTCCGCCAGGGCACTCATGCAACGTAAGCAATGACGTACATCCGAGTGAACAAGACGGAGGGAAGTTAGCGAGTGAAGGGTATCGTCGCTGCCCGATGAAACTCACGTATGTCCAAAACGGTTACTTTTCAGGAAGTGAAAAAAACACAGTAATTTAAAAAGCAGTTGAACGTAGCATTGTCATACTTGGTATGGCATCTTTAAATGTAACCATATTCTTGCCAGTGTAATGATATAATCCACATTTGACCAAAATCGAGTTTAAATGGACATACGTGCATATTTTACAGTAACGGTGGTCGATACGCGTTCTTCCGATCATTAATTAGAATGGCCAAGTCGCGTTTCATATTGACAGATGAATAGGCTACGCTCAGTTTATTAAATAGCCTACGTCTCAGTTTATTAAATGTCTCTTGCAAACTATGAAGGGACAATGAATCACTACACTCATTGCTGACCCCAGGGCCGGCGCGTCCATATAGGCGAACTAGGCAATTGCCTAGAGCGGCACTTTTGTAAGGGCAGCAAAATGTGTGCCAACCGGGAATGAACAATTCACAAAATAGGCTAGGCTATATGATCATATAATCATACATAATCAGAGAGCCTTTTTCTTTTCGTTTTGAATTATTTCGTTTAAAGACTTTTCAAGCTTTGTGTATTTGATGTCTTTCTCATGTCTGTGTGAGGCATACACTTAGTTTCATTAAGTTAGGATGAGATGCGCTCCAGTTAACGTGCAATGCAAGTGACCGCGCGGGCGCCTCCATGATTATATTGTCTGCTATTTGCTTCTTATTTTTTAAATCCACTCCAGGCAATTGGTTGATGAAAAATTGATTAAAATTAAGATACAATTTTTACAAAACGAAATTAACTTTAAATAAAGGTTTTCTACAAAACAAAACTTAATGAAGTGGTCAAAATCATGTCTGACCCGTCTCAAATTGTGCATCCTATTACTCGTGCTGTTCACTTTTCATACTTTCAACAGTATAGTAGACCTACAGACTCTATTTGTACAAATTGCTGCACATTCATTTAATTCTGCATTTTGCACACACAAGTTGAAAGTCTTCAAATCAAGTTCACGGATAATTGTGCGTGCATTTATTAATCATTATGATACTAAAATCATAACAAAGTATGCTATGTACAAAAAAATACAGCCATTTCTGTTTTTTTTTTCTTTTAAACAAAAAAACAAGCTGCACCATTTTTTTACATTTCATCTTTCATTCCGAAATAGAATAATGAATGAACGAAAAAGTACACGGACCTGTAGGCTATTAGCCTTTTTACCCGTTATCAATCTAAATTAATCTCGTTTTTAATTTAACTTAATTTCGTTTTTCTTTATTTAAATTTCGTTTTTCTTTATTTAAATTTCGGGTTTTTCTTTATTTAATTTTCGTTTTTTCTTTATTTAAATGTCATTTTTCTTTATTTAAAATTCGTTTTTTCTTTAGGCTATTTAAATTTCATTTTTTCATTTTTTAAATTTTGTTTTTTTCTTTATTTAAATTTAGTTTTTCTTTATTTAAAATTCGTTATTCTTTATTTAAATCTACCCTTTACTGTGTCAGTAATTTATTAGTCAGAAAAATATTAGACTACCTTAAAAGTATTGCTTAAGTTGACAGACCCGTGCGTGAACATCTCCACAATAAACAGTGACAATTACTTCGTCTTGACCATTTACCGGTAAATAACAGTTGTGAATATATTGCGAATATATATTATAAACTTGAACAGTTGTCAAAAACAAACGTTTGCTGATACTTCACCTCACAGAGTTATTCGGCTATCCAATGCTGAGCTTCCAGAGACGCTTAGAACGAGATGCCTCCACAGGGCGGGAGATACGCGGCGTGATTGACAGCTTTGACACCAAATGGATATACGTGAAAATCAGATGACATGATTTCACAACTTTTCATTGGTCATTTAGATATGTGAAGCATACTGTATACGGAAATGAACCTGGACATTCTATCCGTCGAAAAATCTCAAAATCGGCAAAATGGACATACGCGGTTTTCATCGGACAGCGACGGTATGACAATTTTGGACTGGAACGCAGCACAAGTTCTCCTTCCAATAGTAACGGTCATCAGCTGGAGTGCCCTTGAGAGGACACCAGAGGACACTCCACATCAGACTATCGTGATTCCCTCACAACTACATTTCCCATAACTCACTGCCCGGACACATCATCCCTGATTGCATCCACCTGTGTCTCATTGCCTTGTTAGTCTCAGCCTATTTAAATCATGTACACTCATTCATTATCTGTGAGGTCACTTCATAATAAAAGAATAGCTGTCTCCTTCCTTTGGGTTCCTGCTCATGTAGGGGTGGAAAGAAATGAAGCTGTAGATATGCTAGCAAAAAACTCTATAAAGCATGAAACAGTAGATGTGCGCATACCAATATGTAGAGTAGAGGTTAAAACCATCATAAAGCAACATTCAATTAAAAAATGGTAGGAATATTGGAACACAGCGGATACAGGACGCCATTTATACAGTATTAAAAATCAAGCAGTCACAAGCATGAGGAAGGGCAGAAGCCCAAGGGAGGAGATGTTAGTTTTACGTCTTAGAATGGGTCACACTGGTTTAAATACAACATTGTACAGAATAGGAAAACACCCCACTGGACTATGCACTTATTGTAATGTACAAGAGACAGTGAAGCATATATTGTTAGACTGCAAAAAATATGAAGAAGGGCATAATTAAAGACACAAATGGATGAACAAAGCATTACACTTGAGCATTTATTAGGGAAAACATCTGGGAAAATACACAAGTTATTAATTTTGTTTTTGAAAAACACTGGGCTAAGCGAAATAATTTAATAGGAGGTTTGTTTGTTTTTTCTACTCTTCTCTATCTCCTTTGATGTCATTATAATGCCCACACTCCAGTCTAGTAGGTGGCGGTAATGCACCTTTGAGATGAGTTGCCAACCGCCATTAAAACCTGAAAGAAGAAGAAGAAGAAGAAGAAGAAGAAGAAGAAGAAGAAGAAGAAGAAGAAGATTATCTGTGAGGTCTTGTTGTTTCATGTAATACTGTTTCATCAGCTGGATAATGATAGTCTGATGTGGAGTGTCCTCTGGTGGCTCTCAAGGGCACTCCAGCTGATGACCGTTACAAGTAAGTTTCCCCTTTTGTTTGTTGTTTTGGCTAGACCTTTGAATGCTTCCATTTTCTTTGTTTAACAAAAAAAAATAAAAAATTTTTTTCATTATCAAGTGGTTGGCTCACATTTCTGGGGCAGAGGACTGAAGGGAATCCTCCACGCTTACGTTTCTCCGTTTTGATTTAATTTAATCCTGTTATCCTCTCTCAAACCTACTGGGAGAGCTTTTTTTTTTTTTAACTGCATGCTTTGGATGCTGTGTTCTCCATTTATGTTGATGTAGTGTCTATTGGTTGATCTGAAGTGAAATGGCTTGACTCTCCACACATCCATATAGAGAAGCAAGAAGAAGACAGACAGAAAAGAAAAGCACAGAGTAAATATTTGTGTGAAGCTGCACTTTTCTTTTCTTTAATTTCATTAGCATCTTTTTCAGCTGAATCTTTTATTTTTATCCAGAACTAGACCTCACTGCTTTTTGCAATGACACTGATATATATATATATATAAAAAATTCTCCACTACTGTCATTTTCCACATTTTCACTCCTTACATTGTTCACAACCATTTCTGTTATTTCATTATTCATTATTCTTTAATCTTTTCATTTTGTTTGTTTAATAATTTCAAATGAAAGGTACTTTTAATAGTAATATTAAAATTATTATGTGTCACTACAATAAAAACTAAATGAATATGATTTCCATCAATACAATTATATCTTGATAAACACACACCATTTTTATGTTTTCTTGGCAGTACTTCCCTGACAAAACGTACTCGGTTACTAACGTAACCTCGGTTCTCTCTAGAAGAGGGAACGAGTACTGCGTTTTTGTAGAAAACGCTACGGGAAAAGTCTCTTTTCACGAAATACTGAAGCAAAAAATTATCCTTAATTTTCATAAATGTAAAACGCGTTGCGGCAGTGCTAAGCTATGGCGAGACGGCTTGCTCGCTCATTGGCTGCTCTGCGGCAACTGCATAAGCCTATCGAGCGAGGCCTGAGGTGACGTCAGGCCAATGAGGACGCTTCGCGCCCTCCTAGCCATTTCCCGCCGAGACGGGTGTGGCTAGCCTCTATATAAGGAGCTCGAGAAGGCTTATTCACTTGATTTTCATCGCCGAAGCGAACCAGAGTGAACCGTACGCACGGCAGAGAACGCAGTACTCGTTCCCTCTTCTAGAGAGAACCGAGGTTACGTTAGTAACCGAGTACGTTCTCTTACGAGAGTCCTCTCGTACTGCGTTTTTGTAGAAAACGCTACGGGAACCCCTTGTAAAACGCCGTGCGTGCTGGGATAAAGACACCGATCACTGGAAGCTAACCAGGTGTACAGTGCATAATCACCAGATAGACTCAAAGGGCCTGGGATTAAGGGAGGGGAACCTTAATTCCCTATATTGTAACGTCCGCGGACGTAAAACATGACCTCACAGAGAGAGTCTAGAGACAAGAGGGGATTCCTCTGTCCTTATATGGTTGCGTCAGCAGACGCGAATATGACATCACATAGACAGGGTGGGGGAGCCTGAACTAAATGTGAGAAATGTGGGTCTTACACAGTTCTGCCCATAAGACAGTCGGCAGCGCGTTGCGCATGCGATTTCAGTGTTCTAGTTATACAGCTGAATCAGCTATACCGATAGTAGCTTAGCCTGTAAGGCGGGAACCTCTAGGTTGTAAAACCTGATAAATGTAGACGGCGAGGCCCAGCCCGCCGCCGTACATATATCCTGTAAGGAAATCCCGCTGGACCAAGCCAGTGCGCTCTAACTCCCAACGGGCACTGGAGGCCCTTGGTAGTATAAGCCAGCGCTATGGCGTCAACTATCCATCTGGATAAGCTCTGTTTCGACACAGCCATTCCCTTGGAACGTCCACTGAACGAGACAAAGAGCTGCTCAGTCTGTCTGAAGACAGCCGAGCGGGACACGTAAGCTCTTAGAGCCCGAATGGGGCAAAGAAAACTTGAGTCCCCTTCCTCACTTGATCCCGGCAGGGCAGACAGGGAGATAACCTGAGCCCGAAACGGTGTGTTGAGGGACTTTGGCACATAGCCATGCTTAGGTTTGAGTATGACTTTAGAGTCGTTAGGTCCAAACTCCAAGCACGCTGGGCTCACAGAGAGCGCGTGCAGGTCGCCTATGCGCTTCACCGAAGCGAGAGCCATCAAGAACACTGTTTTGAAAGACAAATGTTTGAGGCTAATAGATTGGATAGGCTCGAAAGGGGCACCTTTCATGGCCGCCAATACCGTAGAAAGGTCCCACATAGGAACTGAAGGAGGTCTGGGTGGATTCAGTCTCCTAGCTCCCCTGAGGAAGCGGATGACTAAATCATTCCTTCCTAGTGACTGGCCCAGCGTTGAACCGGAGAACGCTGAAATAGCCGCCACATACACTTTGAGCGTGGAAGGGGATCTGCCCTTATCCAACAGCTCCTGTAGGAAGGAGAGAACCTCCGTCACCTCACAATCGAGAGGTGATAGGCTCCGAGCTGTACACCAGCCGGAGAAAACCGACCACTTCGAGGCATAAAGCCGCCGAGTTGACGGCGCCCTGGCCTGAGTGATGGTGTTTATCACTCCCTCTGCGAGGTCAACGGATAACCGTTGAGCGCCCACACGTGAAGGGACCACAGCTCCGGGTGTGGGTGCCAGATCGAGCCCCTGGCCTGCGAGAGGAGATCTCTCCTCCATGGCACTGGCCACGGAGCGATGTCTGCTAGCTGCATCAGGACTGGGAACCATGCCTGGTTCTTCCAGAGCGGTGCTACAAGCAGCACTGAGCATTTCGTTTCCTTGACCCGCTCTAACACCTGTGGCAGGAGGGAGACGGGGGGAAAGGCATAAAGCGGGCAGCGCGGCCACACGTGGGACAGCGCGCTGTCGCTTCTGGAAAAGAACACGGGGCAATGAGCGTTTTCGCGGGACGCGAATAGGTCCACTTCCGCTCTGCCGAATCTTTCCCACAACAGCAGAACTGTTTGCGGGTGTAGAGACCATTCGCCCAGGGGAATGTTGTTCCTGGACAGCCTGTCTGGGCCCACATTCTGGAGCCCAGGCACATGCACTGCTCTCAGCGAGCGCAAATTGTGCTGAGCCCATACTAGGAGGCGTTCCGCCAGCCTGTATAGGGCTGTGGATCTCAGACCGCCCTGGCGATTTATATAGGACACCACGGCCGTGTTGTCCGAACGGACTACGACGTGATGGTCCTTGATTTGGGGACAAAAACGCGTCAGCGCATTGTGCACTGCCAGCATCTCCAGGCAGTTGATGTGTTGGAGCTTTTCTCGTTTCGACCATAGGCCGAAGAACGGTCTGCCCTCGAGCAGCGCTCCCCATCCCGAGGTGGATGCGTCTGTCGACACCATCCTCACTCTCGAGGAAGTCCCCAGGCTTACACCTGATCGGTACCAGTCGTCCGCCAACCAAGGTATTAGGGCTGCCACACAGCTCTGATTGACCTTGAGACGTAACCGGCCGGACACCCACGCTCCGCGCGGAACTCGCGCTTTCAGCCAGAACTGCAGAGGGCGCATGCGGAGCAAGCCCAGCTGAAGAACCGGTGATGCTGAGGCCATGAGACCTAGCATCCTCTGAAACGTCCTGAGCGGGGTAGTCGCGCTGCAGCGGAAAGATCTCGCTGCGCGCTGAATGTGCAGCACGCGCTGTGGCGACAGCCGTGCTGTCATAGACTGTGAGTCCAGAATGGTACCCAGAAACGAGATCGTTTGACTGGGGTTCAGTGAACTCTTCGTCCAATTGACTGTGATACCAAGATTCTCGAGGTGATCGAGTAAAATGGCTCTGTGCTCCACGAGCTGTGATCGTGATTGAGCTAGGATCAGCCAGTCGTCCAAATAGTTCAGCACTCGCATGCCTCTGAGTCTGAGAGGAGCGAGCGCTGCGTCCATGCACTTCGTAAATGTACGAGGTGCCAGGGACAAGCCGAACGGCAGGACTGTATACTGGTATGTCTGACCCTCGAAGGCGAATCTCAAGTATTGCCTGTGATGTGACGCTATTTGTATTTGAAAATACGCGTCCTTCAGATCTATCGACATGAACCAGTCTCCTCGGCGAACATGCGCAAGGATTTTCCTGGTCGTGAGCATTTTGAAACTGCGTTTCACTAATGCTTTGTTCAGCCGTCTTAGATCCAGTATGGGTCTGATACCACCGTCCTTTTTGGGGACTAGAAAGTATCTGCTGTATAGCCCCCCTTTGCTTTGAGCTAGGGGTACGTGCTCTATCGCCCCTTTGCTTATCAGTTTTGATATTTCGGCGCGAAGTAGGTGTGCTACTTCTAAATTCACCGAAGTTTCGACGCGCGCTGTGAAGCGGGGGGGGCGTCGACAAAACTGTAGCGAGAAGCCTCTCTTTATAATGCCTAGCACCCAGTCCGAAACCCCTGGGAGCGCTGCCCATGCTACTGCATGGTTGGCTAAGGGCTGGATACGAAACACGCTCTGTTCGTGTGACAGAGGTGCTTCGGGGTGCGATAACATAGGCGTTATGCCTGTGGCATTCGAGGCGGGGGGCGCGCTTATTACAGCGGGCAGAGCGCTCGTCCTCGACCTTACTACAGTGCTTAACTGAGTGAGGGAGGGCTGAGCGAGTTCCGCGGGACTCATGTCTGCGGGTAAATGTGGGCGGGACGCGGGCACATTCACTGCTTTGGACGCGCTGTCTGCCTGAGCAGAGCGAGCGCACACAGGTCTCGTTTTTACAGAGAGCCTGTGGTCCGTGAGACATAGTGTGTGTGGGCACTGGGAAGTGGACACTTTCACTACATTTGAAGCGCAATCGATCTGGGTCGATTTTATGTGCGCGAGCCCTAAGTGTAGGGCTGTGCTTATGTGTAGGGATGGGCACTGAGGAGTGGGCATCGACACTACGTTTATAGCACCATCGGCCGTGGCCGGGACACCAGAAAATACACTCTTTTCGGGATATATCTGGGTAGCCGTGAAAACGGCTTTTGTGTGCAGGCAAGCGGGCAACTGTGCGGGCTTGCGCCTTGCAGAAAACGCTGGGGCAGTCGCAAGTCTTGGGACTGAAACAGCGGCGCGCTTGGGTGAGAGACCGGCCGCAGCGGGACTCACACACCTGCGCTTTCCTAGGAGTGCTAGGACTTCTTCGGGGCTTCCGGCTTTACCACAATCCTCGACCGCGGCCCGCGCTGAGCGGGGCGTCGGCTAGTAGAGCGAGAGCGGGACCTAGAGCTGTGCTGCTGTCGCTGCTGTCGCTGCTGTGAAGATGTGGCCGAAGGCGGGGGCTGAGGCTGAGAACTCCGCGGAGTCTGTTTCTCACGACTCGCTGCAGAACCGGAGCGCTTCGGAAGGAAGTGCTTGAAGGCTTGAGACGCTTTCTGGGCTTCGGTAAATCTCTCCACGAACTCGGAGAGAGAAGAACCGAAAAGGCCAGCGGAAGACAGCGGGGCGTCGAGGAACGCGTTGCGCTCGGAATCAGCCATCTCCGTGAGCGTAAGCCATAGGTGTCTCTCAGCAACAGTGGCGGAAGCCATACATCGCCCCATGGCTTGTGCAGCAGACTTGGTAGCGCGGAGAGTTAGGTCCGAAGCGCTCCTTAAATCCGCGATGCAGATAGCTTCAGGTCCTATCTCATCCAACTTACGGAGGAGATCACCCTGGAATATCTGCAGCGTAGCCATGGTGTGTAGCGCTGACGCAGCCTGCCCAGCAGCGGAGAAGATTCGCGCGAGCAGCGTCGACGTCATGCGGCAGGCTTTGGAAGGCAACACCGGTTTAGTCCGCCGTCCAGCAGAGGGCGGGCAAAGGTGGGTTGCTATCGCCTGTTCCACCGGCGGAAGTGAAAGGTAGCCTCGGTCTTTTGCGTTATCCAAGGAGGAAAATGCAGGCGACACAGACGAGCGCGTTCGCGCAGAGTAGGGCGCATTCCAAGCTTTCGCCACTTCTTCATGAAGCTCAGGAAGAAAGGGGGCGGGCTTAGATTCCGGAGAAGTGCGCTCACCAGGGAGGAAGCTACCATCTAGCCGGGTACGAGAGGGGAGCTCCGGTGCAGACCACTCGAGGCCGAGGCTCGCCGCGGCCAGCGCGAGTACTCGCATGAGCTCCTTCTCGATGTTGGCTCTCGTAGTGGGCTTGCGGGCAGGAGGCGCGAGGTCCTCAGAGCTCGCCCAGTCCTCGCTGCCTGAAGCTAACAGAGAGCAGGAATCCTTCTCCCCCGACGCGGCCTCGGAAACGACTTCCTCTGATGAAGCGGCGGCAGACTGCGGGCGCTGAGCATCAGGAAGAAGAACAGGAGAAGCCGGTGAAGCAGGCGGGCGAACCGGCGAGCTTGGTCGGGTTGGAGCGGGTTCCGGGACCCGCTGCGAGCGGCGCTTCTTGCGGCGCGGCAGCGCGGCGGGGCATGCAGACTCTGAGAAGGAAGCCAGGCGAGTCCGCAGAGTCACCATAGGCAAAAGCTCGCAGTGAGGGCAACCGCCGTCAGCGAGCGCGAGCGCTGCATGGTCCTCTCCCAAACAGGAAACGCAGATGACGTGGCGGTCTCCCTGGGAGAGTGGGGCTCGGCACGAGCCACATGAAGGCATCTTTAAAAAGACGCAGCTCTTTTAGGGGTGAGTGTCGCGGGGCGAACACACACACACACACACAAGAACAGTAATAAACGAAAGGATATAGCGCCGGAAAGCGCAGTAGGTACGGCCGTAGAAGGCGGCGTTGCCAGCGGCTTCAAGTGGCTCGTCCCGCTGAAGTGCTTGCCTCAAACGACGCTTGCTTCCTCGTGATCCAGCGATGTGAGAGCTTCGCTGAAGAGATGAAAAATCAAGTGAATAAGCCTTCTCGAGCTCCTTATATAGAGGCTAGCCACACCCGTCTCGGCGGGAAATGGCTAGGAGGGCGCGAAGCGTCCTCATTGGCCTGACGTCACCTCAGGCCTCGCTCGATAGGCTTATGCAGTTGCCGCAGAGCAGCCAATGAGCGAGCAAGCCGTCTCGCCATAGCTTAGCACTGCCGCAACGCGTTTTACATTTATGAAAATTAAGGATAATTTTTTGCTTCAGTATTTCGTGAAAAGAGACTTTTCCCGTAGCGTTTTCTACAAAAACGCAGTACGAGAGGACTCTCGTAAGAGAACCACCTTGTTAACATGAACTAACAGCTGTTAACCTTCCCTGAATGAGTAGAGGATAAATCTTCCCTTATACAGAGAATGACTCTTCTCCGGCATTGCAGAGGATAACGTTTGTTATCAACCTTCACTGATTAGACAGGATAAACCAACTTCCTTGACTATACAGAGGATGAAACACTTTTCTGGTGGCGCAGAGGACAACCACATGTACTCCACAGAAATGGAGACGTTTTTTGGTACCAAAACAAACTCCAATCAAGCAAAACAAAAAACATTTAATTAAATATATTTATTTGGTGATAAACAGGGAACATTCCAAATGAATAAAGCATTGAATTGATCTGTAAAAGAACTCCAGCATGAGTTCGGCAAAATCAATATGGTTACGTCTTGCTTTGGCAATCGTGATCGCCAGGACCGTGATCTCCGTGGTGACCATGGTGATTGTGATCTCCGTGACCGTGATGACCGTGATCTCCGTGGTGACCGTGATCTCCGTGGTGACCATGGTGATCGTGATCTCCGTGACCGTGATGACCGTGGTGACCGTGACCTCCATGACCTCCGTGACCATGGTGATCGTTACCAGCCCACTCTGGTTGCGTCGGCAGTTCAGCTGCAGGCTTTGGAGGTTCGGCCGCAGGCTTCACTGGAGGCTTTGGAGGTTCGGCCGCAGGCTTCACTGGAGGTTCGGCCGCAGGCTTCACCGGAGACTTTGGAGGTTCGGCCGCAGGCTTCACGGGAGGCTTTGGCGGTTCGGCCGCAGGCTTCACTGGAGGGATACAGATAGTCAGCTTTAGGCTTTCCTTTCAGTGGCCAACATGACATCATGACTTTGCGTTAACATACACGCCACTTTCAAGTCAAAAGTGGCGTGTTATTTATACGCATTTTGAGCTATCCGCGTGCATGTTCACGCCGAAACGAACCGTCATCTTCCGCGTGTATGTCTACGCCGTTAAATGTCCGAGCGAAACGGAGCAAAATGTATGTGAAATTAATCATGTTGGTCCCCTTTGGAAAACGTGTAGATGTCACAGTTTAACAGCCTCAGACGTGAATCTTACACGTACCATTATCCCCGGACGTTTGCTAATCCTACCATCTAATCATAACCATTTCTTAAAACTACGTAGGCTACAATTATAAAGAAAAACAACAGACAGACAAATATAATCACAATAATTTATTTAATGAGAAAATGTCAAAATCGGTACCAAAAGTTGTTCACGTGACGATGTGTCCTCTCTGGCAGTGGTTTTGTATGAGGTAACAGAGCAGAATTTAACTTATTAATTCAAATCCATGAAAATGTTAATCCGTCTTCGGTTTGGTTCGCTCTGAGGGCTGCCGCCTGCGCGGCAGTGCGCGCTTCATTTCAAATGTGAATGTGCATGACGCAATCTGTGACGAAGCAGGCGAGGCGAGAGCCAATGAGCGTTTGATATTACTGCCGTAACCATAGTAACCTGTCGTAACGCTTCTTGAGGGCGCAATTTTTGAATTTGAATTCATAACAAGCGCGGGGTTTGACGTTTACGGTCAAGATGACGATTACTGGATAAAGGGCTGAGTTTGGATCTTTTTCTTGCAAATAATGGATTCTGAAGGTTTGGATTACATCAAGCTAATAAAATTGGTGTATTTTGTGAATCGATGTTGTGTTGTAAGGTTAATTATTGTGATTATACATTTTAATATTGTCCATAAAATGGGTATGTTTAGGTGTGGGAGTACAGTTAAGGGATCTTACATTTATAATCTATACATGGTATTAACCCCAGTGACGGGTAGGTTTAGGGACGGAGTTGGGGTAGGTCATATTTATAATGTAACGTTAAGTCAACGGCGTTGATAAACACGCTGAAAAGCGATTATGCGTGTTGATAGCACGCCAAAAATGGAAATCGAATTGGCGTGTCAATTTCACTTCATTTCATGAGATCAGCCTGCAGTGGCATTCAGCACAAAACTCAAATCATGAATAGCAACGGAGTGAAGTGCATTTTAAATATTCATCCTCTTTATTAATGTTGTAAAGCTATTCTGTGAAACTCTGCTATGTGCTAAATTCAGGATTTTTGGTCATCGAGTAGGATATGACAACCGAATTATAAAAGGCACACTGGAAAATAAAAAAGCTGACCCAAACATAACCGAATATAATACAACTACCTGTATATGGAGCCATACACTCATGTCCACATCCATTGCTGCAGCATTTCTCATTGTTCGGACAGTCACTGTCATAGTAACACATCTCAGCACAATTTCCTCCTCCAGTTTTGGTGCTTGGACACTCTCCTGGCTTTGCTGTTATACATAGATTCATGTTTATATCAATGTGTTACTTGTTTCTTTGCAATAATTTGTGAGGTTTACTAGCAACTTCTGAGTGAAAATTTGTAAAAAAGAAAATTCTCAGGGTTTCTTTTGGGAGGCCTCTAGCATCCATCATTAACTGAAACTCACTGAAAACAGGCGGCACACATGCGGGCCCACAGGGGAATTGACAGCATTTGTGTCCTCCAGAGCAGTCTTTATCAGAAGTACATCCTCGGCGGGACGGCACAACCGTCAGCATCACCGGACACTGACCGGACACTACAGAAGAGGATCATTAAGGAGGACCAAGTAGAGTTGTAACAGTTTCAGTATTTAGAAGTCAGGGGTTTTTACATGCATGTCTCAAACTTTATTTATCAGCTTAAAATCAAGTAGAAAAGCCATTTATCACTTAACTGTCAATTAGTTTTAAAGACAGAGTACTGTTACAACCTACCCCACTACTGGTGGGGTGTGTAATAGAAGCACAATGCAGATAGAAGACATGGACAGTTAATATGTTTTTCATAAATTTACTATTGCATCTAAACGTACTGTAGCTACATGTTCAAGAGAAGTCATATTTTGTACGGCACTTATGCATTTCTTCGGGCCGTGTAATGAAGCTAAAATATCTTCTCACCTGCGACTCCAGCGTGTGTTGTGCTCAAACATGCAGACAGACACAATAAAACAGCACTAAACGAGCAGTACACTCGAGCTGTCATCCTCTCGACTTGCAATCTCACAATCAACTCTACTGGAAAACACGCTGAATTAGTCAGTCAGGAGGGACAGTGAGGCGCGCACACACACAAAACTACAACAGAAACATGTGCTGCTGAATCCCGCAATATGTATCGCTGTAAGTTATGTGTTTTATTTTGTGTTTTTTTTGAAAACGCGTTTTTAAAGATCCAAGGAATCCTGGGTAACTCCAACACTGATCAACCTCACCTGCCTGTAGCTTTCAAGTAATCTAATCTTGAAGACCTAGATTAGCTTGTTCAGGTGTGTTTGATTAGGTTTGCGTTGCGTTCACGCCAGATGTTAAGGATGGCTGACGCGAAACAGTCGTTCCGAAGCTTTGCGAGATCCCGAAGCGCAGATGTTTCGAAACACTGATCCGAAGCGTGATTCAAAACACCTATGTCACGTGACTATGGCCAAACGAAGCCTCGAAGTGTTTCACTAATTATGTTTTATGTTTTATGCTTCTGCGTCGAACTGCCGCCGTAGCTACGTCGTAGGCTGTGTGTAGCGCGCGTACCCTGACGTGCACCTCTCCAAAAATGTAACAACGCGTCAATTCTACGCGGACACAAGCGCTGTGATTGGTCTGCCAGAACCCCTCCCTCTGGGTTTCACACGCTCCCTAGGTACGCGTCAACGCGGACAACAACACAGAAGTATAAATTAAAACCAACACGTTGCCTACGGCGTATAGGCTCCGGCGTAGGTCCGACGCAGAAGTATAATGAGGCCTTAAGTGTTTCATCAGGTGTGGTCCGCCGAATCAGCGTTTGATTGACACGGTCGGGAACAGACCACACAGTCGCACATCTGTATAAAAGTGAAATCAACGCATCTTGACCTCGTGGGTTTTTGTGAGAGGAGTTTGATTTTGAGATAGCGGATTTTTGGTGATATAGTGACATAGTGCGATTTGATTAGTTATAGGCTATTTAGGCTTGCATTTAAATTTAACATGAATTTAAATGAAACTGGAAAGAGATAGCAGTAATCTTTCCTCATTTGTATGTCCTAGCTAAAAAAAATATCTCCGCCGTCGGCGTCAATGGCCTCGTGGTCAGTGCGCCGACATGTAGCGCCTTTGCACTCGGGCGTCCCGAGTTCGAGTCCCGGCTCGTGGACCTTTCCCGCCTCGTTTTTTTGTCATCTCTCTACTGTCCTGTCACAATAAAAGGAAAATCACCAAAACAATATATATATATATCTTTGCATGCCAGTAACAAGTGTCCCTTGTGAGAGGATTTTTTCAAAGGCTGGAGAAATTATCTGTAAAAAAAGAAGTAGTCTAAGTCCTTCCACAGCAGAGAAATGAATATTTTTGAATAAAAATCTCTAAAAAAGTGAGACATTGTGGCTTGATTTCTTTATTAATATTCATTTTGCAAGACCAAAATGCACAGTGAGGAGCCTATAGGTTACAATCTTCACATATTAGAAAATTATAATAATAAAAAAACAACACATTTTTTTAATGGCTCGTCAATGTTGTTTCAGATCAACACCTGCAAGTGACCACTAGGTGTCACCGTTGAGACGGGTGTCGGATTGATTCGAAGCCTCGAAACAATATGGCACATTTGGTTCAACTGTTTCAATTGCTTCACGAGGCCTCGATCTGGCCATCACTACCAGATGTTGTAATACTTACCTTAATTAGGAGATGATAAAGATGATGACAAGTTTACAAGTTGTTATTATGAAATTTTGAACTAAGTTGTTGTATTTTATATTAGTACTAATAAAAGGAAAACGCAGCTGAACAAGCGTGCAGAAGCTCAACACTCCATTCTTTTATTCTGCTTCTTTTTTACCTCAACACTCCAAGTTAATAGCGACCCCTAGTGGCAGAGCATATTAACTCAGCATAACATTTTAAGCTAACACAACATAAGTTCATGGTTCTTTTTTTCCATATGTTGCTGCGAACCCGAAAGGGAAGTGGAAATAAAAATCAATAATAGGCTGAACTGTACCATGATATGTCCGTAACATGTGCGTAGATGACCTACCCATAACTGTTACATTAGAGTTAGCTAAGTTTAACACAGTTTGTACAGTAGCTATAAAAGTAAAAAATGTCTAAAGTTGAAAACCCAACAACCCAATGGGAATATATCCTTGTTGTGTAAAACCTCTGTTCATAATCTGTGATTACACAATTCCAATGCGAATAGCACCGGGAGGCGTCTGGAATAACTCTGCAATGATCAATCCGCATTTTTAAGACAGCTAATTTTACAGTAGGCTCATATTCAGAATGTCGACCTTCTCGTATAACGCCAACGACCGCACAAATGGGCTTCCTTTGTGAAATATAGCAGACCACCGTTTTAAATAACAGTTTAAAAAAGATGGTTTGTTATAGTCCGACAGACAGACAGACAGACAGACAGATAGATATATAGATAGATAGATAGATAGATAGATAGATAGATAGATAGATAGATCTTGAAGTGTAAAGCTGGTTCTCATACACAGATAATGCCTATTTATGAATGAAATTCATGCGTTTATTTGTCATTTAAACTGATGCAAACAGGGAAAGAGTAGAAAAGTCGTATTATCCTGTCGCCCCCTCTAGTGGACAGCATTAAGTATTACTGCCTTCATTGCTCAGATAACGCAGGCAAGTCAATGGATTTTTTGGGGAAGTCAGTCTGACCAGACCACTAGTTATATTAGCGAGTCAGACCAGTGTGAAGGTCTGAGCTGAGTTTGGTGATACATTTAAGTTCTAGGCGGAGTCAATTTCTCATAATAATAATACATAATAATATACATACACTCAGAAAAAAGGTACAAAATCTGTCACTGGGACAGTACCCTTCAAAAGGGTTCTAATATGTACCATTTAGGTACTAAAATGTACACGTTTGGTACCAATATATAACTTTGAGGGACTTATATGCACTCTTTAGGTACAAAGGTGTACCTTTTGAAAAGGTACCGCCACAGTGACAGCTTTTGTACCTTTTTTTCTGATATGCTAGCTTTTTCAAGCCAACATAATAAAGAAAACTCAGAGAAACATCGACCAATTCAGTATGTAATAAAATTTTATTAGTTTTATAATAAAACTAATAACATTTTAAAGGTATGCCGTGCTCTTCAACCGACATTATTTAATTAATCCCAAACCTGGTAATTTTGTCAGTACTAATACGTTCACTTACAGTTTCTCTCTTTTCTGTCTCTTTCTTTTCATGTGAACTGAGGCTACACATGCATACATTCATAAATATAATCTTTATTTCTATTCAATTTTCAAAATTATGTATACGTCACACACGCCTACCGGCCTTCTGATGTAAATAAAAGACGAGAGTGGTAAATGTTACGGACATATTATCAAGGTACAGTTCAGCCTATTATTGATTTTTATTTCCACTTCCCTTTTATCCAAAGAGACGGAACTATTTGCACTGTATTTATCAATGGGAAATATATCATGCTAAAATAATCTGTCATATACTGGCTCACATTAATGGGGTCGCTTGCAGCACGAATTACGTGAGCAGCAACATAGTCTGCTTCAAATATTGTGCATAGTTAACAGTGAGTGTTGGTTTCAGACATCATTTTATTATAGTGTAGCCTATGATTTGTCAGTGCCGCACTCGTAGCTGACTCTTATTCTGCCTGACAGAAAGAAAAGCTCGTAGCTTACTGAAGGCGGAGCGGTTTGACCAATCAGATGAAAGGGCCGTTTCAGCGCCGCCCACGTGTGCAAATGAAATATCGAACCCATAAACCGATTTGTAAACCACAAACAAAAAATGAAAAATCGAGCCAAAATCGTACTCGGTTACTAACGTAACCTCGGTTCTCTCTAGAAGAGGGAACGAGTACTTGCGTAAGATATCTTACGCTAGGGGAAAACCTCTTTTCCTCGAGATATTGAAGCCAAAAATTATCCTTAATTTTGCAATAATGTAAAACGCATTGCAGCAGCATGCAGACATGGGCGAGACAGCTCGCGCGCCCATTGGCTGCTCTGCGGCAACTGCACCAGCCTATCGATAGAGGCTCCTCATGACGTCAGAACCAATGAGGGCGCTTCGCGCCCAATACGTCATGTCCCGCCGAAATCGGGTGGGGCCAGGGCTATAAATACAGCCCAGAGAGGCTGGTTTGGTCAGTTTTTCATCGCTGAAGCGAATCAGAACATGACGCATGCACGGCAAGATACGCAAGTACTCGTTCCCTCTTCTAGAGAGAACCGAGGTTACGTTAGTAACCGAGTACGTTCTCTTACGAGAGGTCTCTCGTACTTGCGTAAGATATCTTACGCTAGGGGAACACAATGTAAAACGCCGTGCGTGCTTGAGACATAACACTAAAGTCCCAAGGGCAGGTGCCCGGGGCTCATACAGTGCCTTATCACAAGGGACTCACAGAGAATCCGGGAAGAGGGGCTAGAATAGCATCATTCCTGTAATATGGAGCTCTGATAAGAGCATGTTATATCAAGTGTTCCACACACCAGGGCGAACTCGGCCTGGACTGGTAAATATGGGGGACTTACGCACTGCCCACAGGAGTATACAGACGATCCGTGATCGACGCTCTAGCAGTTTCAGCATCCCGAGCCGATAGCATCGGGCGAGCAATACTGAAAAATTAAACCGAGAGCAACCTAGCTTGCAAAGCGGGAACCTCGAGGTTATAAAACCTTATAAATGTAGACGGGGAGGCCCAGCCTGCCGCCATACAGATATCTTGCAAGGCAATCCCACTGGACCAAGCCCACGACGAGGCCATGCCTCTTGTGGAGTGCGCTTTGACACCTATCGGGCATTGCAGGCCCCTGGATGTGTAAGCTAGCGCTATAGCATCAACTATCCATCTGGATAGACTCTGTTTTGACGCAGCTAGTCCCTTAGAACGTCCGCTGAACAAAACAAAGAGCTGCTCTGTCTGTCTGAAAACAGATGAGCGAGACACATAGGCCCTTAACGCCCTGACCGGGCAAAGGAAGCCTGCGTCCCCTTCCTCTTCAGATACCGGCAGGGCCGACAGGGAGATCACCTGTGCCCTAAACGGTGTATTGAGGGATTTAGGAACATATCCGTGCTTTGGTTTGAGTATGACTCTCGAGTCATTCGGCCCAAACTCCATACACGTCGCGCTCACTGAGAGCGCTTGCAAATCCCCTATGCGCTTCACTGAAGCGAGAGCCAGAAGAAACACTGTTTTGAAAGACAAGAGTTTCAGGTCTATTGACTGTATTGGCTCGAATGGGGCACCTTTCATGGCTTCCAGAACCGTGGAAAGGTCCCAAACGGGAACTGAGGGTGGTCTGGGAGGGTTCAGCCTCTTAGCTCCTCTAAGGAAGCGAATGACCAGATCGTTCCTTCCTAGTGACTGGCCAAGCGGTGGTTCAGCGAACGCTGCTATGGCCGCCACATAAACTTTGAGCGTGGATGGGGTTCTGCCCTTATCCAGAAGCTCTTGTAAAAAGGAGGGAACCTCCGGCACCCCACAGCGTGAGGGTGAAGTGCCACTCGCTGTACACCCGCTAGTGAACACAGACCATTTGAGGAATAGAGCCGCCTCGTAGATGGAGCTCTAGCCTGCGTGATCGTGTTTAACACTCCCGCTGGGAGGTTAACGGGTACCCGTTGATGGCCCACGCATGTAGGGACCAAAGCTTCGGGCGAGGATGCCAGATCGAGCCGTTCGCCTGCGAGAGGAGATCCCTCCTCACCGGTATCGGCCACGGGGCGGTACTCGTCAGCTGCATCAGGACTGGAAACCAGACTTGGTTTGTCCAAAATGGGGCGACGAGTAGCACTGGGCATCCGCTCTCCCTGATTCGCTCTATCACCTGGGGTAGGAGCGTGATAGGGGGAAACGCATAGAGCGGGCAGCGAGGCCAGACGTGAGCCAGCGCATCCCTGCTCTTGGAGAAGAATTCCTGACAATGAGCGTTCTCTTCCCAGCCAACACAGCCATGTGGGGCCCAAATGGGTTTGACCTGGGCTATCTAACTGGGACCCAGCCAGTTTTGTCCTCGGTTTCCATGTAGGCCCCACATGGGTTTGCCCAGATGAAATGAACACTGCTTAGTGTGCACAGTACAGGCTGTTTAATGTAACACTGAATCAGTGTTGGAGGTAATGAGATAATTAAGTGATTGAATAATGATAGTGCATTAATGATGAACACCTGCTGTTAACAAGCATAATCACTGAAGGAAAGAGAAACACAAGAACTACTTCCAGCCACTGCCTTGGATGAAATCAACTGAAGATAAAATACATTAAATCTCTCAAGATCTCATTAAACAACTCCACAAACAGCATTACTAGCTTCACTTATTACTAAGCAGACTGACTTTATTTATGTCAGACGTCTTCAGAAATTCTTATTGAGAATTAACAGAGGTTTAGATGTTGATTACTTATTTGAAAGTAATAGTTTGATTTGATGTTACCATTGTGGCGATCAGTGAGTGCTTTAGTCAGGATCTTGACTTTTTAACATTAGTTTTTCTCTGGCAGCTGTGTCTGTTTGTTATGGCAAGAACAGCAAGAGAAAATGTAATCAGATATTGTATGCTGATTGATGATAAGAATATAATCATCATGTAGTGGCTTAGCTCATTGATTATGTGTGAGGTTCATATGGGTAGTATGATATTCATTTTGTTTTATTGTTGTGATTCTACAGCAAGAGAATAATAGAATTTAATCAGAACGTCAAATGATTTTTAACACCACTTACATATTTTAGGCTCTTCCTAATCTTGCTCACACACAGACATCAAGAATCAGCATATGAATCTCAACAATGGTGACATGCTTCATGGTGCAATGCATTCTGGGAGCTATGGATAAGTTTCGTATGATGCACCCAGAATGCATTGCACCATGAAGCATGTCACCATTGTTGAGATTCATATGCTGATTCTTGATGTCTGTTTGCGAATACAACTTTCAGTAGTCCAACATGTGTAAATGGGGTTTTAAAAATAATTTGATGTTCTGAATAAACTGTGCTGGATCTCTTGCTGTAGAATCACAACAATAAAACAAAATGAATGACATACTACCCGTACAAACCTTACACAAAATATCAGTGAGTTAAACCACTACATAACAATGCCTATATTCTTATCATCAATCGGCTTACAGCATCTGATTACATTTTCTCTTGCTGTTCTCACCATAACAAACAGACACAGCTGCCAGAGAAAAACTAATGTTAAAAAGTCAAGAGCCTGACTAAAGCACTCACTGATCGCCACAATGGTAACATCAAATCAAACTATTACTTTCAAATAAGTAATCAACATCTAAACCTCTGTTAATTCTCAATAAGAATTTCTGAAGACGTCTGACATAAATAAAGTCAGTCTGCTTAGTAATAAGTGAAGCTGGTAATGCTGTTTGTGGAGTTGTTTAATCAGATCTTGAGAGATTTAATGTATTTTATCTTCAGTTGATTTCATCCAAGGTTGTGGCTGGAAGTAGTTCTTGTGTTTCTCTTTCCTTCAGTGATTATGCTTGTTAACAGCAGGTGTTCATCATTAATGCACAATCATTATTCAATCACTTAATTATCTCATTACCTCCAACACTGATTCAGTGTTACATTAAACAGCCTGTACTGTACACACTAAGCAGTGTTCATTTCATCTGGGCAAACCCATGTGGGGCCTACATGGAAACCGAGGACAAAACTGGCTGGGTCCCAGTTAGATAGCCCAGGTCAAACCCATTTGGGCCCCACATGGCTGTGTTGGCTGGGTTGAGACGCAAATAGGTCTATTTCCGCTCTGCCAAATGTCCTCCATAGCATTTTGACTGTCTGTGGATGTAAAGACCATTCTCCTGTCGGCAGATTGTTTCTGGACAGTCTGTCTGGTCCCACATTCAGATGGCCGGGCACATGCGCTGCCCTGAGCGAGCGCAGATTATGCTGAGCCCAGACCAGGAGGCGTTCCGTCAGCCTTTGAAGGATTCTGGATCTGATACCTCCTTGGTGATTCATATAAGCCACCACTGACATGTCCGAACGGACCAAGACGTGGTGTCTTTTTATCTGGGGACAAAAGCGCCTCAGCGCGTTGTCGACTGCCATCATTTCCAGGCAGTTTATATGCAGAAGCTTTTCCCGTTCCGACCACTGGCCGAATAACGGTCTGCCCTCGAGCAGCGCTCCCCATCCCGAGGTTGAGGCGTCCGTAGACACCACCTTCACACTCGAGGAAGTCCCCAGGCTTACACCTGACCGGTACCAGTCGGTCACTGTCCCAGGTTTCAGAGCTGCGACGCATTTCTGATCGACCTTGAGGCGCGCGAGACCGGAGGTCCAAGCATCTGCGCGGCGCGCGCTTTCAACCAATACTGCAGCGGGCGCATGCGAAGCAGACCCAGCTGAAGCACTGAGGATGCTGAAGCCATGAGACCCAGCATCCTTTGAAACTTTTTGAGCGGGGCTAAAGCGCAGTGGCAAAAAATCTCTGTCATGCGCTGAATACTTAGTCTGCGCTGCGGCGACAGCGAGTCCAGATCTGTGCCCAGAAAAGATATTTTCTGACTGGGAGACAGTGAACTCTTTGCCCAATTGACTGTGAGACCTAAATTCTCGAGGTGATCGAGTAATATGGTCCTGTGTTCTATGAGCTCCGACTGTGATCGAGCTAGAACCAGCCAATCGTCCAAATAATTCAGCACTCGTATGCCTCGGAGCCTGAGGGGTGCGAGCGCTGCATCCATGCACATCGTGAATACGCGAGGTGCCAGGGATAGGCCGAATGGCAGGACTGTGTACTGATATGCCTGGCCCTTGAAGGCAAATCTCAAAATTCGCCTGTGACGTGACGCTATTTGTATTTGAAAATAAGCGTCTTTCAGATCTATCGACATGAACCAGTCCCCTTGGCAAATTTGCGAGAGGATTTTCTTGGTCGTGAGCCTTCTGAACCGTCGTTTCAGAAGTGCTTTGTTTAGTCGTCTTAGATCTAAAATGGGTCTGAGACCCCCGTCTTTTTTTTGGGTACCAGAAAATATCTGCTGTACATGCCCCCTTCGCTCTGAGCTTGTGATAGGGGTTCTATAGCCCCTTTGCTCAGTAACTTCGCTATTTCGGCCCGAAGTAGGTGTGCTACTTCCTTTTTCACTGTAGTATCGATTCGCGCCGCTTTGCGTTGCGGGCGTCGACCGAACTGTAGCGAATAGCCTCTTTCTATAATGTCTAGCACCCACTTCGAAACCCCGGGTAGCCTTGCCCATGCGTTTGCACGAATGGCTAGGGGTTGAATGCGAAGCGCGCTCTGGTCGCTCAGCGACAGAGGGGCTTCAGTGTGCTGTAACATAAGCGTCGTGCTTATGACATCTGAGGCAGGGGGCGCGCTGATAACAGCGGGCAGATTGCCCGCGCTCGACTCCTCTGCGGTGGTCAACCGAGAGGGGGAGGGCTGGGCGAGTCCCGTAAGACCTGTCATGTCTATGTGTGAATGTGGGCGTGGGATAGCGGGCACATTTACAACACTGAGAGCATTGTCTGCCTGAGCAGAGCGAATGCATGTTGGTTTCGTTTTACAGAAACCTTGAGACATGCAGAACGTAGTGTTTGTGGGCACTGGGCAGTGGGCACATTTACCACATTTAATGCGCAATCGATCTGGGTCGATTTCATGTGCGCGAGCCCTGTGCGACGGGCTGTGTTTCTGTGTAGGAATGAGCACTGCAGTGGACATTTTGTCTACACTCATAACACCATCGGCCGTGGCCGGAACACCAGAAAATACACTCTATGGGATTTATCTGGGTAGCCGTAAAGCGGCGTTTGTGTGCAGGCAAGCGGGCTGTGTCGCCGACTTGTTTACTGCAGAATACACTGGAACAGTCGCATTTACTGGAACTGAACGAGCGAGAAGTTGCCATAGAAACAGAGAGCGTCAACATGCTGGCGTTCGTTTGCAGGCGTGCGTGCATTACAACAGGCTCGCTCACTGCAGTATGACATTTCCAGTCGCCTGAACTTCAGAGGGGAATGAGAAATAGAATTCGGCCCGGCCGCAGCGGGACATTGACACTCTTTTCTCCTTTCGCCAGTGACGCACGGGAACCATAGAAACGGTGTTTGGGTGCAGGCGAGCGGGTTGTACAACGCGCTCGTTGGCTGCAAAATGCACATCTGCAGTCGCCTTTCAGGGAACTGACAGAGCGAAGCATTGGAGGCATAATTAATCTGCCGTTAGACCGGGATTCGAACACCGGTCTCTCGTGTGAAAAACCAAAAATTCCGCCACTGAGCCACAGGGGGGAACACAAAGGCTTTCAGATGCACGAGCATATAAGAGCGTCAACATGTTTTCTTCGGCGTTTGCTTGCCGGCGCTGCAATATTTATATTTCCAGTCGCCTGATCAGGGAACTGAGAAATGTGTGAGAAAAATTCAGGTGATTGACGCGTGAATGGGGCGCAGAGGCAGGGTAGCTTTCTTGTACGTAAAGAAAAACTAACCCCGACCGTCCGCTTCCAGCCTCCCCTGTGAACGGCGCATTTTGCGCGGCCCGAACAGAGGGAGAGAGAAAGCTAGCCCCGTGACCGTCCGCTCCTGACATCCCCTGTGAACGGCGCGGTTTGCGCGGCTCGAACAGAGGGAGAGCAGGTATCATCCTCCAAGCAGGCAAAGCAAGCGGGCGCACCGGCGAGCTTTGCGGGTTGGGGGGGAAAGGGGCGTCTTGAAAAAGACGCCCGGCTCTTTTAGTGCAATGAGAGTGTGTGTCGCGGCGGCGAACACACACACATACACAAAACACAGTAGCAGAGAAAAGGATATGTACGCCGGAAAGCGTCAGCAGAAACGGCGACTGAAGGCGGCGAGATGTCGACCAGCAGCTTCAGATGCACTAATCCCGCTGGGTGCTTGACTCAGACGGCGCGGCTTCCTCTCAGGATCCAGCGATGCGAAGGCCCGCTGAAGAGATGAAAAACTGACCAAACCAGCCTCTCTGGGCTGTATTTATAGCCCTGGCCCCACCCGATTTCGGCGGGACATGACGTATTGGGCGCGAAGCGCCCTCATTGGTTCTGACCTCTGAGGAGCCTCTATCGATAGGCTGGTGCAGTTGCCGCAGAGCAGCCAATGGGCGCGCGAGCTGTCTCGCCCATGTCTGCATGCTGCTGCAATGCGTTTTACATTATTGCAAAATTAAGGATAATTTTTGGCTTCAATATCTCGAGGAAAAGAGGTTTTCCCCTAGCGTAAGATATCTTACGCAAGTACGAGAGACCTCTCGTAAGATAACTCATTTTTCGTTTTTTTAAACTAAACTAAAAAACGAATAAACGAGCTGGTTTTCATTTCTCGTTATTCCATTCCAAACAGGAAATGAAATGACCAAAAAGTACACGGACCCCACAGCCCATATAGAACCTCAAACAGCAATTATTTTATCAGTTTTAACACTGAAGCTATGTGTCAGATTTCATCTTCATATCCAATTTTGAATCCTTATCCAACCAGGGTTTACATTAGCATTGAGGGGACAGCATTTCCCCATTGTTGCTTTGACGCTTTGTTGCTGTCCATTCAGTCCACACTAGTAGCAGCTGCAGCTTTCACCCCTACAGTATATTCTCAAAAACATGAGGAAAAACGTCCTGCTTGAATGTTTTTTTTTTTTTTTTTTAATGAGGATTTATTAAAAGAAAACCAGGACAGTAGTCCTTAGGGTGCAAATGTTTTTCAATTTTAATAATTTTCCATTTCAAATTCCATTTCAGTACATACTAAAAAGGAATACTGGAATCCTGGAAAAATATACCAGGCAGCGGTTCAACAAGTGCGGATTTCTTTTTGAAAGCCGGCGGGCAAAGTTTGTACAGATATTTACGATTTTTCCCATCCTCACAGACCTTGTCATAAAACTCGTTTAAATGATCATACGACGCCTCCTTGCTGCTTTGCCGGGATGTCGCCTACATGCTGCTTTTTGTTTTGATTACTAGGGGTGTAACGATATTCAAACCGAACCGAAAAACCGCGATACACCACCAACGATACGTATCGCGATACTCTCATGGCGTACCGAGGACACCCCGCCCCCTGCTGCCCCGGCCCAGCCCCAATGGACCTCATGTCTTATGTGTACACAACGAATACAGCGTTATAGCCTAACCACCATTAACACCCTATAATAGCAAGCTCCGTATTTTGTTGCTTTCGATAATAAGCAAGGTGTAATCTTTCAAATTCTGTCTATTTGATCACGAATTCAAACAATAAATGCCGTTTTGGCGTTCTTTGATGTGGCGTGACAGATCACTGTACATTTAAAGCGGCAGCACGGAGCGCGAGTAAACGCGATTCTCTTCCTCAGTTACAGAATAAACATGAATGGACACCTGAAGGTATGTTAAAAGATACAGTATACTTACTGAAAGGCATCATAACTTGTGTAATCAATCAATCAGTGTTTCAGCAGCGGAAAGACGCCAATAAAACATCTTAGTTTGTCTTAGTTTGTCACATAGCATTATATTTACCTCAGACAAGTCATTCAGTGCCCACAGCTTGTTGGTTCCTAAATGAACTCTTGCACTAAATAAATGCACTATATTAGCCTATATAATATATTTTACTTAACATGTTAATGATTGATATCTTGATTATTTAATGTAGCCTATGTTTTAAATATCTGTCATGAAAATGACAGCAACTGTGTACATATTTATATTTCAATAACAAATTAGAGTAGAAAACATAAGTTAATGAGAAAACTGCCTTATGTGCAGTTTACATGTTTTCATACAGTGTGTTGAGTGTTGATTATTATATCTAAAAATAAATAGTATCTGAAATTAGGCTAAAAGTCTAGGCTCTGTTGGTAAATTTTAAGGTTATAGTAATGTGTGGGCTCCCTATATAGTTTACAGCATTAGCAGATCTTTTTCTTTTTTTTTATCCTTGCGAAAAGTTTAATTGTAATTGAATTCATTTAAAGACAAAGACAGAATTTGTTCATTACCACTGTAAAAAAAAAAAAAAAAGAAGCAGCAATTTTAGCTTTCTAAACCCCCCACCCCACTGAACCGAACCGAACCGAGATGTCAAAACCGTGGGGTGTACCGAACCGTCAGTTTTGTGTATCGTTACACCCCTATTGATTACGCATGCGACGGTGCGACACTGGTGGCTGGTGTTGCCAGATTGGGTGTTTGTTTACGGTGTGTTTTCGCCTGGAAGGCTCTACAGAAATCTGGCATTCTATTGAATGAAGTTAACCTGAGAGCGTGCCGTTCACAGACACCAGAATGAACGAGTTCACAGTAACGTTCATCAGGCAGTAATACCCTACGTTCAGTTCACATTCGCCCAAAATATGAACGAGTCCGTTCAATGAACGCGTTCAGGCACAACAGTAATAATGACTGTAAAGCCGGGTGCACACTAGTGTGCGATTTATAGGGTAGAGTGGGGGAAAACGCCCCCCCCCCCGGGGTAAAACGCCCCCCACCTGTTTTTCCCAAAATAACCACTAAAAGTAGTCAAGATACATTTTTACTGTTGCTGCACTATGTTGATAACGGGGATATACAAATCTCTATGGAGAAGCTGACACCAGCGACACATTTGAAGAGAAGAGGATGGTAAATGCTATAATTTTCAGATATTAGTAAATAAGTGTTTAAGAGAATATTGTTCTGCAGGATATCGCAGTGATGTATGATAGATGAATAGTGAAGTCTGTAGTTTGAGATCATATATTATTTATAAGGAATATAATTATATTTTAAAAATTAAACATTATTTTAAAAAACTCATAGCTTGTGGGGTAAAACGCCCCCTATGCTGAGGGGTAAAACGCCCCCCCTGGGGGCATAGTTTCTCTATCATAATTACTATAATAAAATATTTCTGTCTATCAAATCCTTTGTTTTACACTTAATGCAGTATAACTAGGTGGTAAAATCAAAATATTTGAACAAAACATGAAAAAAATACCTCAAGTGAGCATTAACTAGTTAGCTCACTGATGGAAGGTAGTTCATTTTGCCTATTTTGAACATTTCTGAAATAAATATTAATATATATACATGTTGATACATTACTTGCCTTTTACCTTTAGAGATTAAAAACTATTGTCTGTTAATTTTGCTGTTTATCTATGAAGCAAACTGGTTGGTAAGAAAGGGGGCATTTTACCCCACCTTGGGGGGCGTTTTACCCCACCGCTGGGGCAAAACGCCCCCTTTGTACAAAAATATTTTCAGTGGAAATACTAATTAATTATGAAGGCTGAGCAATTTTAATATTTGGTGAATAACTCCTGCCATAGTCACTTAAAACCGGGATGGCAATTCTAGTCACATTTATGTTTTGTTTCACTGTAATGTCACATTTTCCTTAAGGGGGGCGTTTTCCCCCACTCTACCCTAATAGTCCTTCACGATTGTTGCTTGTCAGACTGTACGAACATGATCATCGCTGTAAGCCATGTCACACTGTAAGATCTCAGTTGTCATTAATATCAAACTGTACGGCAGTCAAGACGCATTAAAAACGGATGCACGCGAGAAAACTTGTCCGGAGTTTTACATCATCAATCAATGACACGTTCCTTCATAGTGAGCTGCATTACATGCGGGATTGAAATGGTGGCTACAAAGAAATCTCTAACGTTAATTTGATCATGGCTTGTCTTGAAAAACGATGGTTGTTGTAGGAAAAGTCACACTGCAGGACTGAGTGCCAAATTTGCCACTGCAGACTGTTTTTAACAGATTTTATTTAATATTTCCAAAATTGTTCAAAAATAATGTTGTTGTTTTTTACTAAAAAAATGAGATGCCTACTATCAAATAAATGAGGCCTACAATTAATCAGATGCAAATAGAAATATAAAACCAGTCCTAATTGAACGAGAACAAGTTGACAAAAAGATTGAATCCAATATTGGGTGAAAATATAGCATAACAAGTGATTTATAAGCTATTTTGTTGTACCGGGAACACCACAAGTGTAACAAGGTGTTTATGTACTTGTTCTTTTTTCGTATAATATTTAAAGAGTTTGATGTAAAAACAACTCAATATTTGTATAAAAAGCAGATTTATTTACGAAAACATTGTAAAAAATAAGATAAAGATAAGACTTTGACAAGAGACATTCAAAATGTCAGCAGTGCCCTCAGGTTTAACAGTAGTGCACGAACCCTCAGTGTTTCTGCAGGTTTTCAGTGTGCGCTCCCGCTGCCCAGCAGACAGACAGCACAGCGGCCCATCTCGGGAGTGCAGTACTCTTTACATCAACAGGATTGAATCCCTTGTCACATAAAATATCTCTTTTGTGAAACTGTTAACAATCATGAGCATGTCAAAGGGACCCCTGGTACAATATATGTTTAACACAGCAATGAAAATGAACACGACTGCAAATGGCATTCAAAAAAGAGTGTCTGTAAACACTGAGAGATGATGGTTTGTGCAAATGTATGGTGCTCCTGTGAAGTTCACATACACATGCATCTTTACATATACAGTCCTGGCATTATTGTGTTATTCCAGAGAAAAATATTTGTCCTTGTAATCTTTTATTAAAATATAATAACTTGCTTAGCCTCAACTAAATGTCTGCCATTAGAAATCTCTCTTCCTTTTTCATCCTCTCCACTCAAATCTTCTGACAATCTGGTATGTAACACCGACTTTTCATAATCCAATCTATTCCCAATGGATAAAATCACAAATTTTCTTCTTGTTGAATATCATGTTTCACTCAGAAATACTTAAGATCACAGAAATAAAATGGGCTGTGAATGGCAGTGTTTTGACTTTCAAAGCTAACAGATATGTATTGTTTGTTGTTCCTCAGTAGCCTTGTACTAAAGTTGCAGCTAAAAGCCAAAAAAAAAAGAAAGAAGAATATCCAGGAGAACGTTCAACTACACAAAATGAGAAGCTCAGGACAGTGATCATAAATTCTAGCGTTTCTTCCTCAGTTCTTCTGCGGCTCAGTCCTCACACACAGCCTGTCTCGAAGAGTTTGAGCAGATCTTTACAGTCTGGGTCGATGAGATCTGCTGGTTTCTCCCCATTTTCATTCTCTGCTTCCACACTGGCACCCAGAGAGAGAAGGTACCTAGAGAAGTACAAATAATTGAGCAAATCTGATACTATACCCCCTCTGGAAAACAAGTACTCTTCAGTATTGTGATAACAGTAACCTGTTATCGTATAGTTAAACTGTCCATTCATTGTCATGGTCCATTGTTCATTGTTTATGTTTAGTGCATGAGTTAATGTGTGTGTTGATGTATGAGTGATTTTGTCATTGAAATACATTTGTTTTTGCAAGCACAGGGTAATCTAATGCAGTACCAATTTGTTTTCAGACGTTTTTTGGTGTTGCTTGTGTGAACTTGCTCTCACCGTGCAATCTCAGGGTAACCGTCGCTGCACGCCATATGCAGTGGTGTCCATCCGTTCTCATCCCTCTGATGAACGTCAGCTCCGTACTTTATCAGGAGCTTCACACACTCCAGGTTTCCTGAGAGAACGGCTTCATGGAGTGCTGCCATTCCTGAGAAGATGAAGAAAAATACAAATCAGCTCTTGTTATGGTTTGGAACTGGAAATATGGAATTATACTAATTCTCCCTACACAGACACATAAAGAACCATGTATTAAGTTAATTGTGCTATTTCTGCACCACAAGCGGCACCAAACGGAATGGCAAAATATTCCCAAAATCCTCCATCTTCCATTAGTTGGCAAACATATTTTTTTCCAAGAAGTTGAGAGCATTTTGTTAACGTTCCCTTTCATCTTAAAGCGATATTTCACCCTAAAATGAGAATTAAGTCATAATTTACTCATCCTGGTGTTGCTCTAATGTTGTATGCCCTTCTTTCTTTTATGGACCATAAAGGATTTATAAAAATAAAAAAATGTCCCACTCACGCTCGTCCATATAATGGCAGTGAATAGCGACCAGCATCAAGCTTTTTTTTAAAAGACACAAAAGTATCAGAGAATGATCCCATGCAACACATCCCGGATATATTTATTTTTTCATTTTAGGGTGAACTATCTCTTTAATGCCATTTGCTCTGCTGGTGTGTACAGTCGAGGAAATCTGTGATTTGAATTTTTCCACCATTGTTTAATAGGCAATCAGTTCTGGTGAATTGTTTTTAACCAGTCATCAGATAAATAACCATAAACACATAAACAAAGAAGTCCCTGAAGTAAACAGAGAAAAATATAAGCCAACAAAATCCATCACTGATGAACCATCCTACAATGATCCTACTATTTTTTTTGCTTATTTACCCATAAAAACTTCATAGTATTACCTTAAGGGTACATACTATTACTCTAAGGTACTAATATGCAACTTATAAGGGTACAAATTCATCCTTTTAAGGTTACTGTCCCAGTGACAAGCTGGTTTGCACATGCTTTAATGAATTTTTGTGAAAATGTTTTTTTTTTTTTTTATAAGATACTCAGCTACTTTTGAATAGACATCAAAGGAGTAACATACTTTTTGTCATTACAGTGTCTACAAACAGATGTGTCCATTCAAGTCCTCTTGAAAAGTTTGTATTTATGAGTTTATTAGTCATAATTATGACTTCAAATAACTTTGATCAGAGCAAGATTTCAATTTCAACAAGATTCTTTAACTCTACACCTACAGTACAAATGATAAATAAATAGTTCTCCCCTTCACACACCCAACTCCGAAACTCTTAAGAAAATCGTTAATTCTCATAATTAAACTCAAAATTATGAGTTGTGCTGATGTTCTTGTAAATACGTTCTTTCTGACCTGACTTGAGCACACCGTAACTGCCGAAGCTACAGCTTACTCCTACTGGCCTGCCCCAACTAACTACTATTGGTTGAACCAGAAGTTGCCATGTTAGACCGCTATGTTCACTCACCAGAATGGAAGATGGTGTCCAGACGCACTTTCCTTGCCCTCATAAACCGGCCGATCTGTTCCAGCTCACTGTGCCGAACTAAATCCTGGAACACAACATCGTTTGTGAAGCGCACGGCCCGGGCGGGTTTGAGGGTTACAGTAGGAGTAAGCTGTACACCTGTCCGGGCCGAACTGCTCTGCCGTGATGGCTTGCTATAGACGGCGGTGTAAGTGGAGGTGGGCTTGTACGCAGGTGTGTAAGCTGGTGGAGTGTAGTATGATGGCGTGTGGAGTGTCGTAGGGCTCAACTTCGTGGCACTGTAGTAGCTGGGCGAGTACGAGCTGCTGGAGTAAGGTGAAGGTGTGTAATGACTGGATGTATAGTGCGTATTGGAGCGTGTGTACTGTGACACCGGATACTGGTAGCTGTACTTCATTCCCGCAGACGCCACGGCTCTGCCTCCCCCCTCGGCTCTAGGCTCAAGAGGAGGACAAAGAACTCAAAATGCCTCAAATCAAGCTCCACGTTAGAGTAAAATCCTTTTTGGGGGGGATCTTGAACCTCAACACTTTGGGTTCACACCGTCTTCCGTTTTTAAAACAACCACAATCCGCTTCAGGTCTGAAATAATGGTCACTTTTCCAGAGGAATCTGTTCCGTTTTGGGTGGATTTGCTTTTATGGTCAAGTTTTGTTAATTTATCTGTCCCATCATCACTACTAGTTTCATTAACTTTATTGCACGGTGTGCACAGTCTGCTCTTCTGACAGTGAAGGTTGAAGCAGATCCCTATATACCCTTTGTAGGGTTATTTTGGGGATGTCATCCCCTGTATCGAGTGACTGTGGTGTAACTCCTCCCAGGTTCCCACTGTACTTTCACAAGCACATCAAGCTTCAACGCCACCCCCTAATAAATATCAATGACAGCACCAATGGGCAGCCTGCAGGGTCTCTTTCGAAAAACTTGGACAATATGTGTTTACCACATAAATGAGCGTGATTGAACACATGGGCAACAGCTGAAGGGAATGAACGTTTTATGACAGGAGATACAGTCTAAGACCAGCAAGAGACGTGTGATCTTTCTATAACATTTAAATCATGTTACTCAGTAGGTTTTTAGATATCCAGCTTAGAGAACACTGTGCACTGTTTCCTGAGAACTGCCACAACAGACCAAGTTATTTTGGATTGACGTGTCTACACGGAAAAATTGTGTTATTACAAGATAGCATTCAAATGATTGATAAATGCATTATTTGAAATGTCACCAACCCCATCAGACAAAAATCTTGCGCCTTCAAGGGGCGTGAATGGTTTTATTGGCTACGGACGCGCCACGTAGATTGTGTACGGTCTAGACATTGGCTGTGTCTGAAATCACATACTCTCTGAGTTCTTTGGAATAACTTAGCAACCACTAAAAAAATATGTTCTATATACGTAGTATGAATCTGTGTAATGTGAATGTAATCTGAACATACTACATTAATCATGTTGCCATTGTCATGTTACGCTGTTGACAAAATAATTAAATACATTTTCTTTAGCCATTTTGTTGTTCTGATGTTCTAGCTACTTATAATGTCTACTTAAATTCAGGGAAATTAGCTAAAAATCGCAAACAGTTTTACAGTTTGTTAGGGTTTACAGTTAGGGTAACAGAGTTCACATAGTGGTTGTGAAACAAAAATTAAGCACGATGAATGATGATGGTGTTGAAAAAAAGCACAAAGTAAATCTCTTCCTTTTGCTGGCACATAGTAGTAATTGGTGTTGAGGAACGTTACTTTTAAAAGTAATGCTTTACAATATTGCGTTACTCCTTAATAAAGTAACTAATTGTGTAATACATTATATTACTTTTGCGTTACTTTTCTCACCTAGGCTGGGCTTGTTTGTTGTATTTTTGCCCTTTCACACCAAAAATAAAATAAATAAGACTAAGGGTGAAGGAAATGCAATTTCACGGCTGTACAGTAGAGGGCGCCGCTCAAAGCTTTTAGCTGTGCTGCCATTCTGAATCGCAGAAGAATTGGACGCAGGAGAAGAAATGCTGAATTCAGAACCGCATAATAGTATACTACTCATAGTACATTTACCATATCTTTCTATGGCAGAAATAGTAAGAGTATGCTAGTATGCGGTTATGAATTCAGAAAAACTTCAACACACATACTTAGGCAAAAAAAAAAGAAAAAAAAAGGAAACACAGATGTGATGTTTATCCAAAGTCCTTTGCATGTTGGTCAGCTGTAAAAAAAAAACATTGGTTAATAAAGTGAGATTAAATACATACAGTATATTTGTGTAATTTAACATATACAATTATTGCGTAATATTATGAGTTTCCATTTCACTGATTTAATTCATTTTGAGGAATAGTGATTGTGTTTTGTGCGAGTGAGATGAGGAAATGCATGCTCACATTTAGAGCTACAGTAACCATCATGTTCACACACAACGCCTCTGCACTTACAATTTCTCTCAACATGGGGAAAGGAGAGTAGTCAGACAGTAAATGGAAAAACAAAGTAACTTGCGTTAATTGTTTGAAAAAGTAACTCAGGTATTTTGTTGTAAATTTAAAAGTAATGTGTTACTTCACTTGGTAGTAATCTGAATATGTAACATTACTGTAATGCGTTATCTCCAACTCTGGCAGTAGTGTTACTTTTTAAGATTCATATATTTACTACATTGAATATATTTTTTATTTATTTTTAAAATATGAATAACTTAATACTATTTATTTATTTAGGTAGTGTGAGATCTTAATTTTGATAAACATAAAAGCAATTGAAATGTTAGATATGACTTAACATTCTCTGAGAAATGATTACAAGATTACAAGCAAAATTATATCAAAATAGTGTCTAATGAAAACATTTACTCTCATTAAAAGAAATCAAGGTTTTAGCTAGAAGCTATACTCATGTGTTTTGAATGGATATTCCAGTATGCATATAATAGATTGACAAGGCAGTCATACTAATTTTAAGGTCACAGTTGTATATGCTGCAACCTTTTTGTTAAATTAAAGTTATCATTGCTCAATGTTTTCCACACAGAGGAAAAACACAAAGCATGATATGATTTACCAGAAAAGCACATGAAAGCTCAATACTTTATTGAGACATAATGATCAGACAAGCATCAAAACATGGGCTGTGTACTGTGCCTTGATGCTGTCATGTGTTTGGTCACAGGGCTGTAAATCAGGCCTGCTAAATTTAACACCACCCTCACTATTGAACCAAGTAGGTCATATGGTGCAGGGACACAACACAAACAGTAGTTCTTTTCAATTTCAGTTCTATTTCTCTATGTCTTGATATGGGACATATACAGCTAAGATGCTGCTTTAGCCATCCTAAATGAGGAATTTATTTTTTGATAATATGGTTGCATTATTTTATGAAAAATATTATAATAAAAAAAAGAATTAATAAAAAACACTATTTTCCACTTGCTTAACCCTCTGGGCTTCTTCGCCCGAAAACGGGCGAAAACTTGAACGTTTCGAATTGTTTAATTTTTTTGCTTCATCGGATGGGGGAGAAACTTGGTGACTTTTGTTTTATTACCTATATGAACACACAAAAAAATCAAGGAGATGATTCTGATATGTTAAAGGGTCGTAAAAAAAAAAGTCACACTTAGCTTCCTCCCGCCCGAAAACGGGCGACATAGGAAATGAATGGGAAATACGAAAAAATAGGAAAACTCAGATAAACTTTTGGTGGTACAAGCTACAGATCAGCCACTGTGCTGAAAAAAAGTGTTCAGCAATGAAGGGGTGACACTCTAAAACATCAAGAGTGCAAATAAGACACCCTACCCCCCACACACACACACCTACACACACAAACACACACACACACAGAGAGAAATGAACTGGTAAGACTGAAACAGCAAATTTTGCCCCAAACTATATAAAAATGATATACTCATAATAACTCCAAAACTATAGCAAGGAGAGTCAAAAGGTAGGTATCGTTTGAAAGAACTCTTTTTAAATTTTTTGAAAATATAAATTACATTACATTTGGACATTGTCCTGCCAAGAAACAGCGGATAAAAGACAATATATATATATAATTTTTATTATGATTTTGCATATCTTTCTTATTTGTCATGGAATAACTCAGGAAGGAAATAAGGTAGGAGGAAAATTCTTTTTTAGTGAAGTCCCCCTACATGTTAGCTGCATCTGGATAAAAAAATTATAATTTTTGGACAAAGGAATCAAAAGTTACAGCATTTGGAAAAGAGATAGCCTTTTTGTACAGTCTTTGACACCCCCTCATGGGCAATTTTTTCTTCATGAAGAATATCTTGTCATAAAAGCAATAGATTATGTTAATTTTGGGCTCATTTTAATTGTAATAATATGCTGTAAAAAATGAAGTGCCATTTTGAATTATCTGAGAATGTTTCATGAGCTGTATGATGTTTTTGACACATTGCAGTACATTATTTTATAGATTATGAAAAAAAAGAAATTCTATTTATCAGCAAATAACTCAGCAATACTTAAGAGTTTTTCAAAGTGGATACATTCACTGTAAAGTTCAGACTCTAATCTTTCAAATGACATCAACTTTGTGTTAATCAAGGCAAGATTTTTTAAAAATATGGTAAAGAATATTTTCGCAGCTAGGTGGCGCCTGCTGGCGGTACACTCGGTTTTAGAGGGATTACTCAGCACTCGTTAGGAGTTAATAAATGTAATTAGATGCATTAAAAAGCTGAGATCCTAAGCTTTAAAATGATATATAATTTGTGTTGTTCCATTCAGTGGTTGCTTAGTAATAATTTTTTTTCTTTCCGAATGGGAATAAATCAAATAAATAAATAAAAAAGCTATAGGCCGCCTATAGGCGGTTATAGGACATGACACAAATTAATACATTTTGAAGCCACTAGATGGCGCTCTTCTCAGTTGAATTTTTTTTTTTTTTAGGCCTGCACTCTATTTTGATGTGAAATGTTGCATTTATTGAAAAATAAAAAAAAATAAATAAAATAAAAAATAATATATTAATTCTAATGGAAAAAATAGCTCATAAAAATTATATAATTAATGCAAAATATCATAAAAAATTCCCAAAATTCTAAATAATAATCAGAAAACATTATAGAACAAAAATATATTTGATTGGTTATCCTGGGAAAAAGTAAAGTAAGATTTTAAGGCTTCGCCCGTTTTCGGGCGGGAGGAAGCTAAGTGTGACTATAATACGAAGAAGCCCAGAGGGTTAATGGAATAATTTATAGTTTGTCAATATTTACTGTTGAGATACATTTAACTTTCTTTCAGTCAACATTTATATCAAGTCCCCGAAAGGACCAAGGGGGATACGCCCCCAGCCTCCGGAATGAGATCGCGACAGGACCAAGGGGGATACGCCCCCAGCCTCTGGAATGAGATCGCGACAGGACCAAGGGGGATACGCCCCCAGCCTCTGGAATGAGATCGCGACAGGACCAAGGGGGATATGCCCCCAGCTTCCAGAATGAGATCGCGAAAGGACCAAGGAGGATACGCCCCCAGCCCCCGGAATGAAATCGCAAAAGGACCAAGGGGGATACGCCCCCAGCCTCCGGAATGAGATCACGAAAGGACCAAGGGGGATACGCCCCCAGCCCCCGGAATGAAATCGTAAAAGGACCAAGGGGGATACGCCCCCAGCCTCCGGAATGAGATCGCGAAAGGACCAAGGAGGATACGCCCCCAGCTTCCAGAATGAGATTGCGACAGGACCAAGGGGGATACGCCCCCAGCCTCCGGAATGAGATCACGAAAGGACCAAGGGGGATACACCCCCAGCCTCCGGAATGAGATCACGAAAGGACCAAGGGGGATATGCCACCATCCTCCGGAATGAGATCGCGAAAGGACCAAGGAGGATACGCCCCCAGCCCCAGGAATGAGATCGCGAAAGGACCAAGGGGGATATGCCGCCAACCCCGGAATGAGATCGCGAAAGGACCAAGGGGGATACGCCCCCAGCCTCTGGAATGAGATCGTGACAGGACCAAGGGGGATATGCCCCCAGCCTCTGGAATAAGATCGCGAAGGACCAAGGGGGATACGCCCCCAGCCCCCGGACTGAGATCGCGAAAGGACCAAGGGGGATACGCCCCTGGCATCATTGATGAACAAATAAGCCTGAACCTATATTTCTCACAGCTTACTGCTCATCCTCTATAGGCCATGAATGATCAGCGACTAGTCAACTTTAATGGTCTGCCATGAAGCTTTAAGCTTGATGTTGACTAGTCGCTGATCATTCATGGCCTATAGAGTGTGCAACAGGAGAATAAATCTTTGAAGTCCACTTTTACACTCCGTTTCAGTTAAAATTACAAATAAATGCAAACTCAGAGAGCGCTCCTCAAGATATATTTGATTATACCATCTAGATGATCAAAATTGACCGCTTGAATACACGTTTTACACAACTTATTGTACAGGTAAGTTAATCACCGTTCTAAACTGCTGCTGGGTCTGTTCAACCCCTTTTGACACATCACAACATTTTTTTTCAACGAATTAGAAATCCCCCACATTCAGTCCAATATACTGTCATTACATTGATATTTGTGTAATTTTCCATGAAATCCTGGGCAAACCTAATTAGTGATTTCATCTTCTTGACCTTAAAGAACTTGAAAAGGTCAGACTGATGTACGTGCCGGCTCGCACATAGCTTTTCTGTGGTATGAGCAGTCATTTGTGTCTTTTCACCATCCTCTGATCCTTAGGTCTGACCCACAGCACTGCAGCTGTCTGCTTATGATCATTGAGACCTCCAGGAGTGCCTGAGCTGCTTCCTTCTGGATTTCAAAGGCCTCAGCTTCAGCCAGCAGCATTTCACAAGAGGTGTAGTGCAGCCAAGAGAAATAGCAAGGACATAATCCGCTCTCTCTCTTCTCCGCTCATATATTCAACACTATTATGACCTGAACAGGACACGACCAGCACGCAATAAAATATCAGGTACTGGGGTGTCTTGATGTTAACACCTTTGAGGATGAATTAATTCGATGATACGATATGATACACATATCGCAATACAAGGCTCGAAATTGCGAACATTTTGGTCGCATATGCTCCTGAAATTTTATCTGTGCGACCTAAAACCATATTTGGGAGCATTTGTGCGAGTGCAAATAATGGTTGTGGTGCGACCTGTTTTCATTTCTCTACAAAATGTTTGCAAATTACTGCACAGTGTGTACCTTATGTGTGCTGAAATGCTGTGGCCGGACCATCATTCTATCCAACGTTACATAACCAATCAAACTTCATCCTTACGTTCTTAACTTTAAAGCAGATTTTAGATTGGTTAATATTAGCTGTCAATCACTCCCACTCCCTTTCACTGCGCTCCGTTGTCACGTGACAGGGACCTGACTACCACGTGAGATTTAAAAGGCTGAATAAGAGAGAAGATGAAACGAACGCTGACAGATTTATTTTGTAAGCCGTCACCTAAAGTCACAAATAATCCTGGAGTTGGTGATGTGGTTAATGTGGATCCACCAGCTGAAAGTAAATCTTTGTGGGACAGAGTTTGCAGGTAACACAGCGTTTGCAACTGAATCAATACATTTTAAGCGCGAGAGCTTGGTTAAACGCAGAGAGAGTGCCAAGCACAAAAAAATGCAGGGAAAAGTGTGTGGCAAACAAATCCGATATCACTTTATTATATAAGTTGTTTGAACTACGTTATAATGACCATTAAAGCAGAACTTGGTAACTTTTTTAACTTAATAAAACGGTCTAGAAATCATTTGGATGGCTAAACAACCTGTTCTGGTGATATTGGTGACTTTCCCCGCTCCCCCCAGCGTTCCCAGGCGGAAAACCAACCTTGCAACTTGGGGACTACCGTCCCGGCAAGATAGAAATTGGAAGTCTCGTGAGAAGCGAGAACGAGAACAAGAACGAGCGCGAAACACGAATTGCTTTACGGCAATTCGACATAAACACACACGCATGTATGATGAATTACCAGATTACCCACCTCGGTAGACATAGCTCCACACCATACAGTTGGCTTTCTCCGATCAAAACAAACGCACATGAGCAGCGGTAGAGAGGGGGAGGAGGCGTGAAATATGTTGTGAAATGTGGCGTGTTGTGAAATATACGCCCCCCCCACAGCTGTAGGGGGAGCTCGTGGGGAAAACATGTGACAACAAAAGGGAAAATAAGCGAAGAAGTGACTAGAGTTCGCTAGAGTTACCGAGTTCTGCTATAATATCTTTTAACTTATATATTTCATATACTAGTATATAACCGAAGCTATATATTGTGAAATTAAACATTTCTCGTTCTTAACGGGGTTTTTTCACCATCTACGATATTGTTCGATAAAAACTTTGATAACAAATATGATACTTAAGCATAATTCTGTTTAAGAATTAATTGACATGACATGCTTGTAATTATGCCTTATTGCTTAATAACAATTAATGTTGCAAAACATACCTAAAAATGCAATTTCTTTCACTTAAACTAAATAATCAAGATAAAAATAAAAGATTATTACATTAATTAAAGTTTGATTGATTACATTAAGAATCGCGAGAACAGCTTTAGATCAGGCATACTATTGGGGTCCTAAGCTGTGACTTATCACTTCACCACACCGGTCATTCTGCTCTACTGGCAGAGCTAAATGTCAAATTTAACATGGCATACACCATCGCCAAACAAGAGCTTGCCTTCACTAAATTTAAACCTATGTTGCAGCTCATGAAAAGTTGTGATTAACATGACATATGCAAATGACAAATCATGTGCCAATATCATCGGGGTGAGATAATATAGAGCCAGAAGACCAAATTTCAAATCCTGGGCACAGGATGTGTAAAGCCCCACTGATTGTTGGTGTTGTTTTTTAATAAAATAAATCTGTTAATGTATGATTTGTGGTGCTCCTTAATTTTTGGTGGTGCTCCTAACTTTTTGCTGGTGCTACTAACTTTTTGAAGTTGGGAACACCAGTGCTCCCAAGTAAAAAAGTTAATTTCGAGCCCTGCAATACGTCACACTATACATCATTTGCATTGCAATTTTGCAATATAATTGGATTGAATGTCAGTGAATTTGTGGGATCCATCTCTTTTGCGTTGTTCATGTCATTTGTGAACACACCGAGATTTTTGAAAATATTTTTACTTCAAATAAATGCTGCTCTTTTGAACTTTCCATTCATCAAAGAATCCTGAGAAAATGTATTGCAGTTTTGCTCAAAAATATGATAATAATAAGAATTGATTGTATTTCCACAGCCCTAGTTTGAATTGGTCAGAGCTGAAGTCTAGACAGAGATATTATTGAGGTGGAGATAATTAAATTTTCACAGTCAGGGGTAGCTGTTTTTACCCTGACTATCATATTGCACACTATAATTTATGGCAGTGCAACAGAGATTGGCCCACAGTTGAGGAGAAAATGAACATGGTTGGCTAGAAGGGATTGTTTCTTGGTGCATTGCATCACCCTTGGATATGTGCCAACATGATGCGACCTCTCACGTTATACAGGTCAACATCACAAATAAAGCATTTTATAAATAGTACAAGCAGCCATACCCACACTCTGCTCTAGAGTGTACGTGATACACACTTCAGAACAGAGAACTCCTAGACTAAACGTGCACAGTGTATCGCTCTAGTCTTGAGTCTCTCTCACTGTCACTAGACTAAAACACACGTTACAGAATCCTGACATAGACACAATCTGGGGGGTTTTCTGTACTTATTTCAGGTTAAATATTGACATGAAATGCCATTCGAAACCCATTGTATTTCCCTACACAGGATATTCAATGAGAAAAACTGTAAGGTTGGAGTAAACTATACCATTCAAAAGTTTGGAATCAATGAGATTGTTTTTTTTTTTTTTTATATATATACTTTTATTCAACAAGGATGCATTCAATTGAGCAAAAATGACAGTAAAGACACTTGTAATAAGATTTATATTTCAAATATTACATTTTACATTTATCAAATATCCTGAAAGAAAATGCATCACGGTTTCCACAAAACTATGAAGCAGCACAACTGTTTTTAACATTGATAATAATCAGAAATGTTAAGCATCAAATCATCATATTAGAATGATTTATTCATGTACTACTGAAGACTGGAGAAATTATGCTCAAAATTCAACCCGCAGACAATCCCATACAGAGTCCATTTGTCAGCCCATTTCAAACCTACATAGGCCCCACATACAAATGTCAAGTGGGTTAAAGCTGGGACCGAGATGGGTCTTGTGCATGTTGCCCACTTGGGTCCCACCTATTACCAAGTGCAATCATACATGAAATTCATCTGGGCAATTAACATGGGACCATTATTTAACCCGTGGACAATCCTACATGGGGCCCATTTCTCAGCCCATTTCATACCCATATGGGCCCCACATACAAATGTTGGCTGATCAGCCCTAAACCCCCCCATACAAAAGTAACTTCTGCAAGTTAAATTTGGTAAAAAAAAGAAAAAGAAAAAAGAAGACAAACATATCAGTTAATATCAATATAATATTATACCAAGATTTTTTTTTTTTTTTTTTTTTTTTTTTTTTTTTTTATGTCCATCAAAAAACGGTGCACATTAGGAGCATGATTCACATTTACTTTACTATACTTTAAAATCACACTATTGGTAGTTGAATGTGCTATCAAAGCCAAAATATTTAATAAAGGGGTGGAAATCTGCTGCATTAACTACATAAAATTTCCATACTTACTCATTTTGTGTAATGACACCGAATATTTATTAAATGAACATGTGCTCACAGTATAGCTTGTTCTTTATGACACCCATGTAACATTATGAGATGGCGTGGTGCATGGGTTAAAGCTAAGGCCTAGTAATTAGAAGGTTGCTAGTTCACCAATAAATAAAACTGTTAACCTCATTTACTGTAGCATCTGCCACACTCACTCATAATTTTGTTTACTGTGTCTTCATGTGGAGAATTTATGTAGTGCTTTCACTTTGAAAAGCTGTCCATTTATGAGAGGTCTGGTATTTGACCTCTCTGCCTCTTTGGCTGCAGTGTCAGTCCTGCTGTCATGCGTTAGATTTGCTACATGCTCAGTGCTTTACCGTAGATGGGCTGATGTTACGGCTGTCAGGTAGCCAGTATTAGGTGTACTGCTGTTGACCATGGGTTGACAAACAAACACAGTCCTGTTCAAGCACAGCTAAGACTACAGGCATTTGTTCTGCGTATAATCTGTCGAACTGGCTCTCGTTTCAACTTCATCCACATTCATGGTCAATTTTGAAAGGTCTTAGTATACCTGAAGTGTAGAAAGTATACCTAGGGGTTAAAGGAATGGTTCACCCAAAAATAAAAATGATCCAATAATTTACTAGGTGTATCCTAGGTGTATATGACTTTGTTCTTTCAGCCGAACACATCCCAGACAGCAATAAAGTGTCGGCCCAGATCCTGCCCACATCTGGCACGTGGTTAATCCACATGTACCAGATGTGGCCGGATCTGGGCCGACACTATACTGCTGTCTGGGAATGCCATTACAAAACTGGGAGGAGCTAGGATATTATTTAATATAACAGCTGAAAGAAGAATGTCATATACAGCCAGAATGGCTTGAGGATGAGTAAATTATTGGATAGTTAAAATTTTTGGGTAAATTATTCCTTTAAGGATACTCCAAAGGGTACCGACCCTTGTGAAAAAGAAGTGTGCTTAATTGTACTGAATGTGCACTTGTAGTGTAGGCTACTTTAAATCTTAAAATTTTATAAAAAAAAAAAAAATAATAAAATCAAAACTTATAACAGATAACATATTACTGAAATAAAAGGCCACTTAAGTGCACTTAAAGAGAGCACACTTTCATGACTGTTTCTTAAAACACTTGAGTACATTTAAAAAATTCTCTTTGAAATAATGGCAAATTAAAAGTTTTACTTTATTTTAATAATCTTTTGTCGTGCTTTAAAGAAGTACACTTATTTTAATATGCTGACTAACATACTAGCACATGTAAAGTAATTGATTTTTATTGATTATTGGTTATAATTTTAACTGTAGTGTGTTCTTCAATAAAGAGTGAATATATTCAAATATATTAGAATATATTTAAAGTGAATATATTCTGATGTAACTTAATTACACATGTGTAATTACAAATATATTTAAATAAATGACACAAGTTTCAATAGAAATTACATTAAAGTATATTTTAGTTTATCATAAATGCTTGTCAGTTCATTCAGCAGTAACTTTAACCATAAGACAATAGAAGTAATTATGAAATTACATATAAAGATGTACTTAAGTGGGTCAAAAACAAAGTTCAACTTCAGTAAAGTTCAACTAAATCACATTTTAATATATATTTAAACTATAATACATTTTCATTTAATCGCAGTCAACATCAATTAGGTGCCTGAAAAAGTTGATTAGTTTACAATAAGTACACATTTTTAAAAGTATGCAAAAAAACAAAAAAAAACATGCCAATACCAATTTGTCGGCCTATATGTGCGCTTTGTGTGAGGAGCATTACTTCTGAGTTGTTGCCTATGAAGTATGCTTTAAATCGGTTGTGCATGTGTTTCCTGCATTCGAAGATTTTAGAACGAATGTGTGGATTTTCATTTTGATCTTTGGACCATAAACACTACCGAGGATGCAAGAGGGGTTTAGATCATGACCCCTCCAAACAGAATATAAAAAGTATAGCCCATGTCTATATCAGGGTTCAGTAATCCACCGTCTAAATGGAGCGGCTAATCACCTGCTGCTAGCGGTGACCGCTGTAAAGACACAGGACACACAAAGCTAGCATGTGGTCTTTAGCACAAGCTTCGTCTACTCAGAAAGCCAGCTTTCACCATATGCCGCATGACGGGAATTTTCATGCATTATTTTGTTTTAGCAGCTGCTTTTGATGCTACCATGTGCTAGAAGTAACAGTAGAAATCATAGTGAAGGCTGGTGTGGTTCATAGACTTCCAATTTAAACTTGCATGAAAAGTTTTTAGCAACCAGATAATGATAAAATAATGGTCTTGGACAAAAACTTCATCACAATTTCTGTAACGATTTGCATTAAGTAATTTTTTTTTTTTTTTTTTTTACCATAGAACAATATAAATATTGTTTACTCTGCTGGTGTGCTGAATCTAAGACTATAAAGCCTTCAACAGATTGGAGAGCTGACAGATTTTAATGCCCTGGCACGACCCACTGTGGCCTGCTTTCTGTCAGAAGTTTCCAGGCTTAAACTGAGCTTTGCACTCAGCAAAACAAGACTTTTCCACACCTGGCTCTGGTTGCCCGGGTTTAGACTCATGGATCTTATTCCATAAACTGCAGAGTTGCTATGCTTTAAGCCACAAGCACATGTTTTCCATTGAGTTTCCAGTTGCATGTCAAAAAATAAAAAATCTTTTTTGAAGTATTAATACATTTGGAACAAAATATTTTGGTTGCACATCAACCAGGTTCGGTGTCTTGCTCAAGGGCACCTCAGTCGCTTCCTGACGGTATTGAGAATCGAACCCACAACCTTCGGGATACAATACTTTCTAACCATTAGGTCAAATGGTTAGAAAGTATTGTATCCCGAAGGCTGTGGGTTCGATTCTCAATACCGACAGGAAGCGACTGAGGTGCCCTTGAGCAAGACACCGAACCTGGTTGATTGGGACACTTTTTTCCTTTGAGATGAAAACGTGATAAAAATCAACATCAAATCAAAAAAAGATGACTACCTTATACTACAGGGGGTATTGAATGCTTGATTTTGATTGGATGAGAATCATTTTAAGATGAACAATTATTCCTGGTAAACACACGGATAAGGTAGTTACAGACAGGTTTTGACTGCATTAAATGTCCATCCATACCACTTCTCCAAATGATTTCAGGTAGGCCATTTCAAAGGTCCTTAAAGTGCCCCCTATTATGCTATTTTAAAGTCTCCTAATTTTGTTCTGGAGGCCTCCTACAACAGATTTACATGCATCAAAGGTAAAAAAAAACAAAACAAGTTCATTTTCTCATGATATACATTGCACGCTATTTTTCAATGAATCTCAAACGACTTGTCAGATGAATCAGTCTCTCTAAATCCTTTCTTTATGTGAGCTACTCTGCTCTGACTGGCCAGACGGCTCAGGGCGGCCCCGATGTGTCTGAGTTCATAAGATTTAAGATTTGATCTGAAAACGCCTCACATAAACCTAAGGTTTAAGGACAAAAAACTGACAAATGTCTTGAAATAAAACATCTGAACAATATCTTGAGGTGTGACCGTAGTATAAGTGGAATAAAGGCGCAAATTATATAAATAATTAAACCATTTTAGCAACTTTAACTGTCTATCTAGTGGAGATACGTGTTGATAATAAGGTCATTTTAGGGCTAGCAGAATTGAAGCCACTACATGTCATACAAAAAATATGCAACACGTAACTCACCAAACATTTAGAGCAGGATGATCTCCTGGAACTAAAAGTCAGTCTATAGAATTAGTGCAGGTTCTCTAGGGGCTGTTAATAATGGAGCACACTTTAGGTCAGATGGCAGATTAATGGAGTGTAGCAAAAATAGGTCACCCTAACAGGTCTCACCCTCCTTACCCTGAAAGCAAAAGTCCCTTCTTCCCTGACCATTTACCCCTGCTGAAGTGCTTTAACCCTCATGTGGTGTTCATGTCATTTTTGACTGGAGAAGATTTTCTTTTTCCTGAAAATACTAGTTAATGTTATCGCATTGAACTGAAACTTAGTGACTTTGTTCACAGAGACTTGTCCAAATTGTTTTTTTTTTACTTTTTTTACTTTTTTTGTGTTGTTTTTTTCACCTTGTTACACTTATGGTGTTCCCAGTCAAAAATGACAGGCCTACACAAAATAGCTTATAAATCCCTCGTTATGCTATATTATCCCCAAAAATTGGATTCAATCTTTTTATCAACTTGTTTCCTTTCAATTAGGACTGGTTTTGTATTCAATTTTCAAACAGTTTAATTGTAGGAGTCATTTATCCGAGCTTATGCACCTCAGTTTTTGAGTGAAAAAAGCATTATTTGTTAATAATTTTGGCAATATTGAGAAAAATGCCTACTATCAAATAAATGAGGCCTATGAATAATCAGATGCAAATATAAATATAAAACCAGTCCTAATTGAAAGAGAACAAGTGGACAAAAAGATTGAATCCAAGATTGGGTGAAAATATGGTATAATGCGTGATTTATAAGCTATTTTTTATAGGCCGGTCATTTTTGACCGGGAACACCACAAGTGTGACTATGTGCCATATTTTTTACAAAACAAAAGTTTCAAAACAAAATTCCTGGTGAAATATTAGAGTAGACTAGTGTGATCAACAGTAGCCATTTTTTTCATTTTTTTTTTTCATATTTCCAAATTTACTCATAAATTATTTGTTTTTTACTCAAAAAATGAGATGCCTACTCTCAGATAAATGAGGCCCATGATTAATCAGATGCAAACAGAAATATAAAACCAGTCCTAATTGAAAGAGAACAAGTTGACAAAAAGATTGAATCCAAGATTGGGTGAAAATATGGTATAATGAGTGATTTATAAGCTTTTTTTTATGGGCCTGTCATTTTTGACCGGGAACACCACAGGTGTTATAGGGTTTTGAACACCACATGAGGGTTAAACAGTAAGGTTTTGTTTGTGGACAGAGTTGCTACAGTTTCTTGAAACTGTTGTGATTAGCTAGCTAGTTATAGACATTATAATGGAACATCAGCATGACTAGCTACTCACAAGTTTCAAGAAAATGTAGTAACTTTGTCGCACGTTCGTCACTTAAACCACATTGACTACGTTTACATGCAGCCAATAACCCGTTCAAAACCGGGATGTTAGCAATAACCCGGTCGCGCACGTCCATGTAAACACCGGCAAAAACCCGGATATGCTCATATCCCGGTTTTTAAAAACCCGGATATTACCCCTGGGGTACCCCTTTTCTAACCCGAATATTTGGTCATGTAAACGCGTATCGGCATATCCACATCAAAAGGAACATTGATTTGTGTTCTGCGCATGTTCTATTCGCAAGGAATCTTGGTCTTTTGAGTAGAGACGGCGCATACAGAAACCCGCGTGCAGTATACCGGAAGTAAACAAGAAGTAGAGGTTAACATGGCGAGACGCAGCACAGCAACACACTTTTGGAGCGAGAAGGAAAGCGCAAACAAAGGCGATCGCTATCTGCCCCGAACTATTCATTATCCGCGTGCTGCTGCTGTTGTTGTTGTCTTTGGATACAGGAAGAAGAATTGGAAATGACGCATATTGCGTCTTAAGGTTGTCCGTACGTCCTGACGCTAACCGTGCGTCGCCGTTTACATCGGGATATTCCCAACTGATTACAAAATCCATGTATACAGGAGTAACTCTCTCTGCTCACGCATGTAAACGGGTTATTCCGAATGTTTCAGAAACCCAAATAGTGACCCTAACCCGACCATAACCCGGATATTGGCTGCATGTAAACGTAGACATTGATTCAACAACAGAACTGTCGTTAATTACGTCATGCAGTTGGTGGAGTAATAACTTCTGCTAATTAATCAAATAAATATAATAATATTGCTGTAAATAGCAAACATGGCATCTGAGGACAGCTTCAATATTTTGTTCTCCTTTGTTTTCCTTTATTTCAGTTGAAGGTTCGGTGATGTTGAATTGTTGTAGGCCAACTCGTAAATTAAGCGTCACACTGATTCCCTCGACAAAAACCCAGTATGATTTTTCCATTGACTTTCATATTATTGCAGAAAATAAGCTCTATGACCAGCAAAAGTTTGATTCTTTCATGTTTTGTTCTTCATCTTCACAAATGAACACAACTTTTATGAATTTTGAAGGCTAAATACAAAATTGTCAGATGTAAAAAGCTAAATATGTGAACATAACATGTGCTATAAGTGAACTACACCACAGTCGCATGACTTCAACATCACCATCACTAAACTTCCGACAATTCTCTCAGTCTTTATTTTTAAAACATTTTTTAATGTGAGTAGTTTGTAAGTGTGCGATTATAAAAACAACAAGGCTGTGAAATTCAACGGCCCGGAGTCAATTATTCCTTACATATGAAACATCGTATCACATCTTATTTTGCATGATCTATGTAAGTTCACAGGCCACAATAACAAGAAACTATTCTTCTAACCACAGGTCAATTGCTGTTGTTCCAACCACATCATTTTGCGACGACATTTGCAAATGTTCATTGGAAAAATGGTTTTGGGGAACACTGAACTGCTGATCTATGCAGGTGACAAAAGAAAACACATCACAGGTTGTAGCTGGGTTAACACTCTTAGCTCATGAATGAACGAAAATCCCTGTTTCTTTTCCTTAGATCCAAACAAAACAAACCACAAATACAGTCTGTCCACCTCAGAGAGCTTCACACAATGCTCCCTTCAAAGCTTTTTATGACGTGTTTATTGATTGATTCTCACCAATCTCCTGAGCGCTTGCTGTTTGTTTTGTGCAAATGTGAGCCGGGGCACACTGACATTGAGCAGGTATGAAGAATGCTAGCTTGCGAATAGCCTGAAGTGCTGAGCAGAGCCACGCAGCTGTTTTGAAGCATTGCAGGCGCATGTGTGTGGCTGACTTCATTGGGTGGGTTGAGAGAGCTTTGGTGGTATGATTGTTTGTGTGGGGATTGAGTTCCCAACTCCAAAAAAGATGTGGGTGCTTTGAACGGTCACTGTGTTGCTTGCACAATGGGGGCGTGAGTTTTACTTGTACACCATCAACAGCCAATGAGTGCGTTCTTAGCAAGGAAACAGGAAGTGGAAAGGACACAGTACAAGGTAAGCTAATTTAGCCCCAGAAAAAAAATACATCAGAGTAACACTCAGCACAACAGGTGCCATGTTGCAATATACACTTGTTAGTGCTTTACACTTTGCAACAGGGGATAAAGGGGCATTTAAAACACAGTGCCAAGAGCAGTGTTGTAACCCTCAAAGACATTGAGGAACACAAATCGGATGAGTGGTCGATCAATAGCGTTTTTTTTTTTTTTTACATGTTACATTTTTACCTGTGGTACCCCAGTCTTGAATATTTAGTTACATGAGAAAGTCTTCAAATTTTACTCATGCAGAGATATTGCAAAAGGAATGGGCATGAGGCTAATATGTTTATGTAACGGACGTAGGCCAGTAAGAGCTGTGCATGTAAACCTCACTCCTCACTATAACCTTGGGGTTATACTAGATTCAAACCTCACTTTCACAAAGCACATAAAAAAGGTAACCAATGCTATAAAATTTAATAATTTAGGGAAAAGTATATGTGAAGTATAATTTAGAAAGTCTACTTTTGCACAAAATGTCCTTTCTATTAAAGGCTGCACAAATTGGAACAGTATGCCCCACTTTTGTTTCATTTAAGAAACAGCTTAAAAGATGGCTGAATAACAATCAAAAATGTAAAAAGGTCGATTTTGATGGGTAGACAGATAGGTAGATTTATATATTTATAAAAAGCACTTTGGGATGTCTATGCACAGGCATTTACACACCTTAAATACTTATTTGAATTATTACTTTATATAGTATAGGTACTTTTAATGTTTTTTAGGTTTATATGTCTATTAGTTGTTATGTATGTTTTTTTTTTATGGAAATTAGCATTGTGCTAAATCCGGCGTATTTATGTCAATTTCTATTGTACGTTCATTAATATGCACTGTCCCATCCAAATAAATAATAATAATAAAAAATAAAAAACCTCCTCTGGCCTCAAGAGGTGCACTAGCAACTGACGCTGACGGCTACGGTCTTTAGCGTCCTTGTTAGAGCGCCCACCTCCCACGCCGGAGACCCTGGTTCGAGTCAAGCAGGACCGGTTACATTTGGTGCCATGACGCGGATGGGAGTGAGGTTTAGGGGGGTGAGTGTTACGGACGTAGGCCAGTAAGAGATGTGCGTGTAAACCACACGCCGCTGGCCTCAAGAGCCATGTTAGCGTCCTTGCTAGCGCACATGCCTCCCACGCAGGAGACCGGTTCGAAGCGCTCGGAGCGGGTTGAGAAGGACCGGTTACATTTACGCATATTAGCTAAATAAATTTGGAGCACTTCTTCTAATTCTCTCTCTCTCTCTCTCTTTTTTTTTTTTTTTTTGCAATGTTAGCAACATGGGACAAGATAGATGCTACTTGATGACTCAATGATTGTGGAAAGCAGGTCGAGGTCGAGGGCCGAGAGAGAACGGCGAGGCCGGTGGCGTGATTACTGATGAGTATCGGTCTCGTATCTCTCACGGATGAGCTTTGGAAGCATAAAAGGAAGAGCGACGACAGTGAAGGATGAGAGAGTCGTCCGTGAGGGGCTACCACGATTTTACTTTCATTTTGCATTTGTTTATTTTATTCTCAAAGTAGTTGAATGTTCGCCGGTTCCCACCTCCTTCTCCCCATAACAACATACTACAGCACCAATATAGAAAGGGTTGTTGTTATGGGAAGATGGTACACAATGCTATTGAACTGCCACTCTTTATTTGCACATATTCTGAATACATGTGAGGTAATCAGGTATTTTCATTGGATTGCAGAGTTTAGGGCACATACAAAAAGTACATTCAGAATCTAAATTCTGTCGAAAATCTACATTAACCCTTTAGAACCGGCTGTGTCGTCGCGGACACATACCAGCAAGATGCATTCATATTTCCGTAACCCTTCAACACAACTATTGCACTATCAAAACCATTCAAATTGCCCCTGACAGTAGACAACATGTGCTTTTCGGCAATATGCGGCTTATTACGGTAAGTTCATGCTTTCCGTCAGCAAATGACTGAAGCTTTCTGGCAGAGCGGGAATCAAGGATTTGAACAGAGAGATACGAAGCGCGGCAGGTTAGAGTGTTTTGGACTGCATAAAATAAAAAAGAAACTAACAAATACATGGCGAAAGAAGTGGTAGACTGCAGAAGGGGATGATTTTTAATGAAACTTGGGAGGCGGATAGTGTTACTCTTTCACGTATCTTAGCATGTGGTGTGTCCATGTGTATGTGTGCATGTATGAAAAAAAGTGTCCTAAATGAAAACTGTGCAACCCAATGTCACAAAAAAAGACTTGTATATGTATATTATAGTTCATAGTTTCTTTCGGGGTTTTTTTTCTAAATAAAAATCAGTAAATTTATTCTCGTTTATTTTTATTTTTGTCTATTTAAATTCTATTCACAAACTCACCACACTCAATAATGGTCAATAACTCTAATTTGTTGAAAGCTAATCTTTTTCTGAAAAAGATGACACCTTGCACATTGTTTTAGAATTTTACAGTAAAAATATCTAAATATGTGAAAAACACCTATTTTAGCTTCAGGTTCTAATCGGTTAAGCTCTAACATCCACTAAAACTATTAATTTCATTCATTTGGAAAATGAATTTGATCTTCAGGCTGGGTGAAGGTTAGTGAGGAGTGAAATATAACTACATGACTTCATTACATAACACAGATATCAACTTCAGATGGATGATAGTCTATTCCAGGCACCTTCCTGTTCCCTCATCGTGTCATCCCATCGGGAGCTTTTCGAGGAAAGTGGAAGCTTATCTAAAGAAGACAGACAGGTAGAGACAGGAATGCCACACGTCTTGCTGACAGGATATTTTGGCGGTATCTGATGGTGTCAATTTTAAGGCCCTCACCAAATGTCCAATTTTTTGGGTTCCAAATTTTGGCCAAATTCTCCCCTTCCAACAATCCTAGGTAAAGTCCCTATTCATGGTTCTACAGGTGACCTTATCAGATGTTCCTGTGGTGTGACGTGCGTTAAGAGTGATTTATTCTGCTTGGAAGAATGTCGGGGCCACACCAATGTCAAATTGTAAATATCCAACATTGAACGCTGAATATTTATGATCAGAAATCCTATTGTGTGGGGGAAACCCGGAGACAAATGCGCACACTCTCTGTAGATTGTCACATGGAACAAAACGTTTGTGAATGGATCTGTTAGTGTTTCCTGTGCTGTCTTGGTCACATCCCGGCACTCCACACACTATCCGAAAAAAAAAAAAAAAAAAACTGTAAAACTATTATTTTTTTATCATCATCTTTGTGGCCTCTGACATTTTAAAAATCTATTAAGATTTTAAAAATCCTTAAGTGTGTGGTAGCCTTAAATGTGTAGTACAACAAAACTTCCATTCTTACACATGAAAGATTTCATACATGCTATCATACGTATGTCCTTCATTTTCTATTTAAAGATTTTACATATTTATCGAAAGGATAATACACCTGGAGAGAAATATCAATTAGCAGACACAGATTTCCTAGCTACTGACCTGAGTTGTACCACATTTAAACAGAGTCATCTAAGAAAAAAATATTTGGTAACCTGTGAACTGTTGCATAAGTCTGTCTCCTAACTTTCACACTAACCAGATTACACAACCATTATGATTAATGATATCTAATAATAAAGTACATTTGAAGATATGTAGTGTTGCATTACAGTGCTGAAGGGTGTGTATCCAGGAAAGAGGAGCTTCTTGTCACAAGTCTAAGATATTCACAATGTAGCGTTCTGGACTGGCCCCATAAGGCAAAGTATAAGACAACATATTCCCAGAATACATTTCACAGGGGTCAGCGTGCCAATTTTAGCATTGCAGCTAACGGCAGGACTGGAATCCGGCGCAACATCGAGTCAGGGCTCATGTTATGACCGAATGAGAGCAAGAGAGGGACACTTTATGGCAGTAAAACAGAGGTACATGATGTTCCCCCTCCCTAAAATAAGTGCACGTCTGAGAGTGGTGAAAAGCTCAATGTACACACCTCACTGCTACGACTTATGCAATGCGTGGTGTCCTACACAAAGCCACTGGAGATACTGTGGCACCCCTGGAGATCTATTCATTGCTAGCTGCTAAAGTGGCACCTCATTATGGGACTCCCTTATTTCCACAAAGGGGGACCATTGCTGTGACTGCCCATGATGTAATATGATAGATGGGAAGTCATGCTGATAAGCCCATGAGTGTCACATTGGAGCCCTCAAGCAGCCTGACACCATCCAAGGACACCAGCAGTATCACAGGCAGTGCACTATTTTATGTGACATTCAGAGATGGCCTGTAAAAGAACCTTACTTCTGTCCAAAGTCACAAACACTGAGTTAGTTAGTTAATAAAATATGTTCAAATTTGACCCCCAAAAAAAACGAATTTTAGAATATGTTAAAATCTCCACAAAAATATTTGCAGAGATAGCTTATAAAGGTATAACTTGAATTTAAGGATACTACCTGTTTTTGTAAAAGGAATAAAAAAGGATTAAATATCGCTAAAAAAAGAAAACATTTTTTAAAAGATGGCTGATAAGTGTTTTGCCTGATTACACAAACTAAAGGTAACTTTTATAATAAAACAAAAAGAGCAGAGGTCCTAACATAGAACACTGAGGTATTCCATGAGAAATGGCACAGTTTTTCCATTGGCAGCATGTATGCCTCAGTCTGAGATTGTTTACAACTGCAATCAATGCAGTTTGGGTTTTATGGTGAGAATTAAAACCTGTGAAATTTCTCGAAAAGAACTAGATATTGTTGCAATTATGTTACAACAACTTCCCATAAGGGTCGAGTCATTTCAAAACTGCTATGTAAAAAGTTAGCCGTGGCATTTCATCCTAAAATGTTTAAACATTACTCCACTTTAAAATACTTAATATTTCCAGTGACTCAGCAGCTCGCCCATGTTCTAGAAGCACAGATGGTTTTCCTTTTCCTCATAGTTCTTGAAAAAACACTCCAAAAAGGAAAAAAACAATAAGAATAAAGACTTGACTTGACTTGACTGCTCAGATTTTAATCTCTGATATATAAACATCACAACACCTCTTACTCACATTACAAACCATCCAGGCCACAAAGTAATATTTATGATGCCGTCAAACCAAAATGTTCAGTGTCAACATATCATAAATGAAAATCAGCTTCTGGTGGTGAAGAAGCTGAATAAATTAGATGTAATGTGTTGAGACACTATTCAGGTTCTTGTTCACTGTTGTTGAGTTGCGCATACTCCAGAGACGCCTGCTGAGAAAGACACAAATAAGCTTCACTGAAAGCTTGCAGAGTCACGTTCAATCAATCAATCAATCAATCAATCAATCAATCAATCAATCAATCAATCAATCAATCAATCAATCAATCAATCAATCAATCAATCAATCAATCAATCAATCAATCAATCAATCAATCAGTCTGTCTGTCTGTCTGTCTGTCTGTCTGTCTGTCTGTCTGTCTATCTATCTATCTATCTATCTATCTATCTATCTATCTATCTATCTATCTATCTATCTATCTATCTATCTATCTATCTATCTATCTATCTATCCTGAAATAAAAAATGTTTGTGCAAAATATAGTTTCTAATTATTCCTCTTTGGATTTTGTATGACCAGCACATTTTCTTGTCATGCTTCATAAGTTAGACCACATGAGATATGAGGTATTTCTTCTGTAGCACCCATTTCTTCCACAAGAGGGCCTCCCTGTGGCAAAACTAATTGTACATACCTACATGTGGACTTGTGTGTCTGTGTCTGTGTCAACATTGTGCGTCACTTACGCCCTCAGCCTGTTCCGAAACTCCTATAAAAAACAAATGAACTGCCGTCACAAAAGAGCTGCAGCGGAAAATAGATGCATATTTAATAACTACAGCCCAACTTCCTGAACCAACTCCCAAGGAAGAGGAGTGTGATGCCTGCCGTGGGCTTATCGTTTTAGTGCCATGCTAATGTGCCTGTGTAAGTAATCTGTTTCCCTCCAGATGCAGCTATTGTTTGGCGACATGTGGGCATGCCAAAACCCATTTCAGTGTGACCTCTGCTATGTTTCAGCATTGTTTTACACGCATACCGCAATGATTATCAAGAGGTCTTGCTATTAATCAACTAGGGAAAAGGGGCTGTGGAGTGTTTATTTGCGCTGATGAAACAATGGCTGAGTTTCTGTGTCGGTTGGGCAAAGGAACATGAGGCTCCAGGGCCTATTGTGAAAACAGGAAGCTCTTTCCCACCGGCACAGGAAAAAAGCCACCTGGCGTCTCATGCATGATGGAACCACACTTTCATTAACAATGTTAGTACGCAATGCAACAATGCGCCTCTTTTACTGCCTGTTATGGTCATGCTTGAAGGGGAGGGTAGTATGGAAGTTTGTTTCTGCCACAGAATAAAATATAAATAAGGTAATTGCAATTTTTAATCTCACAATTCGGACTTTTTTTTCCTCGCAATTCCGAGTGTCTCACAATTGCGAGAAATGTTACATTTTCAAGTCAGAATTGCAAGATAAAAAGTCACAGTACCCTTTTTTTTTTTTTTTTTTTTTTTTTTTTTTACGGTGGAAACAAGCTTCCATAGGGTTGTCGTGCTGTAATGTGTGTGATTCAAAGATCAGAGCTCACCTGGTGTGGACATCTGGACCTCTGTATGCTGGCCACTGTATTCAGGCTCTATGCTTTTCTTCACAAGAACTTCTAATAGAAATGTGAAAACATTTTTTATTTTATTTTTTTCAGCATAAACATGGAAATTTCTCTTCTTTACTTATTTCATTTATACTTTACTGTGTAGACTAGTGCTTTTATAAATAGTCATGATCCAATAACTACATTTCTGGTTTTAGACAGTAGGGGAAAAAAAACACACACACACACACACACATAATAATAATACTTAAAATATAATAAACACTGCAAATAATTAAACTAACCATAATCATGCATAGTGAGGACAGCAAAATAAACCTGATTTCACCGAGTGCAACATGTTCCTGGATCAACATCTTCGCTGATCCTGGAACAACATTCCGAACAAGATTTGAGGGTTAAGTGCTTCTACATCAGTGTTATTCACCTATCATTTTCCTCTGATTTTAGGGATAACTTATGGGTACGGTTAGGTTTAGGGGTAGGGATAGGGTTAGGATTACATTTTCAGACAGGAATGTTGTTCCAGGATCAACAAAATATGTTGACAGAGGAACGCGACTGACTCAGCAAAATCAGGACGTGCGGGGGACCGAACCCCGAGACTACCTGTAGGAGGTGGTCTGAGTTTGGTTGTACTACCGATGCTACCGATCCACAATCAGATTTCTGACTTGAGATGCATCCTGAATCATAAGCACACCGTGTCCGTTCGTTGGCCAGAGGAGAACTGGCCTTCTATTTCGGTCACCTGATGGAGTTTTGGTTTGTTGCCATTGTCGCCTCTGGCTTGCTTAGTTGGGGACACTTAATATTCAACAACATTACTGATTTAACTGCACTGACACCATCGGATGAAAACTGAATTGAGCCGGATGATGATGATGATGATCACTGTTTTCTGCAGAACTGCTTTATAGATTAAATAAACTAATTTAATAATTGAAGATCTTTAAAACGGAATTGAATTAACACTGATCCGACTTCAGCTGACTATTTTCTTTTAAAGCTGCTGTATAGACGAAATCAAATTGGCATATTTCGTAGTATTTACAGTAATAAATTAATTTCATTTTGAGGGTGTCTGCTGCCTGTGTTGAATTTCTCTGAATATCTAAAATTCCTATTCCAATTCATTTTCCTGTGTGTCGTGGTCAGTTCAATTCCAATGCAAATCAGGGTTATTATGGTTAACTAAAACCATAAAAAAATCTTAAAATTATTGTATTGTTTTATTAGTCATCCTTCTTTATAAGTTTAACTTAATGTAGCCTACAAAAAAAAAAAAAAAAAAAAAAACTATATAGACATTTTTTACTATAAACAAAAAAAAAAAAAAAAAAAAAAATCACTAAACTAAAATTAAAACGAAACCAGAAATAAAACCGAATTAACAGTACTATATAGTACTAGTACTATAGTATCTCGATGTCACTGATGCAGATTCATTTGGCCAAATATAAACAGGTCAAAGGTTATGCCTTCAACCTCGAAAACTGTACTTAATCAATGTCAATCAATATCAGTGTTTGTACCACATGTTGTGTGTTGGGTCGCCAGTTTGAAATCTGCATCTTGAAGCACAACCAATTGTACTTATACTTTAATTTATTTTACATTTTGGAAGTTAGAAAATCTGGTGGCAGTGACATCATTGTATGTGGATACTAAATTGTGTTCTTGCAATTTCGTAATAAAATTAATTGTGATTAGAAAATACGCAGAGTGTCATGACAACGTTTACAGTGGCTCAGCATTTCACACAGAGACAAATCTATAATTTGAACACTTTGTATTTATACCAGATATAGTTTACAAAAATACCCAAATCGCTCCAATGCTCTTTTAATATTCAGCTAGAACTGACAGATTATTACTATTATTATTATATATATATTTTTTTTTGCAATGATTCCATTTGAGGGATTCGTTGACATGCTTGCATCTCACCTTCGGTGGGATCCACTTCCTGTGGGTGAACCAGCTCAGAGTCCACATCGGTGTGATCGTCAGTATCTAGTTTGATAGCAAGCAGACATTGTCATGAGATGAACTCACATCACAGAGGCCTCATCCTGTTTAAAGTCTGTACCTGAGCCAGATACATTTTCACTCCACACATTCCTGCCCATCACACAGGGAGTGCCTGTAAGGCAAGAACAAACAAGATATGACTTCAACATTCGGTGTCAGGGAAAAAAAAGTGATAAAATGCAATTTTCAATATGAGTTGGTAATCAAAATACAATTCAGCCATTATAATAATCTAACACAACACAACACGCAAAGATAGCAGATATGACGTAACGATCCGCATATCACTGTTTGCATGTACCAAACTCCACAAGAATTACACTGGTAATAATAAAATAATAAGTTCATTCACTAAGAAAAGTACGATTTAGAACACTATACAGCTCAAATAATAAACAGGCACATAACTAGTCTTATTTTATACTAGTGAAAAAACCAACAACAAAAAAAAACATTGTTTTATTTTTTATTACAATTTTTTCTCTATTTTTCCACTCTATTTCAATTAGTATATCATCAAAGGCCATTTTATCAAAATGAGAAAAGCCACACTGTAAAAAAAAAAAAAGTTGAGAAAACTTAAAAGTTTAAGGCAACCAGCTGCAGGACATTTTTGAGTTTTCTCAACTTACGTGTTTGAGTTATCTCAACTTTTTTCATGTTAAATAGTTGAATAAACTTTAAAAACTGAATTTGTCATACAAAACGTAAATTGGATTTTGACATATCCACTTCAGAAGCACATTCATCTGATTTATATAACATTTTATACCTAAAAATATATTTTTTTCTCTTCTTTTCTGGCTGTTTACTTTCTTTTTTACTTAAATCAGTACTTTCTGATTTATGCTGATAAATAGAGAAATTCAAAAACCTTTAACAAGAGTTTTGAACCTGGCTTTATGCAGTTTATGTAAATGTGTGCATATGTAATTAAATAATGCCTAATTTGCATATTACATAACATCCCACAAACCGATTGTCTAAATATACTGTGATTAATCAACTAGGGAAAGTATGGTAATATCTATTAGAGTTTAGCCTATTCACCTGTGGCGCCTTGCTTTAAACACACAGCAGCTTCAAAAATAGCCAAATGCACTATTAATATTAATATGACAAGAATAGGGACATTTTCTACCATTGAGAATGGTGTTGTCTTCAATGTCGAGAGTGAGGCTTATTCTCATAGGGTCACCTGATTTGGGCCTTGAAGGTTTTCTGAGACAAAAAGCATTTTCAAACAGAATGAAAGAAACATTCAAATGATGATATTAGACATATGAACTGTAGATGTTAAATTTGGGCCGTCTTACACTGATAACTCAGTTGCTTGCTTTTTTCTGCGTGGATTTGGCATGTTCTTCAAAATGACTGTCAGGACTATGACGATAGCCCCCAAAAGCAAGATGCAGAACACTCCAATAAGAGCTTTCTTCCACAGCGCTAAACTGACTATAAAACACACACACATAAAGACAACAAATATCAGAAAGAACTTGTGAACATCTTTACCAACATCTTCTGTAAACATTGCCACTTTTATGCCAGAAACATACTCTACATGAGTACAAGCAGGGCCTAAAACACACGTTTTGCCACACCTGCCAATAACCGCTGACATAAGAAAATTTACCGGCCATAAATATTTTTTACCGCCCATGTTTTTGCAAAATGAGGCAGTTATGATAACAAAATGCGGTGATACAGAATTCTCTATTCAAATTTTGATACCGCAGCTAAACCAACTAACTAATATAAATTTTAAACATTGAGACAAGTAACTGTAGTTTTCAGGTAGAGACATTGAACAAAGTTCACTGTATAAATTAAACAGATTAATCCTAATTAAAGTTACAAATGTTATTCAGTCAAGAGCAGAGAGTGTTTTTTTTTTTTTTCCTTTGTTGTTTTATTAACATTAAAAACACAGTGCAGCAGAAATATTAAGCTGCTGTCACTTCTATACCTAATGCACAGATTCAATATACTGATACACATGCGTTGTCTTTCTCGACTGTTTACGTTCACTTAAGACGTAACCGACTATCTTTACTAGGATACTCGAGCCAAGACTGGAATTTGTGTGAATTTGTCCGTTCAAGCACAAGACGGCGTAAAAGAGAGTTCAAATTCAGAATTTGAGCGCTGTCTGAAACACGAGTGACAAATTGAGTTCCCTTTCACGTCTTCTTGCACTTAAATATCTAAATTGGCAAGGCTTACAATTTTGTGACGTTGCAGCACTGGCCCGTCAACTTTCCAGAGCGTCGTGCATGTTTGTTCACGTTCACGTTCTCACAACATTGCATTGTTAGAATTAATAAAAACTGCATTAACTGACTGCTTTCTTTAACTTTCATCTGCGTAGAGTAAGTGTTATAGTTCAAAAACAGAGAAGTTCTACTATGGCTTAGCAGGGTGATCAAATGGTGTGTTGGTGTGGTATTTAAAAATGTACCTCCAATCCTGGCAGGTTGACTCCTTTTAATTTCAGTGTTGTAATTGGATGCCTCACAGTAGTAGTCGCCTCGCTGGTCTCGTTCTATGGCTTTGATGATATGAGTTCCTTCTAAGGATCTGACTTCTTTGGTGGCTAAAGGGAGGCTGTTGTGATACCAGGTAAAGATGATTGGGTAAGTGCCCTTCTGTACACGGCAGGTGAGGTTGAGATTTGAGCCCTCTGTGACTGTAACGTCCTGTTGCTCCAGGACTGGTTTGGACACTGGTACTGATAGACAGACAGAGAAATACTTTAGTCAAAAATAGTAAGAGACAGTTCACGCCAATAATACTATAGTCCATTCATTCAGTCAATGTCATGTCAAATGTGTATCTGAATGTGAACAGGAATGAGATTTCTGATTTCAACTTCTGTTATTTAAAACTATTTTATGACTTAAGAAGAAATAGAGAATGACTTTTTGAATCAAAAAATGAATCACTTTTTTATCAGAAGAAAAACTGATAATATCGCGGCAAACATAATGCAATGTGTAATTCAAAATAAAGGTAAAACTCCAGCGAAAAATCAATTCGGAAAATTTCCTCATATTAACTGCAACACAGTTGTCACAATCATGTCTTGTTCTGTTTAGTTTAATTATCTTGTTCTGTTTTTTTTTTTTTTTTTATTGTCTCCTGAGTTCTAGTTCTTTCATTAGTTGTCATGACGTCTGATTAGTTCACACCTGTTCCCTGTTCCACTGATTTTCATTCCATGTGTATTTAAGCCCTCAGTTTTCTTCAGTTCTTTGTCTTGCGTTAGCGTTAATAGTGGTTGTTTTTTCTCTGAGTGTTTATTAAATCTATTACATTTATTTAAAATGACAATCATCACTCTGCGTCATGCATCTCTTTGTGTTTTTGAAAAACATTAACTATGACAACAGTGCATTAGGCAATATTTGAATGCTTTTGTGTGTGTGTATGAATAAATAATGACAGAAGTTTTATTTTTATTTTGAACCACCCCTTTAAAAACTTTATAAACTTGTGTTTTGACAATAGACAGATTTAACATGCATTCATAAAGTATGTTCACTGTTGGTTTCTCTGACACTGATTAATTAATTAATTCCTTTGGACGAGTCCCCAGATTTTAAACTTGATTTTAAATGAGATACTCCAAACCATATACTAAACCTAACGGATAGTGTTAAGGAAAGCAAAAGTAAGATAAAGACTCATATGCTGAAGCAATTAATTGAGCTCTTTTAGCATGATTTATGTTTTACTGGATACTGGACAAGTTTACTACAGCAGAAACGCCATACACATGGAGCTGATTATGTAATGTAAACGTCAGAATGTATGTTTACAAATCATGCACTATGGTAAAAGTGTTTTGAGGTCAAAAGACGAATATCAAATGACAGGAAAATTGACCAATCATATTGTTCCTCTGAATGGGTGGGGCTTGTTATCACTTAGTTTTTGACTAGGTCCGCCCACTGTGATCTGGGGGAACATTTTTGATAAAATAGCTAGCTAGCGCTATGGAAAACACAGAAATGCTAGTGAGGAGGACATTGTTGCTAATTTATTATTATTAATTAATTAGTGCTAATTAACTGTTATCATAATTCGAAAAGGATTTGATGCTGTTGGTGTTTTACTGCCGCTCTTGTTTATTTCAGCTGGAAACCGCAGTGAATTGTATGCATAAGTATATTTTTAGAGTAAAAAAAAAAAAAAGTAGATAGAGGCTTGTTTTTTTTTTTTCAGTTAACTTGTGCTGCAAAAAAATCGTCAAGACAAACTTTGATTGTTGTCTTGAAAAGCTTTTGTCTGTGCAGAACAGGAATACAATGAATGTAACAGTCATCAAAAATGGTACCGGACACAAAAGTCTATCAGTGATTATGGAATAGGCACACACATCATTGAGCATGAAGATGTCAGGGTTTGGTCCTCTTACCTATGACTTCTGCTCTAAGGGGATGACTAGCGCTACTGATTGATTGTCCCTGGTTTTGGGCCTGACATGTGAAGCTGTGGATCTCTTCTGGAGAACTGATGTTGTTATTGCTGAAGAGTGCCTTGTCAGCTGCCTCAACCACTCTCCTCTCAGCCACTGGCTTGCGGGCCTTCAGTAAGGTGTATGTTATTGGAAGCGTTCCATTCTCAGCCTCACACAAAACCTTGAATGGCCGACCAACAATCACCCTATCAACAACATGAATGACTGGGGTAGAAACAGGCACTGGAAAAAAGAGGGGAGGAAAATGAGAAGCATGAAAAAAGCATTAGGGTGCCTATTCACTATCAATTTAAATAAATATGCCTGCTTCATATTCCAAGCAGTCAGCTCTTCACTTTTAAAAATAAATTGCTTTATTTGCATTGATGAGTCCATGAAGAACCTTTAACATCCATGCAAACTTTCCATTCCACAGAGTTCTTTAGATACAAGTTCATCAAACATCTTTTGATATTACTAAGTTATAACATGTTATAACATAGTAATTATGGAAAATTCTTTGTTATAACAATCTATTAATAATGTGGATAATATATGCATGTCCTCTAATGCCGGAGATTTGGCAAAAGCATGAACTCTTCACCTTTAGCTTTTAAATCAAGCGGTTGGCTGGTCTTGTTAACTCCTTTAGCCACTGCCATACAGGAGTATTTCCCATTGGTGGCCAGTCTCGCAGTGGCAACGTATTCGGCACCTGAATAAATGTGCCGATCTTCTTTCAGCAAAGTATACTTTATGTCCGCTTGTTTGATCTTCTCCGATGAGCTTACAGCACTGTGGCAGGTCAGAGTAAAGTGTTTCCCTTCAAAAACCTGATCTGGGCTCATTCTCAAAATTGGCTTCGAGAACAGTTCTAAAGAGTGAACATGGAGTCAGAAAAATGTAGTTTATTATCATGCAGTGGAGGGTTATTATAGTTAACTAAAACCAAAACCATAGAATAGTTCATTGCTTGAAATAGAATAAACTTTAACTAAAAAAAAATATATATATATAAAAAAAAAAAACTCAAACTAAAATAACAAAAACTGAAATAAAAATGACCAAAATATATATATATACTAAAAATAACTACAATTAAAATGAAAACAGAAAATAAAACCATTCAAAATATGAATAAAATCTAGAATAATATCTCAATAACACTGATGCAGTTTAATTTATTTTAAATGTTGAGTATTATAATATGCATCATTATTCTTGGCAAAATATAATTTATTATTTGTTTATTAATAATATATATTAATTTAGTTCTGATAAACAAATCAGAATTAAATCTGCATGTGCAGAGCTCTGATTATGTGATTATGTGCGAAATGTGTGTAAAATATTTATTAATGGTGAAAATGTTTAACATTCCATTTTCCATTTCAGTGTGATATTACTATTTTCGCTGCAAATTTGATGCATAAGTGACATTATTAAAAACTTTTTTTAATGCAATAATAACAAAAAACAAATAAACCCCTTAATACAACAATATAATTTGGAGATGAAAGCGGACTCTTGATAGCTGAAAGCATTCTAAGATTAGTCAAAATGTGTATGGTTGTGGTTGGTTACCTGTGACATTAAGCCCATAGACGGCTCTCTTTTGCACGCTGTCTTTCTCTGATTTACACACATAGTCCCCTGAATCCTCAGCTCTTACGGTGAGGCTGTATGTGAACGTTGTGTGATATTGACGAAGTAGGGAGTTGCCTTTGGTAAGGTACAAGTCGAGAATTGAGGAATATTGCACCTGACATGTGATTTGCACCCTGTCACCCTCAACAACATTCGCATTGGGGGAGATGCTTATTTGCGGCCTGATCGCATCAAGATCTGTAAAAAGAAAAAAAAAATCAATCTCACTGTCGATGCAAAATCTAGTCAGCTGTGGATATGCTCAATTAAGACCCCATGAAATGACTTGCTTAGCTGTATTTTCTTGTGTTGCTATACTTCTTGCCATATCATATGGGGTTGAGAGGCATTATAACTTTACATTTTATTGGACTAAAATGTACATAATCCATGAGTGAAAGATGATTCAATAATTTTGATATTAATGACCAGCATTTGCACTGCCATTCAAAAGTTTGGGCTCTGTAAGATTGTTAATGTTTCTTAAAGAAGCTTCTTGTGCTCACCAAGGCTGCATTTATTTGATCAATCAATCAGTCATACAATTGAATGCATAATTCTTAAAAGTTAGTTCACTCAAAAATTAAATTTCTGTCTATGATTACTCACCCTCATGTCGTTCTAAACCCGTAAGACCTTCGTTCATCTTCGGAACAGAAATTAAGATATTTTTGATGAAATCTGAGAGCTTTCTGATTCCTTAATGGACAGCAACGTCACTGCAACTTTCAAGGCCCAGAAAGATAGTAAAGACATCATTAAAATAGTCCATGTGACTACAGTGGTTCAACCTTAATGTTATGAAGCGACGAGAATACTTTTTTGTGCTAAAAAAATAAAATAAATTATTATTCAACAATTTCTTCTCTTCTGTGTCAGATCTCCTACGCTATTCGCGTAGTAAACAAAGTACAGCGCTTATGCGCTGGTGATGTGAGGACATGACACATGCGTGTGATGCTGATACAGGAGCTGGCCAACAGTGAGCTGGCATTTTGACATAGAACCAGGAAGCGCTGCACTGTTTACACTACGTCAACAGCGTAGAAGAATGACGTGGAAGAGAAGAGATTGTTGAATAATGTCGTTATTTTGGGGGATTTTTGCGCACAAAAAGTATTCTCGTCGCTTCATAATATTAAGGTTGAACCCCTGTAGTCACATGGACTATTTTAACCATGTCTTTACCACCTTTCTGGGCCTTGAAAGTTGCAGTGACGTTTCTGCTTATGGCTGGTTTAGAAAGCTCTCGGATTTCATTAAAAATATCTTCATTTGTGTCCCGAAGATGAACGAAGGTCTTACGGGTTTGGAACGACATGAGGGTGAGTAATGAATGACAGAATTTTTTTTTTTTTGGGTGAACTAACCCTTAAAAACAGATTAAAATAATTTTGAGTGTAGCCAACAGATGTGGACTAAAAGCCACAAAACAATTTTGATTTCATGCATGGGTCTTTAGACGAAGTTTCTTTGACCAAGCAAAATGTACATGATGTTACCTTCTATAATCACTTTCACCGTGTTGCTTTTGTTGGAGAAGCCCGCGTCAGGATGCATGATAACCACATAGACACAGTGCAGGTAGACGTCTTTAAGCTTCTGCATGGTGAGAGTGGTCATCACAGAGTTGCTCTTACTAGAGACTCGCTTGACCTCCTGATCGTCCTCGTAGAAATAGAAGTTCAGACTGCCCGTCTCCTCTGGTGCACTGCATGTGGCAATGATGTTTTCCCCCTCAGAAATGATATCAGACTTCACCTTCAGCGTGGGGACTTGAAGGCCTGCATGAGTTTAAAAACTATTTATTAACCCCTGACCTCTCATCAACTACAAAATGTAGTGGCAACAACAAAAACCATGCAATACTTTCCAAATCCAAAAAGATCTCAAACATTATTGGTCCGAATCTAAAAATGAATAAAAAATAGTTGCAAAACATGTGTGGTTAAATATATATATAAAAAGTCTACACCTGTTAAAACAGACTTTTATATCCACTGTAAGTGGACAGCAACAGCTGCTAATATAGAATTAGTAGAATTATGCTTTGATGAGCATCAGTTATGTAACTAACCTGTGACTATGAGTTTCTGACTGGTGCTTGTCTTGATCTTGTCGTAGATGCGGACAGCGCACTGGTAGCGACCCGAGTTGAACACCCTGGCTGGAGATAAACTGCGCTCCACCACTGAGGCGCTGGTATTTTTGGAGTACATGACCTGATCGTCCAGCAGGAAGCTGAAGGTGTATGTCAGCGGCTGGAGGAGGCTGTGACTGACTTTGGCCTCACAATGCAAGGTTAGGTTAGTGCCACTCGCCACATTATTACCAGGAAGCACAGTCAACGTCACCTGATCAATGGTGAATGCTGCTCAGAAAGACCCAGAGATAAAACACACACACACATTTGTTTCACTATATTAGAGAGGACATTGCATAGACTTCCATTGATTTTATGTCAAAATAACTTCCACTAAACCTACACCCATCATAGAAACAAAACACTAGATTTAAAACAAAACACGTTTTGGCCAGTTTATAAGCCTTTGTAGTGTCTGGACGAAATCACAATGACTTATTCTTTCTAAGCTTCAGAAAGCTTTTAACCTATTGGACTCATTCATGTAAATCACAGGCCTAGCGCAAATGAGTCTGGATCAAATTGCCCCATTGTCACTTTAGTGGCACGGCAGAGGCTAAACAGAAACACCTCCAAACTCCGTTGTGAGCTTCAAAAAGATCATAATCAACTCAACTCACACTCCCTTTCTTGGTACCGAATTAAACCTCTCGGTTTGCCTTAGCTAATTATATATAGTAGGTTACGATAAAATGTTTTAAACTATGTTTGCCATCCTTTTGAGTAAAAATGACCAGTTTTGACGCCATCATAAAACATGCAAATTAGGCTGTCAAAAGGAGACAAAGAAACTCTCTTTCGCTAAAAGTTGGACAACAACTATTGGTCATCTCACCCAAAATAGGTGTGGACTAAGTTCTCCTTAAAGTCGATGACGATGGCTTATGGCTACACTGTAAAAAAAAAGTGTAATTTTACAGGTAATTGTCTGTATTTTTTTACAGAATTTTACCGTTTTGTCATTATACAGCAAATATCTGTAAAATAAAAGGCATTTGCTGTAATTTAAAGGTCCATTGTTAAATTTACAGGTAATTGCTTGTATTTTGGTTTTACAGCAATTTTATGTTTTTTAAAAGGAACTTGTCTGTATTTTTACAGAGTTATGTGTAATTTTACAGAAATTATTAAGTAATATTTTACAGATTTTTTCTGTGAAATTAGAAAACAAAGAAAAGAAGGTATAACTGCGAAAATCAGCATCTATTCAATATGTTTTCCTAACAGATTATTAAGCATATGGGGGTTAAAGTGAGTTTTTTTTAAGGTTAAATAAAAGTATTTGTAGGCTACCATAGACTGTGATTTGTACATACAGTACCCTACATAGGCTACAGTAGGCCTGAATTATTTTTTATTTCACATTTTATTTTATACTCATTTTGATCATTATTATTCTCAGTATAATAATCTAGTATAGTACAGTATAATAATAAACAGTCTTATTCTCCCATAATTTCATGTATATTTTATAAATATTTTTCCAAATCTCCGTTGCTTCACATTCAGGGCTTTGTGTGTGTGTGTGTGTGTGTGTGTGTGTGTGTGTGTGTGTGTGTGTTTGTTTGAGTGCGCGCGCGCGATGACGCAGATTCAAATTCATTTCCGCTGACGCTGTTTACTCCCGCCCACAACGGTTAACGTTAGCTGATCAGTCGAGTTTGGGCAAGTGGGAGATTTGAATTCAGTCTACTCTCGTGAAGTGGATTGTGAGATCAACAGTGGTTCAAAGCAATCGTATTCATCAAGAGCAGCCGTGAGCAGGAGCTGTTTTCAGTCAGTCCGTTTGGATTCTTCGGAAATAACGCCCTTTTCAGTGAGCCTTGTTCGTCACAGCGGACATCATGCCAACCGATCACCGGCTGAGGTAAGAGTCTCATTATACTAAGTTACATGTGAACGATATTTTATATTACATTTGTGTTAAGTTTACAGTTTTCAAGCTAACGTTAACATTCTTAAATTATGTTCTGTCATAACTGGCGAGAGCTGGAGGCCAAAACACTGAAAATGTAGCATGCGTCTTTACATTTTCCATCTGTTTTAAGAAAGATCAGTTGAACCCACACCTCAAAAGACCTAAAAGGAGCTTTCGTAGACATGTTATACATATCACAGTCCGTTTAATTGTACGTTATATAAAATCTTCGTTAATACGCGATAGTAGGCCTATCTGTCAGTAAATCAATCTCTTAAATGGCGGGACATTTTGAAACACTGTCTGGAAGCTGAAAACTCTTCTCTTAAAAATATCCTTGGTTTTAATTATAGTAAAATTATAGTAACCACGTTTTTGGCGGATTTTTATTACCATTTTTAATAACCACAGTTATACTACAAATAGGCCTACCATGTTTGTTTGTTTTTTCTTTGTGGTTAAACCATAGTTAATTTTCGTAAGGGTTAACGTGGCTATCAAGACTGTTAAGAAAACGAATTCAGTAAATACTGTACTTGATACAGGAAAGCACATGAGACTAGAATATGAACACAACATGATAAATTGCATATTCTGGCTGCATCTGCTTGCCAACACGTAACGTTAGCTATAGAATGCATACATGTGCATATATTAGGCTTATAAAATAAAAGTTGATAGAATGTTTGTGTTCTGATGAAGAAATGAACTTATCAACATTTTGGATGACCTGGGGTCATCATAGCAGCCTTTTTCATAGGATACTTTTGATCATTGGTTATGAAAATTGCATTGATCCAGATGAACAGAAAGTTACACCCCTAGGTGTCTCAGCTTAAAACATCACTGTTAGCCTTTCCTGCTCAGCTTCCAGATCATAGTCAGTTGAGGTTTTGCATTGTCCCAGTGGAACATATTCTGACATGTGTAAATGTAATACTGAGTTGTTAATTATTATTATTTTTTTTTTTTTGTGATTTCAGGTCAAGTGGAAAGCAGAATGATCATGGCAAACAAGGTATGGGAAGAAGTAATTTAAAATATTGTAATGGCCGAGTGTTCTGATTCCATATGATTGCACTAAAAGTGGCAGAACATTTAATTTGTTTTATACTGTATTTTCCCATGTGAATAATCATTTGATCCTTGTGAGGCCTATGGAGCTGCACAAGGTTTGGTTTTACTACAGTAAGACCACGATTGTGTTAGATTCCACCCATCTATTTTTTTTTTTTTTTTTTTTTTTGTAGTGTAACTAGGCTCTGTCATTTAGAAACATGACTTTTCCTATCACTTAATGACACATATCTCTACCTTTCATTCCAGCCAGAGGATCTGACGGTTGCTGCTCGCATCTCAGCCTACCTGATGGAAAATTCTTCCTTCACCTTCAACTCAACCTTGCCAAGACAGAACTGCTTTGCCGAGACAGTTTCAGCCAAACCATGCGATCCTGCTGATTTGCCTTATACAACATTAGAAAGATCTGGCCCTTCCTATCGGAGCCACACAACTCCTTGTCTAAGCTCTTGTTCTATCCAGACTGGACTATTGTAATGCTCTCCTGGCAGCTCTTCCAGCATCAGTCAAACCTCTGCAACTGATCCAGATGCTGCAGCAAGACCTAAACTCACTGCTTCAGATCTGTGTGTCTCCAGAAGCTTGTGTTCTGCAAGTGAACGGCGCTGGACTGTTCCCTGCTGGTGGGATGACCTGCCCAACTCAACACATTTTCAAGAAACTGCTAAAGATCCATCTTTTCATAAACACTTGACCCAATAATACTAAATCTTTGTTTTAATAATAAATAAATGAACTTGTGTACTGTGCTACACTAACTGGGACTTGTCGCTGCACTTGTTGCTTCTATTGTTCTCTTAATTTTAAGTCACTTTGGATAAAATGTAATATTAACTATTTGAAATAAGTTATATTAGAGTATAAAGGCATACAGCAATTGTCTTTTAATGTGGATATTTTTACATGTTCTAAATGATATACTAAGCCTGTATTTCCTATCATTCACGTATCTTGATGTTCAGTGTTTGTTTAATGAGTAATACTGTAAATGTGCAGGTATTCCGTACTTGTACGTTTAGTTAATTTAACAGAAATTGACTGTACATTTGCTATTATTAAGTACTTAATTAGAGATTGGTCAAAGTTGTGAAACTGGATCTGCAAAAAATTAAAACTGTAAATATACAAACTTTGTATTTGAATTTATGGACTTATTACATTTTTATACATAACTTCATAGTTATTTTACACAGAAAAACTATATATTAAAAGATAATTACTGTAGATAGACAGAGCATTATTATAAAATAAATTTATAAACCCCTAAATTTACAGTTTAACCTTAAAGTTAAATGTTCTTTTTATGTAATTTGACATAATTTATCTGTTTTTCCATGGTTTAATAAGCCATTATTAACAGTAATGTACTGTAATTTAATTAATTTTGACCGTAAAGTCAATTCTGTATTTTTACGGTTTTTGCCTGTAATTTTGTGAAATGGTTATTTGCTGTAATTTAACGGAACCCGTCTGGAAACTTTGCTGCCAGAGATTTACCGTTTTTTTACGGGATTTTTTTTTACAGTGTATCTTAGTCTTATGTCTTAGTCTTATGTATCTTAGTCTTATTCTTTTGCTTTTTTTGTCTTGTTCTTAGCTTTTTGTCTTGGTCTTATCTCCGGCTTCTTGCCTTGTTTTAATCTTGTGCTCATTCATTTTTATCTCTGGGTGAAACTTACCCTGATTTTCTGGCAACTTTGCTTGCTTGCTCAGCACCAAAGATCCATGCAAGTACTATTTCTATCGATATTTAGATTAGTTTAAGATTGTTTGCCCCTGCCTTAAGGTGATTTGATTCTTTGCTGGCTCTCAAAAGTTAACAGTTTGTGATATTTGCCATTCTGTGATCTACTCTCTCTTTCTTTCTTTACTTTTTGTTTATTCTGTTTAAATGTATTATTTGTTTAAGTATAGTCGTATGTATTCGTATTAAAACCCACGCTTGATTGTCTCTGTCTGATGCTCACCTAACAAAGTCTCTTAAATGTGTGATCTTAAGCTTCAAGCTTTTATATTGTTGAGTACTTTATAGTAATACATGACCAGAAGAATAACCTTTCTTAAGAGTTGATAAGAAGATACCCTCATTCACTATTCTCTACATTAGTTCACTAATATAGTCCACGTGACTGAGCAAATCATTCCATAGTTAATTCAGTTAATTTAATTTAATCAAGTTAATTGAGACACTGATGAACACCTGCTGTTAACAATCCGAATCACTGAAGGAAAGAGGAACTAGAAGAACAGAAAAAAATGATGAAATCAAGATAAAAGACATTAAGGCCTGGTTTCACAGACAGGGCTTAGATTAAGCCAGAATTAGTCCTTAGTAGACATTTAACTTTTATAAATGTGCCTTAGAAAAAACATCACTGGTGTTTATCTTGAGACAAAACAATGGCACTGACTTATTTTAAGATACGTCAGTGCAAGTTTCTTTCTGTTAAAACAGCTCAATCATGCATTTTAGTCTGAGACTAGGCTTAAGCCTTGTCTGTGAAACCGGGGGAATATCTTAGCAAAAGATCTCAGCAGAGGAGGATTAAACAACTCCACAAACAGCATTACCAGCTTCACTTATTACTAACCAGTTTGACTTTATTTCTGTCAGACGTCTACAGAAGTTATTATTAAAAGGTGGCAGAGATTAAGATGTAATTTTATTTTCATTTGATGTTACCATGATGGTGATCAGTGTTTGCTTTAGTTGGGCTCTTGACCCTTGACTTTTGAACATTAGTTTTTCTTTGGCTGCTGCAGCTGTGTCTTTAAAATAGCTTTGCTATGGCAAAAAAAGCTGAAAGAAAACAGGATCAGATGACAATGGCTGTTTGTTAATGGTCACAATCATCATTTAGTGGTCTGATTCACTGATCTAATTTATTGTCTAATGTTTTTATGTGGGTGATGTTTTGTATTTTTGATGTTGGTGTCATTGTGATTTTACAGAACGAGATCTATCGGGGATATGACATTCAGAAAATATGAAGGATTTTAAAAAGTTTATACTCAGAATATTTTGAACTTCTAGATCAGCCAGACACACACAGGCATCAAGAATCGGCAAATGAATCTCAACAATGGTGACAATCATAAGTTTTATGCTGCAATGCGTGTTGGGTACCAGCATAGTTAAATAAGTTATGCAGCTGAATTGTCTGGTTATTTTATTTAATTTGTACTTTTTGCTTTTATTTTTGCTGTTGGTTTTGTGTTGACTTTTAGTACCGTGTTTTGTGACGTTCAGATATTTTTTGTTGATTGTCACCATTGTTGAGATTCATTGGCTGATTCTTGATGTCTGTGTGTGTCTGACTGAAGCCATAGTTCAAAAAATTTTAGTGAATGATGAGTTTAAAAATCCTTTATAACTGATTTTGCAGCACTGCTTGATCTTTTGTTGTAGTTTCACAGTATAGTAATATGATCTACACATTTTTAATAAGGGATTAGACACAGGCTTAGATCAGTGATCCAAACATTATGTAATGACATCATAATCAGCAACACCTGATCTCATTTTGGTTGGCTTTGATTTTTCCACAACAAATGTGTCTTAAAAAAACATACAGTTATAGCAGCCAAAGAAAAAACTAATGTTAAAGTCAAGGGTCAAGAGACCGACTAAAGTAAACACTGATCACCATAATGGTAACATCAAATGAAACAAAACAACATCTAAATCTCTGTTAATTCACAATAGGAATTTCTGTAGATGTATATAAAACAAATAAAGTAAATCTGGTTAGTAATAAGTGAAGCTGTTGTTTAATCCTCCTTTGCTGAGATCTTGAGAGATTTAATGTATTCTGTGGCTGAAGTCAGTTGTAGTTCTTGTGTTTCGCTTTTTTATCTTCTTGTTGTTCCTCTGTCCTTCAGTGATTCTGCTTGTTAACATCAGGTGTTCATCAACAATGCTCGATCATCAGTTAATTAATCACTGAATTATATAATTAACTTCAACACTGCTTTGGTGTTACTCCAACACTCTGTAGTGTGGACACACAAGTGTTCATTTATATGATTTTGCAGTGGGGTTAAAGGGTTAAATGTGTAAAATAAAATAAAAGTGAAGTGTATTTTAACAGTAATCAACTGTAAATTAATTTACGGCATATAACTGTAGAAAAACAGCAATTTATATATTACTGTAAAATCAAGGAAAAACAGTAATATACTGTAAAATGTAACAGTCAGATTTATTAAACAAAAGAAGTTAATTTCACTGAAATATTAGTGAAAGTTCATAGAAAAAAAGTTATGCAAAGTCAATAACTAAAAAGGAGAGTAAATATTAAACTGAAGTGTTTTATGTGTTTTTGCACAGATGATATAGGAGAGATCTGTTAGTTTAATTAATTAGTTTTGTGGGTCACCATTGTGCTGAAGAGTAGAGCCTGTGCTTCAGTCAAAGATGAGCAGAGAAACACTGATGTTTGCTGCTGGTTTCTTTATTTAAAAGCACTAACTGTGTAGTTGCTGATACAGTGACAGTCTCCTTGCTAAGTACTTTAGCACATACGTGTGCTATTGTTCGCTATACGAACTGCTAAGACTTTAGTTGAAATCATGTTTTTATTCTATTACACATTAGGTGTTTGCAGATTTATATAAAGAGATATTAATTTTCAGTGGACTCAAATTGAGTCAGTTCACAGTTATATAAGTATAAATACAAGTTTTTGAACTCGAACTGTTTAAAGCAATCGGTTTCCCAAATTATATGAATTACCTTCCATGGTATTTTTACGGTAACATACTGTAAGCTAATTCGCTACACCTTTTTAATTAATGAGGACCAGTAAAATGTTCTCACTAGTCGCTTGTCATAATATTTTATTTAATAAGTGTAAAAGAGACTGTAGAAGGTTCGCACTCTGAAAAAACTAGACAAAGTCTTTAACAAAAAGAATCAATTATTTTAATAGAGCAAGAGCAGACGTTTCAGCCATCCAGCTATTCTCAATGCTCATAATGAATCAACAACAGACATGCAGTCAATTAATACCCAATAGTTAATCAGGAAACAATTAACAGGTGCAGAGGGAGGGGCTTCAGCCCAGACCCAGAGAACAAATAGAAACACAATTCTTTTAATAGAAAAGTTAACAATAATTATCTCTAAAAAAGAATTAGAAGCATTTACAGAAAACATGAATAGTTTATCTCTTCATTCATCCCTTTCGGGAAAAGACTGTTAAGTTCATAAATCCAAAAAGATTCTCTCTGTAACAGTTTTTTATCTACATCACCACCTCTCCTTTTAGGCAAAACTCTTTCAATGCCCAGAAATTTCAGGTCAGAAATTGCATGCTTAGCTAATTGAAAATGTTGAGAAACAGACGAAGTTGCATCACATCTTCTGATTGCACTCAAATGTTCCAAAATTCTCGTTCGTAAAGCCCTGATAGTTTTGCCTACATACAACAATGGGCAAGGGCAAATCAAAATGTACACCACGTGGGTAGATTTACATGTAATCAATTGCTTGATTTTATATATCTTACGTGTGTGCGGATGTGTGAAAGACTGGAGTTTGAGGTAATGTGAACAGGAAGTGCAACTTTTGCATGGAAAATTACCCTGGGCATTAGAAAGAGTACCAGAAGGAGGCGTGGCAATATCAGCATGGACCAACCTATCTCTAAGGTTTGAGTTTCTAGAAAAGACACAGAGAGGCAAATTTTGAAAAAGTTCATTCAGTTGATAGTCACTTTTAATTATATGCCAATGAGAATTAACAATGTTTGTAATTTCTCTGCTCAAAGGACTATGGGTCAGTTTTAGAATGCAGCGATTCTCATTTTGTTTGGAGACCAAATTAGACGAATGTGTACCAAAGGCACGTACTTTGTTTAGTGCTGTATCAAGCCAACTGTTGGGATATCCCCTCGAGTTGAAATCTCTATATAGAAGTCTTGCTTTTACCTCAAAATCATTTTTGTCAGAGCAGATACGATGCAATCTGGTGAACTGACTGAAAGGCAGACCACGTTTCAGGGATGTTGGGTGAGCACTTGTGGCATGAAGTAGGCTATTTTTCTCTGTGTCTTTCCTATATAAAGAAGAAACAATATGTCCATCAATAACAGAAATACAGGTATCTAAAAAGTTCACACTAGTGGCACTTGCTGTATAGGTGTACTTAATAGAAGATCTTAAGCAATTCATGTATAAGACAAACAGTTCAAATTCAGATAATGAGCCATGAAAAATCACAAAACAGTCGTCAATGTATCTCTTGAACAATATTATCTTCTCCAGAAAAGGATTATTATTGAACACATACTGTTCTTCCAAAAAACCAAGATATAAATTGGCATAGTCAGGGGCCATAGTGGCACCCATAGCTGTGCCACTGATCTGAAGGTAATATTGATGTTCAAATAAAAAATAGTTTTTAGTGAGCACTAATTCAGACATATCTACAATGAATTTAGTAGGTAGACCATCATCATTAGTCCGAAGATCAAGAAAATACTTCAAGGCAGTCAAACCATCAGTATGGGGAATGTTTGTATATAAAGAAGTTACATCCATAGTAGCAAGCAAAACACCCTGACTTAGATGACCAATCTGAGACAGACATTTAAGGAAATCAGATGTGTCCTTGAGATAGCTTGGGAGCAAAGTAACCAAAGGTCTAAGAATGAAGTCTACAAAATTAGAAAGAGGTTCAGTAAGACTATTATTACCTGCAACAATTGGGCGACCTGGTGGATTAGATAGATTTTTATGAACCTTAGGCAAAATATAGAAAGCTGGTCTAGTTGGGGTACGATTGAACAAATATTGAAATTCTCGTTCAGAGATAAGAGAGGAGGAGTGAGCTTGCTGAAGGAATAGTTCTATTTCCTTTTGAAATCTACTGGTAGGATCAATGGGCAAAGCTCTATAGTAAGTCAGGTCTTGTAATTGTCTTAGAACCTCCTGATCATACAGGGTTTTAGGCATAATTACTAGACCACCTCCCTTATCAGCTGGCTTTACCACAAAGTTTGTCAAGGGCCTGTCTTTCAGAAAATGTCAAATTATTCACGCCATTGTGAGGATGAGGATTGCTAAAAAGCTGCTCAACATCACGTTCAACAAGTCTACAAAAAGTGTCCAATGAGGGGTTAGAAATAGGAGGGCAAAAAGTACTTGTAGGTTTAAATTTACCTCGCTCCTGTTTGTTGTACATCTGAGAAGAGGTAGTTGTAGTATCCTTGTAATAGGTTTTCAGTCTCAGATTACGAAAAAATTTAAACAGTTCTATTTTGGTAACAAAGGAATCAGCAGGTTTGTTAGGGACAAAACTCAAACCCTTATTTAAAAGGCTTACTTCGTCTGGGTGTAGAGTGTTGCCTGTAAGGTTGAAGATTAAGTCGTCTTTTTCCGGCTCTGCTTCCTCACCATTGATGTGGATTTGCTGTCTGGTCTTGCTGCCTCGTCGACCTCGGCGCGTCTTCTTAGACGTGGACGTATGCCACTTTGGAGGCTGTCGGTGTCGCTGGACTGTCCGCCTAAAAAATCACTCTCGACACTAGATGCTGAGGTCACAGAGGCACCATCTTCAAAACGGACTTTGCGAAGGGGCCTGGTTGTTTTGGTCTGATTTAGCCATATGTAAACTTGGTTATCCCTGTAATCCATTGTGTCTCTGCGAAATTTTCTTATCTTAATTTGTTGTAGATCCTGTCTGAATTTTGCCAAAGACTTCTCAAGAAGCTCAGTATGTTGTTTGAACACAGTCTCATCATGGGAATCAATGATGGAGATTTGAATCTCGTCAATGTCTTGTTTAATTGCTTAAGATCTTCTATTAAGTACACCTATACAGCAAGTGCCACTAGTGTGAACTTTTTAGATACCTGTATTTCTGTTATTGATGGACATATTGTTTCTTCTTTATATAGGAAAGACACAGAGAAAAATAGCCTACTTCATGCCACAAGTGCTCACCCAACATCCCTGAAACGTGGTCTGCCTTTCAGTCAGTTCACCAGATTGCATCGTATCTGCTCTGACAAAAATGATTTTGAGGTAAAAGCAAGACTTCTATATAGAGATTTCAACTCGAGGGGATATCCCAACAGTTGGCTTGATACAGCACTAAACAAAGTACGTGCCTTTGGTACACATTCGTCTAATTTGGTCTCCAAACAAAATGAGAATCGCTGCATTCTAAAACTGACCCATAGTCCTTTGAGCAGAGAAATTACAAACATTGTTAATTCTCATTGGCATATAATTAAAAGTGACTATCAACTGAATGAACTTTTTTAAAATTTGCCTCTCTGTGTCTTTTCTAGAAGCTCAAACCTTAGAGATAGGTTGGTCCATGCTGATATTGCCACGCCTCCTTCTGGTACTCTTTCTAATGCCCAGGGTAATTTTCCATGCAAAAGTTGCACTTCCTGTTCACATTACCTCAAACTCCAGTCTTTCACACATCCGCACACACGTAAGATATATAAAATCAAGCAATTGATTACATGTAAATCTACCCACGTGGTGTACATTTTGATTTGCCCTTGCCCATTGTTGTATGTAGGCAAAACTATCAGGGCTTTACGAACGAGAATTTTGGAACATTTGAGTGCAATCAGAAGATGTGATGCAACTTCGTCTGTTTCTCAACATTTTCAATTAGCTAAGCATGCAATTTCTGACCTGAAATTTCTGGGCATTGAAAGAGTTTTGCCTAAAAGGAGAGGTGGTGATGTAGATAAAAAACTGTTACAGAGAGAATCTTTTTGGATTTATGACCTTAACAGTCTTTTCCCGAAAGGGATGAATGAAGAGATAAACTATTCATGTTTTCTGTAAATGCTTCTAATTCTTTTTTAGAGATAATTATTGTTAACTTTTCTATTAAAAGAATTGTGTTTCTATTTGTTCTCTGGGTCTGGGCTGAAGCCCCTCCCTCTGCACCTGTTAATTGTTTCCTGATTAACTATTGGGTATTAATTGACTGCATGTCTGTTGTTGATTCATTATGAGCATTGAGAATAGCTGGATGGCTGAAACGTCTGCTCTTGCTCTATTAAAATAATTGATTCTTTTTGTTAAAGACTTTGTCTAGTTTTTTCAGAGTGCGAACCTTCTACAGTCTCTTTCACACTTTATTGGTTTTCACGCACCTGTACTTACAACTAGCCTTCATCTGAGCGCAACAATACTTCCTTGTCTTCTGAGTTCATTTAATAAGTGTAGACATTTAGCCCTCACAAGTATAGCCAAACCTGTGCGCGCACACACACACACACACACACACACACACACACACACACACACACACACACACACACACACACACACACACACACACACACACACACTTGATCCCCTAACTCTAACCCTACCCTTCACAGAAAACTTTCTACATTTTCACATTTTCAGCTGTCTTGCTCATGGACCAAAAAATGTCCCCTGAAGGACAAGGATTTCGGATATTGCCATCTTTGTAGGGACATTTTGTCCCCATAACATAACTGAACCACTGACACACACGCATGCATACACACACACACACACACACACACACACACCGTGTGTGGGCGTGTCAAAGACATTCCATATTTCATAAAGAAAAAAAAAACGTAAACATTAAAACATTAATGAAGCAACCCCCAACAGTAACATGGTGTCGGCCCAGATCCAGCCCACATCTGGTACACGTAGATTCCACACAGCCCAGATGTGGGCTGGATCTGGTCCGACACTATGTTGCTGTCTGGGACAGAATATAAGCAGATCATAAAAAACGTTCAGTATATTTACGATCTAACCAACAGAATTTTTATAAATAATTATATAGCAATAATATTAATTACATTTTTAAATAAATTGTAATATTATTAATATCATATTAATACGATTTTAATCATTTTGTAAATAATTGTGAAACACAGTGTTTTTGAAAGGTGCATTATAAAAAATATATATATTTAATAATTGTATATATATAATCCAATTATTTTACACATTTATTATTAACATTTTGTCGTCTGCAGTGTTACACAATAGATGGCTGTATAAAAGCTTTTAAACCTTTCTGTTTGAAGAGATTATGCAAATTTAGTGCACTCTCAAAAACACGTGTTGGGTCTGAGATAATTTTAGCTAATTTTTGTTAAATCTGCTGTGAATTCTGCAAACTTCCTGTCACACGTTTATAGTGTCTTTAAGGTAATCATATACAACATATTTATTCAGTAAAATATAATTTATTGTAATTTATATTGAAACTTGTATGTAATATATTGAAATAAATTTGTAATCACACATTGTTACACGGTGAAGTATTTAAAATATATTAACTTTAAATGTAATATTGGATAACACACTAAAGTTAAAATCATAATCAAGTACTTTACATGTGCTTATGTTAGTCAACACATCAAAATAAGTGTACTTCTTAAAAGCACATCAACATATTATTGAAACAATGATTTAAAATGTACTTTTAATTTGACATTATTACTAAGTGCATGTTTTAGGCCTATTTAAGTGTGTTAAGAAACAGTCATGAAAGTGTCTCTCTTTAAGAACACTGAAGTGGCATTTATTTCAGTAATATTGTATTATATGCAAGTACATGTTTTAAACTATTCTTTTAAGATTTGAAGTACACTACAATCTATTAAGTGCACTTATTTAACACAAGGGGTGAATTCTGGGATTGTCTTCTCAGTGAAGGGTAAAGCGATGAAAACTTCTAAAGAGTCTTCCTCTCGGTATGTTTACTTTGAGCAGAACACATTCTTTTCCTGAAGTCTTAAAGAAGGCCACACTGACAGTGTGGAGAGCAGTGGCGTTCTCAACAGAAAGAAGAGGAAGGAAGGAAAGCACATAAACAAACACAACACATTATTCCCTGAGGAGCACAGAGCCTGCATTTCTGCCGCACAACTCTCGTCCTGGCCAACAAACACAACCAGAGTTCTCCGCTGTACATGTCAGCCCAGTAAACACCACTAAAATCTGATTAAACAAGGATAATCCGAACCCAAAGTTAATGGTGGTGGGTTGATTAGAAAGCGACAGAGTTTGTGGGTTCTGCATCACTGATCTTGTTTGAGCCTGTAAAGGAATAAAACTCTAACCTGACTATCTAAAATAAAACTGTTGCGTCTACTGTCGACACAGAGCGTCTACAATCGACACTTAATAAATAATAAAACTGTTGCGTCTACTCATCGACACAGAGCGTCTACAATCGACACTTAATACCCTTTATACTCCAGCTCTTGCGTCTTCAGTCGACATCTGGCCGAGTTTCTTACTCTAACTTACTTGATTCCCTAAACTGACCTGCTGCGCAGCAGAAATGAACAGACAGACTTTCAGCAAATGTCCTCTAAATGCTTTAATAACGGCCGGGAGAGTCTTCGAGCAGTTCTCAGAGAACTCTCCCAAGAAGAATCAAGGCCGGAGGATCTCAGACAAATTCCATTGAGACATCCCACCGTAAAACACATATACAACAGTTTTTATAGTATAGAGACATAATGTCAGGCTGCATTACATAATATCCCCACTATCTGATTGGTTCTTCATATGCAAACCCCTCTGTTACTAGGTAAAGCAAACTCTGATCTTGCGTTGACTTCATCTGTAATCACAAGATTCTAACAGACTGTCTAGTTTCATTTCCCAAAACTGTGTTATTTTTACATACATACGCACACGGTCAAAGGCACAAGTTTTCCATTGGTTTCATACAGTACATCCTGTTCCAATGTTAGATGTTAAATAAGGTTAGATGTTAGAAACATGGTTAGTTTAATATACAGTTTAAAATTTCTACGACAAGCCTTTAATTAAACGCAGACTAAACATCTTGCTATTATACGAAGCGCAAACTTCCTGTGAGTGGCTAAACAGTTTGAGGTTAAAGGGTTAAATGTGTAAAATAAAATAAAAGTGAAGTGTATTTTAACAGTAATCAACTGTAAATTAATTTACGGCATATAACTGTAGAAAAACAGCAATTTATATATTACTGTAAAATCAAGGAAAAACAGTAATATACTGTAAAATGTAACAGTCAGATTTATTAAACAAAAGAAGTTAATTTCACTGAAATATTAGTGAAAGTTCATAGAAAAAAAAGTTATGCAAAGTCAATAACTAAAAAGGAGAGTAAATATTAAACTGAAGTGTTTTATGTGTTTTTGCACAGATGATATAGGAGAGATCTGTTAGTTTAATTAATTAGTTTTGTGGGTCACCATTGTGCTGAAGAGTAGAGCCTGTGCTTCAGTCAAAGATGAGCAGAGAAACACTGATGTTTGCTGCTGGTTTCTTTATTTAAAAGCACTAACTGTGTAGTTGCTGATACAGTGACAGTCTCCTTGCTAAGTACTTTAGCACATACGTGTGCTATTGTTCGCTATACGAACTGCTAAGACTTTAGTTGGAATCATGTTTTTAATTAATTCACTATTACACATTAGGTGTTTGCAGATTTATATAAAGAGATATTAATTTTCAGTGGACTCAAATTAAGTCAGTTCACAGTAATATCAGTATAAATACAAGTTTTTGAACTCGAACTGTTTAAAGCAATCGGTTTCCCAAATTATATGAGTTACCTTCCATGGTATTTTTACGGTAACATACTGTAAGCTAATTCGCTACACCTTTTTAATTAATGAGGACCAGTAAAATGTTCTCACTAGTCGCTTGTCATAATATTTTATTTAATAAGTGTAGACATTTAGCCCTCACAAGTATAGCCAAACCTGTGCGCACACACACACACACACACACACACACACACACACACACACACACACACACACACACACACACACACACACACACACACACACACACACTTGATCCCCCGAAGCGCCTAAGGGTCCTAACTCTAACTCTACCCTTCACAGAAAACTTTCTACATTTTCACATTTTAGGCTGTCTTGCTCATGGACCAAAAAATGTCCCCTGAAGGACAAGGATTTCAGACATTGCCATCTTTGTAGGGACATTTTGTCCCCATAATAACATAGGGTTTACCTGAACCACTGACACACACGCATGCATATATACACACACACACACACACACACACACACTGTGTGGGCGTGTCAAAGACATTCCATATTTCATAAAGAAAAAACGTAAAAATTAAAACATTAATGAAGCAACCCCCAACAGTAACATGGTGTCGGCCCAGATCCAGCCCACATCTGGTACACGTAGATTCCACACAGCCCAGATGTGGGCTGGATCTGGTCCGACACTATGTTGCTGTCTGGGACAGAATATAAGCAGATCATAAAAAACGTTCAGTATATTTACGATCTAACCAATATAAGTTTGGTATATTGAATATGCTGTTAACTTAACTGAATTTTTATAAATAATTATATAGCAATAATATGAATTACATTTTTAAATAAATTGTAATATTATTAATATCATATTAATACGATTTTAATCATTTTGTAAATAATTGTGAAACTTATATTTAATATATTTAATAATTTTTTATATATATAATCCAATTATTTTACACATTTATTATTAACATTTTGTCGTCTGCAGTGTTACACAATAGATGGCTATTTAAAAGCTTTTAAACCTTTCTGTTTGAAGAGATTATGCAAATGTATTGCACTCTCAAAAACACATGTTGGCTCTGAGATCATTTTAGCTAATTTTTGTTAAATCTGCTGTGAATTCTGCAAACTTCCTGTCACACGTTTATAGTGTCTTTAAGGTAATCATATAAAATATATTTAATCAGTAAAATATAATTTATTGTAATTTATATTGAAACTTGTATGTAATATATTGAAATAAATTTGTAATCACACATTGTTACACGGTGAAGTATTTAAAATATATTAACTTTAAATGTAATATTGGATAACACACTAAAGTTAAAATCATAATCAAGTACTTTACATGTGCTTTAGTATGTTAGTCAACACATCAAAATAAGTGTACTTCTTAAAAGCACATCAACATATTATTGAAACAATGATTTAAAATGTACTTTTAATTTGACATTATTACTAAGTGCATGTTTTAGGTGTGTTAAGAAACAGTCATGAAAGTGTCTCTCTTTAAGAACACTGAAGAGGCATTTATTTCAGTAATATTGTATTATATGCAAGTACATGTTTTAAACTATTCTTTTAAGATTTGAAGTACACTACAATCTATTAAGTGCACTTATTTAACACAAGGGGTGAATTCTGGGATTGTCTTCTCAGTGAAGGGTAAAGCGATGAAAACTTCTAAAGAGTCTTCCTCTCGGTATGTTTACTTTGAGCAGAACACATTCTTTTCCTGAAGTCTTAAAGAAGGCCACACTGACAGTGTGGAGAGCAGTGGCGTTCTCAACAGAAAGAAGAGGAAGGAAGGAAAGCACATAAACAAACACAACACATTATTCCCTGAGGAGCACAGAGCCTGCATTTCTGCCGCACAACTCTCGTCCTGGCCAACAAACACAACCAGAGTTCTCCGCTGTACATGTCAGCCCAGTAAACACCACTAAAATCTGATTAAACAAGGATAATCCGAACCCAAAGTTAATGGTGGTGGGTTGATTAGAAAGCGACAGAGTTTGTGGGTTCTGCATCACTGATCTTGTTTGAGCCTCTAATTAAACGCAGACTAAACATCTTGCTATTATACGAAGCGCAAACTTCCTGTGAGTGGCTAAACAGTGCGTGACAAAATATCTCTGAAGGATCAAAGCATCCAAGCGAATCACAGATCTGCTCTGACTAAAAATACATCCAAGAAGTCCCAGAAAAGCACAGAACTGTCATGATATTTCACTGCTCCCTTTGCCCAACTATATAAATCAAGCGGTCAGGTGAATCTGAGAGAGGTAAAAATAACTCAACAGCCCCAAAACTGTCGTCGTGACCGAAACCGTTTCCCTCACATGCAAATAAAACGCAAACTGAGGACTTACCTGCCTGTGTGTTGGCCGCTTGCCCTGCGGATGAGAGCAAAAGTGAGAAAGAGGTGAGACAAATGAATAAAAAGAGGATGAGGATGAGATGATGATGGTCTGAATCTTTCCAGAGTGTCCTTACACAGAGCGCTCAGGCCGAGCCAGAGAAGACACACGCTCATCTTCACAGGTGAGTGTTCATGAATGTGAAGGACGTTGAGGATGGAGAGAAGGGTGGAATGCTCGCACTTATCACAAGGAACCGCCTTTCTTTGTTTAACGTGGATCAGGAAACGTGTTCCTTCCTCAGGATGTGTGTATTTGAACGCTTGGTTCGTCCAGGCCCTTGAAAACATTGCCATTCTGTTTACGGCTTCAAAGGCCTCCTGTTTCAGTGCTGTGCTGAAGACATCACAGCGATATATAAGATTAAGAAGACAATCTACGATGTGGCATCCGTCCAGCACTAACACCAAAAGTACCATGGTAGCACTCCTTGGTTTTTTTTGGTTATGGTACCATGATATCAAATTTCTTGACATGGTAACTATTGTTATAACGTGTATTCATTGGACATTTTTAGATATTACTATGGTTTTGAACACATACCATAGAAAAAACACATTTTTATGTGCTGCTCACTGCAGAGCCAAATGACGTCTATCTCCCCCTCACTGGACATAATGGGTGGAGCTTAATCTAGTCCAGCTCCACCTCTATGAACCCATTGGGTGGAGTTATGTTTAGCAATAGGGTTATTATGGGTGCGGTTAGAGTGTGGTTGAACTGTCAAGCTCTACCAATTTGTTCTGCTGTGAACAGTTTTTTGACACGCACCATGGTAATTAATTCCATGTTTTTGGCCAGTGTTATTTTACTATTATGCATATTAAAGCAACACTAAATAACTTTTCCTCTTCGGTCACCCTACAGGTTGTAAGCGGAATTGCCCGGCTTTAGAACGATGTCCACAGACCAAAGGTATAGTATGTCGCATGATTTTATAAAAGTATGATGTATTGCGACATCAGAAACGAAGAAAAGCAAAAAAAAATGACTATTGTAAGGCAAGTAAAGCAAGTCAAATTTGTAGTTTCTTATGTCTCATTCGAACTACAGAAACGCGACCCGATCTGGCAAACCTGCATAGTGCAGTTATAACAGATATAGGGCCGCAAAGCGAATGCAGAAGTGCCGTTCACCCTGTTACGACTTGATGAACCACTAAAAACGATTTCGGAAACATTACTTTAAGGTAAACAAAAAAAGTTATTTAGTGTTGCTTTATAGTACTGAAACTAATAGTTTTTATTTTTACACTTTCAGTTTTCATTTTAATTTTAGTTAAAGTTTTAGTAATTTCTTTTATGTATGCTATTTTGTCATATTCTATTTAGCTTGAATTTATTTTAGTTTTAGTTGTAGTTGGCTAGTTTTAGTACTTAAGCTTAAAACTTGTTTTGTTTCAGTTAGTCGCCAAGGCAATGGTTCTACTTTTATTTTTTTTATAAGTTTAAGTTTGTGCCATCTAGTTTTTTATTTTAATTTCAGCTTTCTTTCAATTAACAGTTCATAGTTTTAGTTTACAATAACAACACTGTTTGTGGCGGTATGTACCATGGTATTACTGTGTTTTTAGGCATATTTTGGTTGCACTTTATTTTACAGTACGTGCACTTTCAGTGTACTTACTAGAAAGTAATATAAGGTAACTGCATGGGTTAAGGTTAAGTTTAGGGGTAGGTTCAGGGTTAGTACCTAGTTAGTACCCAGTTATTGCAATTATTACAATAGTATGTACATGCAAAACAGGCCTGTAAAATAAAGTGCTACCCATGTTTCCATAACAATACCATTGACGCATGTTCTATGTACTACTATGCATTTTTGGGCACATATTTATTGTAATATTTAGTTTTTGGATATTGCACCATAGTAAAACGATGTATTTCTAGTCATGTAACATGCTATTACTGTGTTGTACCATGGTAGAACTTATCCAAAAACCATGTATTTTTGTTTTGATGGTATTATTATGTCTCTTGAACATGCTACAATGACAATACCATGTATTTGTGGACATGTACTATGGTATTTTATAAGTATGTCATGTATAAGTATTATCATATTAAGGTCTGATACAATCACTTTACTTTACAGTACTCTTTTGTAAGCGAATTAGACTTAAAATTATAAAGTCAGCATGAAATCCAAATGGTCCATTCTTATTTTTTATGGTATATTGCATTATTTATTAGAAATTAATTATCTGTGCACATCTTTTCTTTTTTTTTACTGGCGTTTACAATGTTTACTGGCACGAGGGCGGGGCAACCTGTCACTCACATGAGATCCACCAATAGCAAACCACAACCATCCAAATTAATTCCCCATGGACACAATCAAGCCCCACCCTATATATTTTCATCTTTGAGAAGTTGTTTCACCCGGATATACGTCACAATAGGAAAGACAAGAATATCGCAAAATGACATGGCACATGGCAAAATGGCACATGACAGAAAGTCTGTGATTAAACTCGTTCAAAGAGAATGAGTTAAAACCAAATGTCAATGCCTCTAGATATCAAGGTTATGATTCTAAATATCAGATAAGAGTATCTGTCTCACTGGCCAATGAGCACTGCTGTTAGGTTGCAGTATGCGAGTTTGACCACTAGATGTTGCTCTAAGTTTGCAGTGAGGATATTGGGTGCAGTGAGACTGTGTACAGTCTATAAAGAGGCAGAGGTTTGTGTTGATGATAAATTAGTATAATGCTTCATCTCTACATTATCAGAGACAAGAACTGAGTAAAAATGTATTTCTTTCTCTACACTCCTAAATTACTTGTCAAAACCAGCTGTGATGCCTTGGATGAGAGAATTAATTGAAGCTGTCACATTCACCGCATTTGTGTGACGCTTTTGAGCGAAAGCCTCTGTTCATGGCAGTTTATTTCCTCACTTGCCTGAGGGAACTCTTGAATTAACAGTGCTAAATGATTCATGCTGTATGTTTGAGCATAATTGGGCGTCTACCTTGCCACGCCAGCACACATCAGCACACCAGTTTAGTCTTTTTCAGTGAATTAGCTCTGGTTTAGCACACCATCCCAAACACAGGATGTCCTGCTGCCCACATGAAAAAAGATGTCATGATCACAAAATCAGAGCACATTCAACACAATGAAGAATCAGTGACCAACACTAATACTCTATTGTCTTTCTGCTTTAGCTGCCTGTTAAACTCTATTTCAGTAGCACGGCTCTTCTGCAGCACATGGAAATTTAGATTTAGATGGGCTTGTTATCGTGTGACACAATGTAATGCCTTTTATCACTTGGAAAAGGGGCTCACGGCCACAACACACATGAGCTATGTGTTGCCTCATGAACACAGCAGAGACCGTTAATAGTCTGTCTAAAACAAAAGTGCTCAGCAAAATCCTGAAACAGCTTATCTCAATAGCTTTATTTTAACAGCACTGGAGCACCATCCATAACATCTTAGCATACAACCACGCTACCTAACAACTACTCACAACAACTTAGCAACCTTAGCACAGTAAATACATATATATACACACAAACATTCTAAAAGCTTGGGGTTGGTAAGGGGTGTTCATTTTAAAAACATTAACATTATGCTCACCAAGGCTGCATTTATTTGTTCAGAAACACAGTATAAACAAAATGTTATAAATATTACATTTCTATTTTAATATATTTTAAAATGCAATTAATGTATTCCTGTGATCAAAGCTGCATTTTCAGCATCATTGCTCTTTATAAATCATTCTAATATGATGATTTGATGCTTAAGAAAGATTTCTTAATATTATTAATGCTGAAATAAAGTTGTGTTGCTTAATATTTTTGTGGAAATCGTTTACATTTTTTTTTAAGATTCTTTGAATAGAAAAATATAGGGTGGGATATTATTTTGTCTTGGGGGAATTGTTTTGGATTGCTATTAGTCAATCTCATGTGAGTGACAGTTTGCCCTACCCTTGCACCAGTAAACATGTAATCAGAGACATGGAAAACGGTCCAAAAATTCAGATTTTTATTTTTATTTTTTTACAAAAGCTGCTACTGGGGCAGTTGTCACCGTCAGGTTGAAATTAAAGTTGATGAAACGGATCTATTCGCAGCAGTGTATTTATTTAACAGAACTCGATATACTCAGGCTACCAGGAAACAAATGAGACAAGACAAATAGAAAGACCAAGTGAATTAACCAAATAGACAACAGGTGTGCAAATGAATCAAACCATATAAACTAACTAGAACACAGAAAACTGGGACACAGAACTGAAATACAAGACGAAACAACAGAGGCGGGCAGGAGGGGGCTCAGGAGGAGGGCATGAGGGGGCTCAGGAGGGCATGAGGGGGCTCAGGAGGGCGACACAGGACAGGAACCATATATAAACATAGGAGCCAGGGATGAACTGAAGACGGTATGAACCATGGCAGAGAAGACAGGAGGTGGGAGGAGCCTGGGTGGAATCCCCAGCACGAGAACCAGAATGAAAGCCCATGGTGGAGTCGAGGGAGGGAGGAGCCATGGTGGAGACTTGACCTGCTGAACCAGAGGGACAACCGAACAAGATGTAGCTGCAGTCGGTGGAGACCCAGGCGGAGATGAATAACTGAAGAAACGGGGCAATGCCATAGATCCTGGAGGGCAGGGTGGAGCCACAGCGAAGAGCAACCCAAGGTGAATCCGGCGTGGTGGAGGACTGAGGCGAAGGTGGAGTGACCGAGAACCAAGATGAAGCTCGAAGGAAGGAGAAGCCTGACAGAGCCGAAGGTCTGGAGGGACAAAGAACAGCTGAAGGCCCGGAAGTCCATGGTGCAGGCAGAGCAACAACTGACCAAGGCAGAGCCAAGGGGACGAGAAAGCATAGTGGAGCCGTAGGGATGATGGTCCCGGGTGGAGCCAAGGGGACGAGGAGCCACAGTGGAGTCGACAGGCCGAGGTAGAGTGACCGGCACAGAAAGTTCTGGGCTAAGCTAGAGAGTTGACACTCCAGGAATGTACTGACAAATACTAAGCTTGAGGCGAGTCCAAGCACTAATACGGAGCCAGCGTGGGAGTAGCTGAATGTCTGAGACAGTGCAGAGCAGACAGGGATTTCACAGATACATTTCTAGGTTGACACAGGAAAAGCATATCTCTCAGGAATGACCCTCTTGGCCAACACAGAACAGGCAGACATTTTTCACTAGGCTGACTCGAAACATATAGACGAGGTGGGAGTGGGAGGCAGGGTGGAAACACAGACATCAGTAACTCCGTTAACGGGTTCAGTGCAGGGTGACAACGAGCTCAGGAGGATACACTCACTCTCCTAACCAATGAGCGAAACTTCCTCCGCAGCAGTAGAGGGACTAGGACTCCAATTCATCCCCTCAAACTCCACCGGAATTCCCTCAGGGACGGACGTCTGTCCGGCCGGCTCACACACCTGACATTTCTTCAGGATCGGTCTCTGTCTCTCTCCTTGCTGGCGCTGGTATCGTGGTGGGCTCAGGCTCGCCGGTCACTGGGATGGTGGCTGCGGCTGGAACACTGTTTTCCTCACTCTCGCAGATGGTGAAGGGGAAAGCATTGTGGAAGAGCTGGCCTGTAAAAATCAAACACAGGCAGTCGTCATAGTGGACGAGGTGGTAAAGGTCCAAAAACGCCTGTGTGTGCTTCATCTGTGACTGGTTCCCCTGCTAGAGGAGGATACTATCTTCTGCTAGATCCATTTTTTCTTCTGTCACCGCCAGGTTGCAAATAAAGTTTGATCTTCGCAGCAGTGTAATTATTTAATTAGTGTCCCACCCAATCATAAACAGAACACAGATCAACCATACAGTGGTACCCTTTTTTGTACCTCATTTATTCATATCAGTACCTGAAATGTTACCAATTAGTGTAGCAATTAGTACCTACATTATATTTATTTTTTTATATAAATGTACATTATTTTAGTAGCCTACTTTTTGAAAGGGTACCAGCCTAGTGACATATTTTCTACAGTTCCCCTAGGATTGCTTTTTCCATAAAAATGATTAAAAATATTTTAGAAGGCAGCATTATAATGCTATCTATACTTTTTTCTTTTTTTTTTTGAACAGGCTTTCCACCGGGGACGCACTTACGATGTCTTAAAATATTGCCACTAGGTTTTGGAACAGAGCCTTTGTTTTACATTTGGCTTCCTCACATCTAATGATCTGACTATATCAGCAATGGGGAAGTAATGATTTTGCAGACTGCTTTGAAGGAGCTGTGCAACACATTTAGTATTGTAACAACCCGCATTAAAGTGCAAGCTTGATTTATTTTAGGTCCTGGCAGAGCTGTCTTGATGGAGGGGTCATGCGTTGAGGGTCCTGATTAATGGTTCTACCTGAAGCTGCAGTGCCTGCGCTGGGCTGAACCGTATAAGAAAGAGCGGCTCTTTTCGAGCACAGAGCGGAGTCATAAAAATCACTCAGGGTCTTAATAACGCCTGTCATGGAGGCAAAGAGCGCCAAGGTAACAAGCTGCATGTGGGAAAACAAACTGGAGTGAGGATAAATGTTTAACACCAGCATTACCGAGCAAGTTAAATAAGATTAAATGGCAGCCGATAACTCACACATGGTACTTGAATTTGCCATTATGCTATGCGTTATTATTTCAGCTATTTTCTCACTTATAGCATGAGCAGCTATTAATTCCTTGATTTGTTATTGCACATTTGTTATGAATTTGAAGTTTACAATTCAGCTAGAAAGACACAGCTGCCACTTCCCTTTGGAGGCATGAGGCGAAAATTGAATTGACAATGTTTTGCCAAGACACTGACGGCCATGAGATGTAATATTTGCCTAAATCGAATGAGGGTGACAGGTGCATTTTGTTTTTGACAAAGAGACAATGAAGACAGCGACATGCACCAGACGTGACAGGTCTTTGCTTTTTCCCGCAGACACGTGTCTATGCTAAAGGCGGCCACTTACATTCTCTTAATCGGTAAAATCTAGGTCATTCTGCGGTTGCTGTGCAAATGTCCTCGCATGTGACTAGGTAAAAACGATTAAAGACATGCTTTTATAGCTATCTGTGTCAGTCACAACTATGATTTTATCTAGCACACTAGCTGATCTCACAATGTTATCAGTCACCTTATATTAAAGTGATAAATCCAATCTAAGTTCATCCCACGGGGAAAGGGACAGATACATTAAAATTATAGCGATTTAGAGAGAATCCCTTATATTGACTCTGCATCAAAACCCATAGGATTTTATACAAGCCATTATAGGATGTTTAATTTGATTCAGGAGTGACTGCTCTCATTTTCTGTACATTCATCAGGTCATTTAAAATCATTTTAACTGTTTTAATGCACTTTATGAGTGACCTCGCATGAACTATAAAACTTAATTTGCAACTCAGCACCATGGATTATATATATATATATATATATATATATATATATATATATATATACAGTACAGGCCAAAAGTTTGGACACATTACTATTTTTAATGTTTTTGAAAGAAGTTTCTTCTACTCATCAAGCCTGCATTTATTTGATCAAAAATACAGAAAAAATAAATAATAATAATAATATTGTGATATATTATTACAATTTAAAATAATTGGTTTTCAATTTATTATACTTTAAATTATCATTTATTTCTGTGATGCAAAGCTGAATTTTCAGGATCATTACTCCAGTCTATCACATGATCCTTTAGAAATCATTCTAATATGATGATTCATTATCGAAGTTGGAAACAGTTCTGCTGCTTAATATTTTTTAGGATACTTTGATAAATAAATTTAAAAAAAAGAAAAAAAAAGAAAAAAAAGCAGCAAATGTTTTAAAAATATAAATCTTTTGTAACAACAATATACACTACTGGTCAGTAATTTGGGGTCAGTATATATTTTTTTGAAATAAATCAATACTTTTATTCAGCAAGGATGAGTTAAATTGATAAAAAGTGATAGTAAAGAAGATTTATATTATTAGAAAATATATATATATATTTTTTTTTAATAAATGCAGTTCTTTTTAACCTTTTATTCATCAAATATATTAGGCAGCAGAACTGTTTCCAACACGCATAATAAATCAGAATGTTAGAATGATTTCTAAATGATCATGTGATAGACTGGATGTCACATGTGACACTGAAAACTGGAGTAATTTCAGCTTTGCATCACAGAAATAAATGATAATTTAAAGTATAATAAATTGAAAACCAATTATTTTAAATTATAATAATATATCACAATATTTAAAATAAATTCTGTATTTTTTTTTTTTTTTTTTTTTTTTTTATAAATGCAGGCTTGATGAGCAGAAGAAACTTCTTTCAAAAACATTAAAAATAGTAATGTGTGCAAACTTTTGGCCTGTACTGTATTTTTTATGCAAATCAACAGAGGACTGCAGTGATGATGCATTTGTGTAGGCTGGTCTGATTTTGGGTATGGCCAGACCCTGGCCAGTTTAGGTTGAGTGTTGGGGATGGGTCTTCTTTTACAATGTTGTAAATTGTATGTAGCTGTGACCCTTAAACTTAAACATAAAATATTTTCACTGTCAATGTCATGTTATTTATTAGTGTATTTTATTTTATTTTATTTGAATTCCTATTAATATTTTTCTTTTTTTTCCCCCACATTGATTTTTTTTTCTTAACTAACTAAATTTGTAAATTAATGATTTAATTCATAATGAAAACAAGCTTAAAGTGGTTAAGGGAACTTTAACATTGTGTCTGCTATTCGAGTTTCTCTAGATGCTAGCTGCAATATCTAGTGAAGACACCTGGTGGGCTTTTTGTGTTACTTGCCAGAAGACCAGAAGAACTTCTTTCTACTGTGGTTTAATTAACCATTCTACACATATAATATTGAGTTTATATATAATGAAGCAATAATCATGAGTTGGCTGACATAGCGCTAGTGTTTAGTTCCAACCCTAATGAAACACACCTGAATCAGCTCATCAAAGTCTCCAGGATTACTATAAACTTCCAGGCTGGTGTTCTGGAGCTGGTTACAGGTAGACTCTGCAGGTCACCAGCTACTGAACTAACCAATGTGAAGTCTTAATTTTCTAATAAATTCATAAACGGTGCTTATTGCTTCGTCTGTTGCCAGAATATGACGTGCTTTTTTATTCCACAGATGCAATCTATTAATCGACAGTAATGATCACTATTACAATATGATTTTGTGACAACATAGCTTCACCCTCTAATTAGTTGTTGTTTTTATTTGCGTTATGCAGTTTTGTGTACATGAACAGCATTAATAGTCTGTGTAAATATTAATAAGCATAAATGGCATGTCAGATGCAACTTCTCTTCCACATTTGTAGTGTAAAGATGGCTTTTGTTGACGTTGACAGAAACTGGATTTGTAACAGTCTATAGTATTGTGATTGATCTTTTTTTTTTTTTTTTTTTAGTGCGAAAAAATTCAAATATGAGATATCAAAAGATGGTTTATCAAAAAAGCGGCTGAAAACCGACTGAAACCGGCTGGAAACGGCGTTATTTAACAACATCAACAACTGGAGGATGGAGGACGGCATGATCGGAGCTGTGTTTTTGCTGTGTGTCATGGGTTTTGTGATAAAGGAGAAGGTTGAGAAGTGCCTGAACTTTGGCGTCGGTCCATCTATCGCTGTTTTCCAAGTTTGTGGAGTTAGTTTGTGGAGTAAGTATATAAACTGTGTGTTAACACTGCTTTTTAAAAATGGCGGGTGCCTGTGTTTCGTGTGGCATTCGTTCATCTTTAGCGACCTGGATCTCTACCTGTCAAGTAATATAAAACTCTCCTGATATTAGCACATAGCAAATAAAGCATATTTTGTTACCTTTTGGAGCTTGGAAGGGTTCAGTTTGAGCAGATGTTTTATACCATCATCACTGTCTTCGTCAGAGCTCATTTCCCAGTACATTCATCATCTGGCTCATATTCACCATCTCAAAACTATCATTTTCAACATCTTCAAAATCAATATTTTGATTGCTGACAGCTTCTTCACCAGACTCACCATCAAGTGGCAGTGACACCAATATTCGATTGTGTTCAGTACTTGCTCTGCAGTAAATCACTGAGTCATTTCAAGTTTTGCAGACGATACTTGTGTATTCTTTTGTTTTCTGCCTGCGATAACTATGATTGAAACTTCACTTCATCATTGTGTATCAGACATTGCCACCTTGATGAATAAAGGTGAATTGCACTTATTCAGTCATCACAGATTAAATTATTGTTATGTAAAAAAAAAAAAAAAAACACTGTACACACCTTGGGTCATTGGGTCCTTTTTACAAAAATGACATTTTTTCTTGTTATATTGTTTATAATGACTTGATTGAGGAATACTGAGAAGGTTGATGTTTAACTTTAAAAAATGAATGAGGAGGAGGGTAGTAAGACCAGAGGTATGCGTTTAAGGGTTAAAGCAAACTGTTAAAATATTGTCTAAAAACTATTTTTTTTCTTATTATTATATCAATCTTATTTAAGTGGACAGCATTGTTGGACCGATATTTTGAAATGTACCAGGTTGTTTTCCGTTAAGTTCCGGGTTTCCAGACAATTCCTTCAACCCTAAAACAACACAATGCAATGCATAATGCAAAATAAATGTAAAACACCTGTGAAAAGTCAATACAGAAAATTCCTTCCTATTACCATGGTACATTGGCCTGTATTTTGGCCTGTATGTCCTTAATATTGTGCATGTGTCCATTAAGTCAAGACCGTAGGGTGTCCCATTAGACATTTTAGGTTTCAGAAGGGTGCAGCAGACTTCTATCCAACAGTCAAAGTGGCATTACACCAGGGAAGAGTGGACTCAGAAGAATCCATTTGGGACAGAGCCACAGATGTGAACCAGAGAACTCGCAGTTGTTGTTTACGACTACAGAAACACAATAGAGATGTTCAGCTCAGAAGAAAGCGATATCTAATTTTCTTGGACTCATGTATTGTGTCGTGTTTTAATCAAAATGGTGTGTTTGTGTGCTTGGCTTGGGGGAGCTGGAGTGAACTGCTTTTCTCAGACACTCTCATGAAAGAGTAAGGAAGCATAGATTTCACTTTGCAACAAAAGTGCGCTTTCGGTTTAAACTGACTTGTCTTGCACTTTCCCATTAGTGCTGCGTAAATCCTCCTTGGCTGTTTGGCTTGTGTGACTGTACAAAGCTTGCGATATGAGGCACGTGCTTTCAATATCTGAGTGAATGTCTGTTGCTAGACATCTAGCCAAAACATTTTTAAACTACATCGTATCACACTGCTAAACTCTGGAGCAGGGTTTTATAACCGCAGATAAAAAGCGGTGCTAACCTCCCTTCTAAATTACAAGTGTGAAATGTTCCACTACCCAGGCTTGATAAAACAAACCCAAAGTTAAGTGCAGAGTGAAATGCCTGAATGTGCATCTTATCTTCCTCTTTTTTATCTCTCTGTCTCTCTTCCCTTCTGTGGTCCATCAATAATACATGACATGAACAGTTTTTAGATGGTCGCTTCTTTTACTCCGCCAGTTGCTGGGGAGAACTGACACAATATGTTGAGTCAGTGTTTGCACAGCCAACTCAACGGAAACGTGTGTACACAAGTGGCAGACACCTCGGATGGGTTGAGTCATCCAACTAAGTTTATATAATACCTGGATGCTATCCCTTAGCATTCACATGAACTCAATAGCACTTCATCAGGGGGTGCAGAACCCCCTGAAAGTATAACATTTCTGCCATATTTGCTCATGGGTGCTCATTCATTTTGGGGCCAAAACGAGAGCTGTAAATGCTACCACATTTAACATAAGAACAGCACTGATTGATTGGCTGATGGCAGCACGTCTCAATCCCTTCAAATGTAGTCGTAAATGTTGTAATTGGGTGTTCCAAGCACATTAACGACCAGACAAAGTCTTATTTACAACATCAACATCGCTCAAAAAGTTGCCCTGTGTATCATCACCTTTAGTGAGAAGATCATTTTAATAATCTGAAAAACCTTTTGTAAAATGGAAAGATTCCATGGATGTTAAAGGTAGAGTTGTGACGTTCGCGAACGAACCGATTCTTTTGAACGGCTCATAAACATGAACGATGGGAGCCGAGTCGCGGCTGGACGGGAGCCGTTCTTTCTGTCGTTCTTTTTTTCCTATGCGTGTTTCACACAGATGCACACAAATTAGCTCCTCCGCGAGACAGGGGTGCGTTTCCCGAAAGCATCGTTGGCCAACTATGGTCGCAAGTTCATCGCAATGTCCATTGAACTCTATTGGTAACGACGGAACTTGCGACCATAGTTGGCCAACGATGCTTTCGGGAAACGCACCCCAGAACAGTTATAGGGGAGGGGCGCACCCAGCGCAGGGGTGCTACTGCCTATGTCCTATTTGCAAAGTTTACAGTAGTAATAGTAGTAGCCTAATAGTGGACTGTATGTAGACATTTCCATTTTATTTATTCTAATTTTATCTACAGTATATATTTAAAACGTTAAATATTTTTTTGTTTTCTATCAAAATGTTCTTGTGTGATAACAATGTTCTTGTGTGGAAGTGTTTGTAGTAAAAGCTGTTTTGCACAGAAATTCATTGCAGCCGGCTTTGTTTTTGATGTTTATTTGTGAGTAGGTATTGTATGAATAACATAAGTCAACGTAGCTTTACACATACACACACTTTGTACTAAAGGTAAATCCAAAATAGTGATGTCACTGTCTAAGCAGAGGGATGTTGTGCAACCCTATGGAATATAGTCCACACATGACAAATGAGGTAACAATCAATATTTCAGAATAATTCAAACTCAGATATTGGTGTGTGATATCTGAGTTTTAATTATTTGACTACAAATCTCACCTCATCATTCCTCCCAGTGATTATTTCCAGGATAAACTGAGATGCCCCCAAGCTGGCTTCTTAAAACTGACTAAATATTTAAAAAGAGCCAAAAGAGCCGTTCTTTTGAACGGCTCTTTGAAAGGAACGGATCGCCAAGATCCGGATCCCCTCAAAGAGCCATAAATCCCATCACTAGTTAAAGGTTCATGGAACCATAGGTGCCAATAAAGAACCTTTATTTCTAAGAGTGTAGAAATTAGGGTCACACTGTATATTAGGTGGCCTTAACTACTAAGACAATGGACTCACTGTGTAACTACATGTTGTTCAGGATAATTTCCACTTTTCTGCCAATGATTTTGAGGTATGGTTCACTTTAGGAATTATGTGGTTAGGATTATAGGGGTTAGAGCTCAGCTTTGGGGGAATGGTTAGGTTATGATTAGGGTTAAAGTTAACAGTGTAACTACAAACATCTTCCACTTCAGGGCGTAAGCGTGCCTCGTAGAAGTGATGGTGTCTATGAATGATTGTGGTAGATCATCTAGAACCTCCGCATCCTGTCCAGGAATATAAGTGACACGAAGCGACCTCAGATGGTCTCACATGGGAGCAATGGCCGCCTCTGCGACCTTCGTAAAGACGCGGGGCGACATGGCCAGCCCGAAGGGTAGGACTTTGTACTGATATGATGAAGCGCAGGAATGGCCTGTGAAAGTACGTGTCCTTCAGGTCAATCGCTGCGGCGGATACATTTGAAAATGTGTTTCTGTGTTAGCATCTTGAACGGAAGCTTGTGAAGGGCCCGATTCAAAATTCGCAGGTCCAAGATTGGCCGCAACACACCGCCTTTCTTGGGTACAATGAAGTATGGGCTGTAGAAGCCAGTCTTCATATCAGCTAGAGGAATCGGCTCTACCACATCCTTCACTAGTAGGACTGCGATCTCCGCGCGCATGAAAGGGGCACGTTCGCTCAACACCGAAGTGTAACGAACACCACTGAACTTGGGCGGACGCTGGGCGAACTGAATCGTGGAGCCGAGTCTGATGGTAAGGAGGAGCCAGCTGGACCGATTGGGAAGCACTCTCCAGGCTTCCACGAACTGGGCCAGGGGAACCAGAGACACCACAGATGTAACCGGGGTGGGGCAGCAAGGTGGAGAACAGGGACCTGGCTCGGAAGGCCCGGGGGATGCCTGAAGTGGGGTCTGAGTGTACGATATCCATTAAGGTGTGTCCACCTTTGAGCGCATGGTCTGGGCTATCCTCGTGCATGTCCATGAGTGCCTTGGCCTGGTAGACCTGTAGCAAAGCCATGGCATGCAAAGAGGAAGCGGCTTGCCCACAGGCTTTGTAAGCTCTGCCCATAAGGACAGACGAGAACTCACAGGCCTGAGAGGGTAAACGAGGATCCCCCGTCCAAGAGGCAGTGGCCGCCGGATACAGGTATGCCACAACAGACCGCTCCACTGGAGGGATAGCCTCATAATCCTTCACCGCTCCTCCGTCAAGGGTATTGAAGGGGGAGGAGCTACTCAGGCAATTTCTGGAAGTGAAAAGTGCCGTCCACAATCTGGTAAGCTCTCCATGCACTACGGGAAAGAAAGGCACTGGGGCGGCGGGCTAAGAACCAGTGCGGTCCGCCCCGAGAAAACAATCATCCAACCGAGACTGTTTGGGACACGGTGGAGGGTTCTACTCGAGCCCGACAGCCTGGGTGGCCCATTTCAGCATAGCTGACAACTGTGGATCCGGCTCGGGCAACGTTACACTCCATGAGGGAGATAACACAGCCGAGTCATCATCTCCAGAGGTCAGCTCACCCTCTGATGTTGCAGTCGGCATCCTGTCCCCTGGAGGGGCCCTGAATGAAATGGCTGGTTGGTCCATTACAGAGGGACCAGCACGCTCAACGGGGGACTCCACTGGCTGCGGCTGAGGAGTGAGGGGCCCACAGGGATTGGTTACCGGGCGGGGAAGCCATCACTATGATCCTCCGATCACCCATCCCACACGGCACCCTAGGGTGGGGCGTGGTAATGGGGACTCCACCTTCGCGGACGAAGGCGAGTCTTGATCTCAACACCGAGATGGTCATATTCCGGAAATGGGAACATGAAGCATCCACAAAAGCTGCTTCAGCGTACTAAGCCCAAACACGTGATGCAACTATTGTGACCGTCAGAGGGGGACAGGGAACGACCGCATCCAGAAACGCACGGGTGGAATTACATCTTGAAAAAGATGCAAACGCACCCGTGTTGCTCTTTCAGTAAATTAAAACTCTCACCAGTGCCGGAGCACACAGGGGAATGATCACGGCAACACTGGCAGGGATGGTGCAGCCTGTACAAGTGAAGCACTCACTTTCTTCGCCCTCAACCGGCCGTCAGACAAACAAACACAAAAAGGAATGCTGTTAGAACAGGAGTTGAGTGCTCAGAAGGCTTGCGACCACCGCTGCACTCGCGCTGTAGAACCCCCAACACACCAGGAGAGACTTCCAGAAAAAAAGCACTGACACACTCGCTTGTTGAATGAATCAACACTCTTCAGAGACACCGTCATGAAGACCATTCGGCTCCGAAGCGAAAGACAAGTGCTGCGTGCATCCGCTTCCGTGTTTATACCCGTGCTGCGGGGCGGAGCACGAGATGCAAATCTCGCACACCAATGTGCATTGGTTCGTTTTATTAATACTCGAAGATGACAGGCTCCCTAAGCGTGATCCCGATCAGTCGACACGTGGACTATGTCGAAAGTGATCGACTGAAAGGGAACTCTTCTTTTATGGTTTTCTTAAGTTTGCTTTATGCACTTGAAAGCAGCATACGTCTATCCTGTGCTGTGACGTCAATAACGGCTTATAAGGAAAGATTGTTTCAAGCTGTTAAGAGCCCTTCAAAATGGGCACTGCTAAAACAGCTATCATAACATAATAAAATATTTACATGCTTTTGAATGGCCACCAATGGAGAAAGATGCTTTTTGCTACCATAATGCTGTGGTTTGTAAGCTTCTGGCTCAACCAAAATCTATTTGAAAACTATCTTTATTGCAATTCAGTTTGGTGCCACTAATGGTGTAGAAATTACACATTGCAACTTTGAATGTGAATATATTGTATGTTAATGAATGTTTATTCCCCAACAATAGTGATAATAACACCATCAATTTATTTTTGATACAACTTTCCAGATTCGCTGACCCACAGTTTTCCCCATTGCCCCATCATCTCTAAACCCTGCTCTCAGCCTCAACGCTGATCACATAACATTACCATAAAATCCTTGCAAGCAGTATTTCATGGACAAAAGCCCACTAGAACATCTCTGCAGGGTCTTTAAACACATTCACTTGTAGTTTCTGGGAGCAGTAATCTAAATCTGAAGACAGCATCATACAGATACTTTCATATCCTTTTACTTTGCAGTAAAAGTGCTGCAAAAAACATTCTTTCTCTTTGCCAAAACTCTTGGCTAATAATCCAATTTGCATTCAAGAGCAAAAATGGCACGGTAATATCTCATGCTAGGTATAATTGTGGCATGCCAATTCGAACTACCTGATTTTACGAAATCTGCTTATAAGTGAATAAAGACTTTTTTTTCATTTTTCAATTTGTATTATTCCCACAAAACCTTTTGCATGACTTCATAAGTATTAGAACTTAGTGACTGCATTTATGATGCTTTAAACAGATAGGTGAAACATACTGTAAAAGAATACATTTTGAGAAATAGCTTTTTTTTTTTTTTTTGTCTATACAGTAGAAGTCATCGGTCAGCAAAACTGCTTGTGTACCAACTGTAAGACTTGAGAAATTAGAAAATGCTGAGCAGTGTGGTTGAGGAACAACCACTCCCTGAGAAGACAAAGGACCTTTCTGGAAATTAACATTTGAACTCTCTCGTCAAACTAGCATTACCATTCGAGACGCAAGTCTCACCTAAGCAATCCTAATCTACATCTTTTTCCCTTGACCCCCCATTCCCCCGTTCCCTCTCTCTCTCTCTCTCTCTCTCTCTCTCTCTCTCTCTCTCTCTCTCTCTCTCTCTCTCTCTCTCTCTCTCTCTCTCTCTCTCTCTCTCTCTCTCTCTCTCTCTCTCTCTCTCTCTCTCTCTCTCATGCTGAGATCACCTGAAATTCACCCAAAAATCTATATGGTTTAATATGAACAATTATCATACAGTATTATACATGTTTGGTATCATTTGAAATGTATCAGTGCGACTGGTACAAATGTCTCATTCCCAAAGAGGTAAACCAAAAGGTAATAAGTTATTAAGAGTTTTAGGGATAACTTATATACAAAGGAGGGTGTGTCTTCCAGGCAAATGGCATCCTGCTCTCAAAGGTGTAAAGTCAGTGCAAATTCCCATAGTCAGCAAATGTTTCCATGTAAATCAACCTCTGTCCTTAATAAGTCTTGGATGGTGATTAATGCAAATTGCCACTGTAAACTCATGTTTACATTTGAAAAGATGTTTCTGCCTTGGTCTGAGTAGGTGAGAGATGCTGAAGAAGGCTCGTGGCGATTCTATAATCCCGTGATGTGAAGTGTATGCAAAACACTTTGCATCATGTATTTTATAATGTCAAGGTTCACATCTTCTCTCTTTATTCCAGAGCATTTGATGTTTCTATTATCTTTGAACTGATTATGAAATTGGCATGATACATTAACCTGACATAATAAATTGTAAACATTTGATTTTATTCTCACTGACTCTGACATCATTTTCAGTGAAGAGTTGAAAAGAATAGTCAAACATTCGCTCACATTTAATGATGCACAGATATCATTAAAACCTTTTCATTTATGGAGTCAGATGAAATAACAAGGTAATACATTTAGGTAATACACAATACAAAAAGTATTTCATTTAATCAGATTACTTTGTCACGAGTAAAGACAGTAACACGCAGAGACCTTCACCCGCTGATCGGATGCCTCCATTGGGCCGATTGAGTCGGTCTTTCCAACATTCTACAAAATATCTTCTGTTCCACAGAATTTTTTTTTATTTTTCCGGTCAAAACGAAATGAGGTATGATGACAGAATTGTCATTTTGGGCAAACTTTCCCTGTAATGCTGTGTGAAGATTCTTCAAAATTCTCATATGTTCCACAAAATAAGTACTTTTTTGGTGTACTGTTCCATTAACTCTTGACCTTGTTAGTGGTCCTCTGTGTACTTTTCTGGCTTATAAACTGTTGAGGCCAAATGGTGGGGATTTCAAACATTTGGCAGCCACACTCCTATGGGTGAAGCCACAGCACAGATGCAATATAAAAACCCTCTAGAATTGCGGTATTTGTTGCCTTCCATTCTGCTGCTATTTCAAAGACAGAAATCCTTACCAAAAGTTACAAGATGTCATCACTTAGCCCCGCTGTCAGTATCAGAGTGATGTAAAACTTTACAGCAAGAAGCTTTGAAAGTGCACTGAATTGCAAATGTTCCTACCTTTATCTGCCACAAAAAGTTTTCTTTTATGCAACACTATATTTTGTGGTTTCTTTGAAATGTCATGCAGAATCATTCAACTGAAATGAACTGAATAATATTGTGTATCTCTTTCACAGGCAAAGACAATGGATGTAATGTTGTAACAGGATTGCATCAACCCAATGATCCAATGAACTGAGAACGGTTTCTTACTCTGAACTGAATCTTTTATTTATATATATCTCTCTGTTCTGAAACTGTAGTATATTGCATTATTTAATATTGTGTTTCTTATATTATTGTTATATTTCATTTCTACTGTGTAATTCCAATGTATGTCTGCACTATCTGATTCTCTGACTGTGTTTCCCGCAGTTTCTTGTTCAATCACTCCATTCCCTCTGAATCTCATTTGTAGTTTTGATACGCGTCAAACTCAGTCGTGCTCATCATCCTAGGGTTGATCTGAAGGTCGATTGTGTAAGTAGTCTGAAAACAGGCCAGGGACCCCCGGAATTCCCCCCCTTAATCAAGCAGATCTCGATAATTCTCTCTCGTCTTTCCACATCTTCATTAAAATGAGCTCCTCCACCACTGAGTCAAGGAATGCCGGGGAAGCCCGCTCACAAATCAATAGTGACATCAGCGAGAGAAAAGCAATGCCGTCCATCAGCTGTCTCTGCGCGACTGCGAAATAGGCCACTCCGTCTGAGACGAGTGAGGGGGAAACTCTTTCTGCATTATACAGAATAAATCCCTGTAGCTGCATTTCACTGGCTTACTGGATGAATGTCAGGAATGCTCTGATTAGTTTTGACATCCATGCATTTTCCAAACCGCTTGTCCTATGTAGGGTGACAGGAATGCAGGAGCCTATACCAGCATCTTTGGGCCATAGGCAGGGAAACACCCTGTATATATGGCAAGTCAATAGAGTTAAAGGCCCTGATATACTCACGGCAAAGTTATTTTTTTTCGCTCATTGTTTTAGGGGTAAAAAGAAGTTTGAAATACTTTTGCATTGACTCATTGTTAGTGGACATCCCGAGATGAATATGTAAATATGTGCTACACACAAAAGTTTCTCGGCAAAAGATTTCTTAGATAACGCATAATATATTATAATATATATAATATAATATAATTTTTCCTCCCATCTCATATTTTTTCAGCACTACGTCCCTTTAGGGAGCGTAAAAGGACGATAGCTGTGTATTCTTTTGTTTTATGCCTGTGGTAATTATGAGTGAAACCAAAGACTATGGATATAGAAAGACGGTTCACTCCTATTACTTATGAATGGGAGAAACAATATGGTGGAATAGTCCCGCCTTCTAAGTAAAAGAGCCAATCACTGATTGGTAAAGTCATTATGTCACTGCAGCTTCTGTTAGAAGCTCCGGTTCCCATATAAACTTGAGAATCGCGCTTAGGACCTCACATGCGCACTGTCTGGTCTAGCCTGAAAAATAAACTTTTTTAACGCTATTTGAGCCTAAGAATCAACATTTATGGGACAGTTCATGTAAGATTTTGTTGCTGATTTGAAATATGTAATTTAAGTGTGAGTTCAGTAAGCAGTTTTTGAGATTTCAGGATTCCCCCATATATATATATATATATATATATATATTTTTTTTTTACAAAAAAAAAAAAAATGAATTAGAAGACATACATTCTTTTATATTTTTTTCTTGTTATATTGCTTATAATGAATAGATTGAGGAATACTTAATAAATGAATATATAAAACTATATAAAAATATGATTTATTAATATACAAACGTATTTATTTGTGCAACTAAGATGGTGCCTTTTGGTGCTCTACGCAAACAGTTTATAGGAAGCTGTAGTCCTGACCAGGATGGACAGGTTTCAATGTCAGAATTGCTGCTTTTGACAATGTCTAAATATCACTCTAACACTCAACTCTAACATCTGCACCAAAAACTTGCAAAAGCCTGCAAGCACCCTAAGCACTTTATTGCCAATAAGTCTGACTGCACAAGACAAACCCCCTCAATAAAGCTGGCTTACACAATCCCCCTGTTAAATATTCAACATTCATAAAGTAGTATTGGATTCAAATTCTGCTAAAAAAAACTTTTAGACTAATAATTTTAGGGTTTTAGGGAACTCAAGTTTGAAAAACAATCCCTCTCATTTTTGTCTAAATCCTTTAGCTGCTCAAACCTCCAAAGGGCTTCAAAAGAGAGAACAATTTTATCAGCCAGTTACATTACCATTTCTTCATTTGATTTCATCACAACCTCTAAATTGTATTTGCAGAAAAAAAAAAACGAAAAAAAAAAAAACGTTTGGGTTGACGCAGAGAATGAAAAATAAAGAATCTAATTGTAGAAGTAGGTGTTTAATAAAAAAAAAAGTAAAAAAAAAAAAAAAGTAAGAAAATACTCAGGTAACTTCAAACACTTTAAACACAAACAGAACAACCTCTATATAATGACAAGAACGGACAACCAATGATACAAACAGAGGACTATACAGTGTATATATTGGAGAACAAAGGAAGGAAACAAGATAATGAGCAACTCAACTACAAAACAGGTGTGTAAATCAAATCAGTAACCAAGGCAACTAACAAGGAAATCAAACAGGCAGGCAAGCAAAAACCAAAACATGAAATGACACCGTTTTCAACTAAAATCGGAAGTAGTATTTCTGTACAAAGTGACATCACCAACTACTGGCCTGGCATGAATAATACAGCGTTTTCGTTTTTTTTTCACGGATCTGTGTGAACGGGATCATTTTGATAACATTGTCGTCTGTATGCGAAAAACACGAAGGAAAAACTGTTCTGTTTTTAGTACATCGTTGTCGTGTAAATGACGTACCCTAAAAATCAGACAAACCAACCATAACCCTGACAGAAATGTGCACTCCAACAACTTGTGCATGTGAAAATAACATTTACCGGCATGTCAGTCAAACACTAACGCTGTGTCATGCGATAGAAAAAGCATGTCATTTCAGGCTTGTGTTAACAAATATCAGGCCTCTGAGAGGAGTGCGGGTGAAGGACGTGAGGGGGAAGAGAAGAGCTTCTCTTCTTTCATGCATGCCTTTGTTAGATCTGTTCAATCGTGTTTAAGTGTCAAGTGCTTATGAATGGCATTATCTGATGGTCTGAGAGAGATACAGTAGAATGGTGGTATAGAATACGAAAAATATCACAAACTTGGACTCGACTGTCACCATAACAACCAGAGCGTTGCACGTTCAGAGGTAAATTGAGAATGCTTCTAAAATTCCAATTTAACTTCAGTATACCCTCAACTCAAATACTATATTTCAGGAAGTATAACTTAAATGGAATACAATTCATATAAATGCTGTGAACAACATGAATTATACATAAACATGTTTCTATATGCGCAACATGGAGTAGTTCCGTAGATATCTGATGATTTAAATATGTTTGCCTATAGGAATTTTTATTTATATAATTCATTATATGTAATCATTTGACTATCATCGTATAAACTATAGACCTTAGTCAGGTTAGATGCCATATTGTATTTAACACAGATGAAAAGGCTGTGAGGAATCGGTATGGTTTTAAACCACGTACAGTACGATCCATTGAACACACTGTACTTCTGTCCCTCACAGAATCGTTCTCATTCTTGTCAAAAATTCAATATGGTGCTACCCTGACTAAAGTCTATATACTATCCAAAACCTTACAAAAAAACATTTTGGAATTTGAATTTGTGGAAGCGAATTTGTTAAGTGAAATAAAATGGCCCGAAAATTGCCTGTCGAATAATATAAGCTGTATTTTTAAACAGACTGAATATTTTGGAAGTGAAGTCTGGAAGGCGAATGTGAATTATTGAATTTTTAACAATGAAAATGTGTGTGAAATGTTTTGAATTTGTAAAAAAAAAAAAAAATGTCAGCCCCTAATGCATTAAAATGCAAGCACTGTTAATGTAAAGGATTTTTTTTCAATTAGTGCAACTCAAGCACATTTGTCATCATTCTTCCATATGCAATGCAATGTTCGCTTTGACCTGTTTAATCTTTGAAGGTCTAAATGCAGCAAATTTTGGCTTCCACTTCTTTAATCAAAGCTGAATGTCTTAGCCCATGTAACGCATCAGCCATAGTCCCACACGGCTAAACACCCTCTGGCTCTGCCTGCTACAGTAGCCACGCCCCAAACTCTTGCAATTGGTTGAGCTGAAAAGTGATTGACAGATCTGCGCAAACCGCTCTTTAGATGGTGTCTGGGAGGCTAAATGTTTACAATTCTGTAAACCCATGAACGGCTTACTAATAGTAGTCAATGAGCATTAAACTGGGTTAAGAGAATTTATTTTAATATAAGTGTCAGATGATATCAGATTGAATCTTGCTTGACTGAACATTTTTTAAAAACAAATAAAAATCGCATCTGCTTTAAAAAAAAACAAATCGACAGATTTGGTTTGCGATTTCACTGGAGCAGGAAGTTTTCTAAGGAAGCCCGTTTCCGCCACGTTGAGTAAAAAAAAAAAGATTCTTTAAGTCATAATAATGAGAAACTTTCTCGAAATAATGACTTAACATCTCATAATAATGAGAAACTTTCTCATAATAATGACTTAACATCTCATAATAATGAGAAACCTTCTCGTAATAATGACTTAACATCTCATAATAATGAGAAACTTTCTCGTAATTATGACTTAAACATCTCGTAATAATGAGAAACTTTCTCGAAATAATGACTTAACATCTCATAATAATGAGAAACTTTCTCGAAATAATGACTTAACATCTCGTAATAATGAGAAACTTTCTCATAATAATGACTTAACATCTCATAATAATGAGAAACTTTCTCATAATAATGACTTAACATCTCGTAATAATGAGAAACTTTCTCATAATAATGACTTAACATCTCATAATAATGAGAAACTTTCTCATAATAATGACTTAACATCTCGTAATAATGAGAAACTTTCTCATAATAATGACTTAACATCTCGTAATAATGAGAAACTTTCTCATAATAATGACTTAACATCTCGTAATAATGAGAAACTTTCTCATAATAATGACTTAACATCTCATAATAATGAGAAACTTTCTCGTAATAATGACTTAACATCTCATAATAATGAGAAACTTTCTCATAATAATGACTTAACATCTCGTAATAATGAGAAATTTTCTCGTAATAATGACTTAACATCTCGTAATAATGAGAAACTTTCTCGAAATAATGACTTAACATCTCGTAATAATGAGAAACTTTCTCGAAATAATGACTTAACATCTCATAATAATGAGAAACTTTCTCGTAATAATGACTTATTTTCTCTCACTTCTACGCATGCGCAAAGCAGCGGAGCAGAAGAGCATGCCACACTAGCGACATCCGCTGGTCAAAGCCATGTAAATGCATCACAGCAAAAATGGCACGCTCTGCAAAACAGTTGATTTCATTAAAAGTCAGTGTGATCTACTAAGTGCAATCTTTAGTATCATTAAATAACATCATCAGTAGGCCTATATCTTCCATACTTTTCCATGCGCACGATAAGGTGAAAGTGGAATGCAGAAGCAGGACGGTTACCATGGTAACGATCGGACGCCTGCTTGTGCACACCGATGGAAATTGTTACATGAATTTACAAAACTATCAGATTAAAGTTGGAATATTACATTCATTCGTCAAGTTTAAGTGTAACATCTTCATAAAATATATGGGTATTGTGTGTTAATATAACACGTATTTTGCAGATACTTCTAGGATATTTGATGTGCAGGTTCATCTGGAAGATATCAATACAGAAATCACGTTTAAGATGTTTATGACTTTGGGGACATTTACACATAAGTGGGCAGTGGAATGGGGGAAAACGCAAGGTCGAGACGTGTTTTTAAAAGCTGAACTTTTCAATTGAGCGCCGCGTTTTTAGAACACCGTGTCATGCGCGAGACGCTGCAGAAGAGCGAGCGTTGCAACGTCCGTCTAGTGCGCGTATGCCTAGAAAAGCAGTGAAAAAGCGCGTTCTGTATAAACACAGATTTCTAGATGAAGTGTTCTTAAACAGATTTGGAAAGGTGTGCTGTCTTATCATTCCTCCATCTATTTGAAATCCATGGATCACATTCTGTGTTGCTACTTGTTCATACACAAAAATACAAATTAATATTACAAATGATGAATAAAAGACTATCTAGTATGGAAGCCCGTCTCATATACTGAATTTATCATTAATGTTATTCACTGCAGAGTGTGCCATGTTTGCTGTGATGCATTTACAGGGCTTTGACCAGCGGATCTTCTGCTCCGCTGCTTTGCGCATGCGTAGAAGTGCGAGAAAATAAGTCATTATTACGAGAAAGTTTCTCATTATTATGAGATGTTAAGTCATTATTATGAGAAAGTTTCTCATTATTACGAGAAAGTTTCTCATTATTATGAGATGTTAAGTCATTATTACGAGAAAGTTTCTCATTATTACGAGATGTTAAGTCATTATTACGAGAAAGTTTCTCATTATTACGAGATGTTAAGTCATTATTACGAGAAAGTTTCTCATTATTACGAGATGTTAAGTCATTATTACGAGAAAGTTTCTCATTATTACGAGATGTTAAGTCATTATTATGAGAAAGTTTCTCATTATTACGAGAAAGTTTCTCATTATTACGAGATGTTAAGTCATTATTATGAGAAAGTTTCATTATTACGAGAAAGTTTCTCATTATTACGAGATGTTAAGTCATTAATATGAGAAAGTTTCTCATTATTACGAGATGTTAAGTCATTATTACGAGAAAGTTTCTCATTATTACGAGATGTTAAGTCATTATTACGAGAAAGTTTCTCATTATTACGAGATGTTAAGTCATTATTATGAGAAAGTTTCTCATTATTACGAGAAAGTTTCTCATTATTACGAGATGTTAAGTCATTATTATGAGAAAGTTTCATTATTACGAGAAAGTTTCTCATTATTACGAGATGTTAAGTCATTAATATGAGAAAGTTTCTCATTATTACGAGATGTTAAGTCATTATTATGAGAAAGTTTCTCATTATTATGACTTAAAGAATCTTTTTTTTTTTACTCAATGTGGCGGAAACGGGCTTCCATAGTTTTCAGATAAGAGACAGAGTCTGTGATAGAATTGTGGCTGACATCCACGCAATGGCATTTTAACTACAGCGTTCTGAATAGGATCAAGGTCTTGTGACTCATTGCTTTAATCACTGATGTTTTTAAAAAATGATAATGTCAGGGTTGTCTGCTGCCTCCTCTCAATATGTCCTTTACAACTTTCAAACCTAACCTACACATTTACTCTCTTGTGTTAATTGCTTTGTGCCCCTCTATATACCCTTATGTTTGCCTTTAATTATCAGATCTTATCTTTTGTGGGCTGTTTCATTAAATATATTTACATGCACTTTAAAAGTTTGATTTAAGTCGGAAAAAGCAATCATTTGTCTTTTTTAAAATGTGATGTAAACACTTTAGTCTGACTCAAATCATACCGGGCCAGTTTTTGTGAAATTAGTCAACAGATTTAACAATTTAACAACAGACTTATAATGCAACTGTTGCTCTGGTTTGTCCAGCATATCCAGTATACATGAAAAAGAATTGTGCAAAATTGTGTTGTCCACTTGTAGTGTACTTCAAGTAATATTAAAAGTATAACTATAATATAACATAACAATAATTAATAAATAATAATTAATAATTATAATAATAATAATAATAATAATAATCATATAAAAGCTAATACAATATTAATGAAAGTACAAATTTCGGTAACACTTTAGAATACTGTTCCATCATTAATAAATACACAGGAACAAATGAGTAATGCAATATTGACACTCTTTTTTTCATACCTCCCAGAGGACTACTAGGAACTTTACAGGTTCATAATTAACATGAATAATGCATAAGCTATCATTAATTCTAAAGTGAAGATCATGATAACCCACTAGTAATGACTCAAGTATTACCAAATCCATTGGAAGGAATTTATAATTATTTGCATTAGTATTTTAAAGTGAAAAGCAAGATAATTCCCTACAATGACCGAAGTCTGTAAGCTTTTGAGGTTTTTATAAAGTTTTGGATAGTAATTCCTTCCAATGGATTTGGTAACACTTGAGTCATTACTAGTGGGTTACCATGACCTTCACTATAGAATACTGTTCCAAATAATTAGTCATTTCTTTAGAAAGATGAGGAAACACTTGAGTCATTATCCAAAACCTTTCAAAACCCCCAAAAGCTTACAATGACTTCAGTCATTAGAGTTATCATGCTTTTTTTTTACATGTACAAATACAAATACACTGTTCCAAATAATTAGTAGGAGGATGTAGTAACACTTGATCTCTTCTTGTAAACTCAGAGGTGGGGATTCTGACGACAATTAAACACGACCTTGGTGTTTATCAAAAAACAGTAGGTAATTTGGCCAAGGATTTTATGCAAGTGGTGTGAGGAAAAAAAAACACTGACATTCTGGATTCGGAAGGCAATAAAATCATCGCCGAGCCCCTAAAAGTCTTGAAAATACCTTATGACCCCATGAGAAACGATTACCGTCCGAATAGCGCTTTTTGGTTCAGGGCCGTTCTGTAGTGTATTGTCAATGTTTCATGCTGAGAAACGGGATTAATTCAAACTATAGTCCGACATATCGATCTTTATAGTCTATAGTCTCAAATATAGCCTACTTTATAAATGAAAATATCATAACAGTTTAATTTGAATTATCCTACCTCATCTGTCGACATGATGCCGGTGAATCGCAAAGCTGGTCCAAACATATCCACATCATCACTATGATCCGATGCTTTCTGAACTGCTGTTTTCTCACCGCTATCATTTTTGTTGTTTGCTTATTTTGTTATTGAGAGGAAAGCATGCGGCGGCACATATTTACATATTCATCTTACAGTCGCTCTCAGCAGCGTGGACGGCGCCGGATGTTTGTTAACAGTATATCACTGCAAAGGTATAAGTACATTTTAAATCATTATGCTTTAATAATATGTTGTCGTGCTTTAAAGAAGTGCACTTATTTTGATGTGTTGACTAACATACTAAAACACATGTAAAGTACTTATAATTTTATTTCATTTAAAATTAATATATTTCAATTGTACTAATTTAGCAACTTCATCATTACAAATATTTAATTACAAAAGTCCTCAGAGTTCCTAAGTTCAGGAATGAATAAACCTTGAGAACGTATGGCATCAGGTCAGTGTATGCAAGGTTCATTTCATCAGCCAGAAATATTTCTTCTCTAGCTGTCCAGAATTATACATCTTAATACGTTTGCACTGTGCCCGGGTCGTTGGTCTTGTTTGCAGTCACACTAGAGACTGAACAAAGACAAAATGGCACCCACTGTGAAATATTTGGTGAATGTTGCATAATGCTGCTGAAACTTTAAAAAGAAATGTTTGCATACAGTCTCAGAGCTGTCTGAACACCATGCATTCATTCTTCTGTCTGATCAGAACAGTAGAGTAGCCTTGGATGGCTGCGCTTCAATAAAACCTCTGAAAATGCCTGCAGTTGTGCTCGTAACGCCTGCCACTCCGCTGAATTTATTACATATTACGGAAATTTAATCAGAAGATAACAAGGTATGTTGTCATGGCAACCTCTCCGATCAGGGCCAGCCTCATCCTAGTCACTGCACTGGAGACGGTAAAACTATTAATTGGTAAAAGACTCTATTGACAGGGAATGTGGATAACTGCCTGTAGGGAACAGGTAAGGAGGGGTTCACATGCATGAAAGATGCAAAGAAGAGCAGCAGAGAAGCTAAAGTAAAAAGAAAAAGCATGGAGAAGATCTCATTACTATCTTAACTGCTGCTTCCAGACAGTAATGAGACGAAATTGAGACGCAAGTCTCCTGCTTCTCCAGTCCCCCCAGTAATCTCACATGTTTTAAAGTCCCCTTGCAATCAATTTTACTGTTTTAAAATAGCTTGAATGTATCTCAGCACCCTTGCTTCATTTAATATAGGTCAGATTTAACATGGATAAAGTTGAGAGTAGACGGCCTGCCACACACACCGGCGCCATCTTGCCAGTTGGAAGCCAAGCCAAGGAGAACACCAAACGATCTGACCAATGTTAAATGAAGCGCTAGCTAATGCTCACTCCCCGGTCAACAAAACTTTTATCTGCAACGCCTTCATCGTTTCAAATGATCTGGAATTGTTCTTTGTGTCTGAGTCATGGGTAAAATCAGGTGTCCTTTGTCTGAACTAGTACCCCCTGACTTTGAATTTTTCAATACCCCTCGTCTTACAGGTCGAGGAGGAGGTCTTGTGACGGTTTTTAAAAATAACTTGCAATGCCGACTGCTGACTACCGCTAGTCCTACTAGCTTTGAGGTTCAGTTGATTCATTTGAATTCCTCTAATTCTGTATTGATCATTTTAATCTACCGACCACCGGCATCGAATAATTTTATTGAAGAATTTGCTGACTTTTTGGGGGACATTCTGACTAAATACGATTGTATTTGAATTTTGGGTAATTTCAATATTCATGTGCAGCCAATGCCTTAGCAAAGGATTTTTAAACCTCATATCTACACTGCCGTGCAAAGGCAAAAGACCGTAACTTCGTTTTTGGTCGAAAATGAGTTATTTATATTTTTGGCACATTCAAGACCTTCTTTATCATGTGGATAATTATCTTGAATCAATTCCGTTGTTTTTTCGAGAAAATAATGATTTGTCTTAACAGTAACTTCCAAAAGCCCATGAGAAACAAAGGCAGAACACCGTAACATCAGTTACCGCTCTTTGGCTTTGTTTTGGAACGCTCAAATTGAGTTACGGTGCTCTGCCTTTGTTTAGCCGCGCGTCAATATGAAGTTACTGTGCCGGTGTTCTATCAAATAATGCTACCTACCAGACTGTACGGTGTTCTGCCTTTGTTTTACTGTCCATTAAAATTAACATTATGGTGTAGCCTGTGTACTTTGTACAGCTGTCATCAGTCCCTCTAACTTCTGATGTCCTCAGAGCTTTGTCCTGCACAATTGCGGTCAGAACATTTAGTATGGTCTGAACCCGCGCTCCGTCGACAAACGTGCGATATCGATCGCGAAGGATTATGCAGAGTTAACAGAAAAACGTTACACATTGCCGTATCAGATGAATACAACCAAGAATTAAAGCTTGGCAAACTAGCTGGCAGAGTGCCAAAACTTCTCCTTCAGCCCCGCCCTAAACGCGGTCGAGTCAACGCTGGACTAATATATCTATGGAGGTATTTTGTCATGTCAAATGTATTAATAATGCCATCAGAATGCAACCAAAGCACAGGATAGCAATAAGTAGATGGCTATAAATAATTGTAAATCATACAAAATAAATGCCATGATCACTAGATTTTATACAGGTGTTACTATAATGATTTTGTTAATGGTGATCAGCAACCGGGACAACTAAAAATCTTTAAAGTCATTTTTCTCAGTTCCACACTCTAGCGACTTAAGGTCTTTTGCCTTTGTAGGGCAGTACACTATACTTTGTGCAATGGGTAAAACGGTCCCACTCACTGTCTTGGTCATATGTTAGATCTGATCTTGACTTATGGTTTATCTGTTGCTGATGTTGTCACCAGTGACACTTCGTTTTCTGATCATAAACCGGTGCTGTTCTCTACTCTTCTTCCTTCTCTACCCAGTACCAAACCAGCTCAAGCATGCTGGTCTCGTACTCTGACTGCTCATTCTTGTAATGCATTTTCTAATATGGATCTGGAGGAATATCAACCTCTTACCTCGGACTCTGTTCCTTCTCACTTGAGTGTTGATGGTCAAGTGCAACTGTTCAACTATCTTGCACCCAGCGCAATTGACTTTGTACACCGATGCATGTATCATTCCTATTGAATGATACAGCGGACTTTTCCCTCCACAGACGCACGTGGGTAAATTAGGAAATGAACTTGCGCTCCCGGGGGCGGTTCAGCGAAAAGAGGAGGCGTGTTCTGGCGCAAATGTTCCCTGCTGCTATTTTGCAGGTTTAGAAAACAATAGCATATGAAATAGCATATGAATAACAAGCGTTGCCCATGTTATTCATATGCTATTTTAAGGGCGCATGCTTGGCCATAATCAATGTAGCGTGTGCACAACGCGCATGCACTTTGCTTATCTCATCTACACAGAAGCAGCAGTTCTCATTTTTAGAAAACCATACATTATTACAAGGAAAAATATTAACACACGAGGGAAATCATTGTTGTGTCCATGAATTTGTGAAAAAATAGGCATAAATCTAACTTACACATTTACCCAAATTTTTATGTCTGTTTAACCGAAGCTAATTTGGGTGGGTTTCTCCATCCCCATACTGTCACGCTTGTTCTGTGTTCCTGTTGTCATTAGTCACATGTCTGTCTAGTTAAGTTTTCCCGCCTGCCATTATCAGTTCAGTTAAATCACCTGTGTCCTGTTAATTATCATCATCTGTCTCACCTGTTTCTGTTCATCAGTGTTAGTATTTAGTTCCCTTCAGTTCAGTTAGTCTTTGTCTGTAGTTGTCGTTGTATACAAGTGTTTTGAGTGTATACCCTGCCTGTCTGTACCTTTAGAAGTATATCTGTGATTAAACTCTTATATTGGAGCCTTCAGTCTTATAGGCCCCGTTTACACGATGGGAAAACGCAGATATTTCCCTGCGTTTTGGCCTGTCATTTACACGAACTGACGAGAACGTCGGTCTCCTCGGCTGTGAACCGCTCCTGGCATGCACCTGGCAAATCCGCCGTTATAATAGCATCCGCCATGGAACAAGCACGCCTGCTCTTAAAGGGAATGTGAGATGTCGTTCTGGGCTGCATTTCCCAAAAGCATCGTAAGCCTAAGTAGATCATAAAAACGATCGTACGACTGATCTTAATATTACGGTCTGTTTCCCAAAAACATCGTAACTTAAGTAGCACTTGAAAATCATCGTAGATCTACGAGTGCTCTGGAGTAATCGTAAATCCCTAAGTGCGTCGTAAGAAGACAGAGTTATGAGGACACCTCCTGGACAACCGGCAGATTACACCTTTAACTTTATTCAAATGCAATGTGAGTATAATATAAGGTTTTGATTGAACTTTGTTGTACACTTTATTACTTTATTTTTTTTTTTTTTTTTTTAAATGAATGTATAAATAAAATAATTAAAAAGGTCAGAAAACAAAACAAAAAATATAAATAATTTAATCTAATAATTGTAATAAAAATTAAACGAATGAACAAAAAAATAAATAAAAGATGTGATATGCTTCAAAGACTGGGAAAAATAGGAAACAATCTGACAATGACTTGCTGATATGCACGAAAACCAGCCATGTATAGGGCATTTATTGGTTGGCCATCATGTGGTCCCATGCCATCTTTGTCCTCCTAGTCCTCCACCACCTCTTCATCTTATTCCTCCCTGTTAAGTAAGGACACTCTCATATGCCCTGACAACAACTACAAACATTCTCAAACTGCTGAGGTGTTGTGGCTGCAGTCTGGACAACAGAAGATGGAGGCTGAGGCCTGGGAGGGTTGTTTGGATGACTAGGAGATGGCAGATGAAACTGATGAAGGACCTGACTCAGGCTCAAGCTGTGTTACCCCTACTCCTCCATGGATGTCGATACCACCACAAATGCCATCTGAAGCACTTGTGCCAAGCATTGACAAGGCCTTTTCTTCCTCTGCTGTGAGAAGGGAGGACTCATTGGGCACCACCTGTTTTATTAAATGTTGTCCTCTGCAGTGCCCTTTTCCTTTTAGCAAGGCTGGCAAAGTCCTGCACTTCTTCCTGACCTCCTTCCCTGATCTTCTAATGCCACTAGTTGCAGTCAGTTTTCTAGCAAAATCCCAGATTTTCAGTTTTTGTTTATTTGTATGACTTCCCTTAAACCTGCTGAAAATAATGTTTGTATAGCTCTAAAATGACATTAATCTCCTCTTTAAAAAAAAAAAAGAAGTATTTCTTAGATTTTTTTGGTTCAGCCATTTTGCTGGTGTAGGTTTGCTGGTAAACACTTGTAGGTTTGTGCTTTTGTAGATTATTGGCCTCGTAGAAAATGCACATCAGTTGAAAACAATTAGTTTAAACATTTCAAAATACAAGCGTGTGCTACAATTACGAGCCATTCTACAAGGTTACATTTCAGCACTTGACAAATGGACAGCGACTCTTAAGTAGCACGTAGAACGTGTTCTCGCGCGTTCATGTTAAGTGCATTTTTGGGAAACGCGCGTGGAATTGCGGCGGGCGTTCGTAACCTTGCACGTAGAGAGTGCTCTTAAGAGCTAAGATACATCGTTATCGGGAAACTCAGCCCAGATTGGTTTATTTCACGTTACGCCCAAACCACACCTATGAATAATGAAGCTACTTCAGACCAACCCATTTTAGATTTGCGTCGGGCGCAAGAGTCATTTATCCCGCCGGTAGAATAGCAACAGCGCCCAAGACCCGCCCACAAAGTTACTTGCGTTTCGCGTTTGATACTTGCGTTTCAGATCGTTAAAATAGGGCTCTAGATGTTGTAATATTTTAGATCTTATTGCACCTCGAAAGCTTGTTAATCGGAAATGCAAATCCCAACCATGGATAAACAATGATATTCAGGAACTTAGACAGCAATGTTGTCAGTGTGACCGAAAGTGGAAGAAGGATTGGCTTCAGGTATCATATGAAATACTGAAGGCCTCTTTGCATAATTTTCAAAAGGCTGCCAAGATTGCAAAGGCGAAATATTTATCGGACATCGTAGCCAAAAATTCGTACTGTTCTAGAATTTTATTTTCAACGATAGACTCTGTTTTAACCCCCCCTGTTCTGTATGAAAGTTGTCAAAACTTCCTTAAGTATCTCCTAGATAAAGTTAAAAATGCACGGGTTCAATTATCTACGATGGCAAATTCTATTCCAGACCCCATTTTGTCCACTACTCAATGGAGTGATTTTGAATTAGTCTCTTTACAGATATGTAAAGAAATCACTCTAAAATTAAAAAACACCTTTTCTCCCCACGATGTTTTGCCCTCACGATTTGTAAAACACAATTTTGACACAATTGGTCGTGATCTAGTGAAGATAATAAACAACTGTCTTTTGAAAGGGACTGCTCCAGATTGCTTTAAATTAGCTTCAGTGTCACCGATACCAAAGAAGCATTCGCCTGATCCTGCAATTTACTCAAATTTTCGACCAATCTCCAACCTGCCGTTTTTATCAAAAATTCTAGATTTTTATTTATTTATGCAGCTACAAAATTATTTGAATAGTAATGGTATTTCTGATATTTTTCAGTCTGGTTTTAAAACCTTACACAGCACAGAGACGGCCCTTTTGAAAGTTTTTAATGACATTTTAATATCCACTGATGCTGGTAATACCATGGCTTTAATGATGTTAGATCTCAGCTCTGCGTTTGATTTTGTATCCTGCTGTCTCGCTTGGAGCAATACATTGGTGTGAGAGGCACTGTACTCGACTGGTTTCGGTCCTTCCTGTCCAACAGAAGATTCTCTGTAAATATAGGGAAGCATTCTTCTTCTGTAGCACGTTACATGTGGTGTCCCTCAGGGTTCAACTTTAGCACCGTTACTGTTTTCACTGTGTATGCTACCCATTGGTTCTATATTTAGGAAATTCGGTGTGTCGTATCATTGCTATGCCGATGATATGCAGCATTTATGCGTAATGACAGGTCTGCCATAAATCAACTGATAGACTGTCTTCAAGATTTGAAAACATGGCTAACCAACAACTTTCTCCATTTGAACGATGACAAAACTGTCCTGTTTGGCCCTACCGAGAAAACTTATTTGAGCAATGTTGACTTGGGTTCTCTCACGCCATATCGTTCTTTTGTTGCAAAGAATCTGGGTTTTACACTGGAAAGTGGCCTAAAATTGAACAAACAAATCAATACAGTTCCATGAATATGCAAATTAGCCCCGCCTCCACTCACTCACACCAGGTCAGAATACCTGATCCACTCGCTCAACTTTACTGTAGTAAACGCTACATGATGGCAAGTGGAAATACTGGTTTAATTCAGCTTTGTATGTTTGAACCAGAGACTATGGAAGCTTGTTTCTCGCAATTGTGAGTTTATATCGCGCAATTTTGACGTTTTTCTTGCAATTCTGACTTTTTCTCGTAATTCAGAATTATTTTCCACAATAACGAATTTATATCTTGCAATTTTGACGGTTTTCTTGCAATTCTGACGTTTGTCTCACAATTCTAGGTTTTTATTCTCGTGATTCTGACTTTTTTTTCCTGCAGTTTAGGTTAAATCTTACAATTCTTACTTGGTCTGTGTCGGAAACAAGCTTTTATAAGAAACTGATTCTTCAAGAGCAAATTATACAGGGTTGTCCATAAGTCGATGTATCAGAATGTTTTTTTTTTTTTTTTTTTTATCACTCTCTATTGTCAGATACATAATGATAATTGACATGATTAGCCTTTTGGCTACATTATCAAACAGCTAATAATGTGTTGCTAATGTTACACAAACCATGTTCCCGTGCATTGAACAACGTAAAATGTCAGTGGAGAAAGGCATATAGTTCATTATAACATTGTAATATACATAATTCACCCTCTATATCGCTATATGTACCCGATTATCCTGTCCCATCTTAAAGGTGTTCTTGTGCTCACTGTGGAAAAGCCCCGCCCCACACACTGATGGGATTGGTTACATATTTGTGATGGTAAGAATTAGGGATGGTTTCAAAACGTGTTTTTGAGACTGTCTTTGGTTCACTGCAGTTTTAAGGAGAAAATACTCAGCAATGGTGTTGACTTATTAATTTGCCCATGGTTTGTCTTAAAACATATTAAAAGCACCACAAAGATATATAAACAACATGAAAATTTTGATTCTCACCACAGGGGGATTTTAAGAGATCTCAAATTCTCCTAAACAGCAATAAATAAATAAAAATGAATGAATAAAAAATAAAATAAAAACACATACAGGTCGTTTTTAAGTTAACATAGACTATTTCTCCAAAATGATAAATTATTTAATTTATGAAAAATGTATCATATGGAATGCTGGGCAGACATAAGTGAACATGCATATGTAGGCTAATCATTTTTAATTCATGAACAACATTAATATTGAAAAGTTCAAAAGCTTGGGTGTACTTTTATTTAGCAAGGATGAATTTAATTGATCAAAAGTGACAGTACATAAATTTACAGTATATAAAAAAAAATCTGTTTCAAATAAATGGTGGTCTTTTTACATTTCTATTCATTAAAGAACCCTGAAAATACAGTTTCCAAAAAAAAAAAAAAAAAAAAAAAAAATCAGTTTAAAATATATTCACATATAAAAGCTAATTTAAATTGTAATAAGATTTTGCATTACTGTTTTTACTGTGTTTTTGATCAGCCTTGCTGACTGACCCCAAACTTTTGAATGGTAGTGTATAATTGGGGAAATGAAAACAAGTATATAAAAAAAAAATAATAATAAAAAAAAAAAAAAAACAAGACCATGGTGGAAGTTATATTTCCCAGTAATGGATAATGTGCAACCTCTGATAAAATCTGAAATCAAAAGTCTCAAAGAGATCTCAAAATGAACTCAAACATTTCTCGTCCCATTCTCCCAGGACCTCTTCATATTAATTGTATAGTTCTGTACTCGCACACTGTATGCCAATGATTGCCTCTTGAATGTCTATTGTTTACAATATTTCTCCTTAGGAGAAACTTTGAAGACAAATCTCAGATCCATGAAGTATCGAGAGCTATTAAAGAATGACATCTGAGTAACCTGGTGAGCCAGGGCGGAGGATGAGCTGTTTGTGGTCTCGTTCTCTCTTTCAGTAGTGTGATCCAACTGTCTCTCTATCGACCATCATGCAGAGAGGACGAGAGATACCGCGGACGTGGTGAAAATAAGCACCCAATTATTCTCCATCCTCTTCCCTCTGCATATTCCTCCCCTCTTTTCCTCGGTTATTCCAGCAGGCTCCTTTGATCAAAGGCCTTTATCTTTGCTTCCCATTTGCAAGGGTCTCCGTAGAGTGTTATTCTCAGTGTGAGTGTCAGCGGGTTCACATGTTTGCCTGAGTATCTTTCCACTGAATAAAGAGGGATGATGTGTATATCTGTTTGTGTGTGTGATAATGGAAACTGCATGGTCATTTCTGTCACTAACTGCATTATATTAGTAAAACATTCATTAATACTGAAATCTAACCTATTTCCGACACTATTTATTTAAGATTTCACACACTGATGATGGCTTAGGCTGAAACGCGTCTGTGTGGACATGGTATAAATAAATATATGAGATATAACTAGAGAGTGCGGTTTTTCATCTTTATTACATTTAAGATTTATCTAGTTGAATTGCACATACAATTTCCATCCATTTGGATTACATAGTTTTAACATAAACTAATAAACTGGAGGTGATGCCATCTTTAAGGCCGGGACACTCCAAGCCGACGGTCGGGCGTCAGGCAATGTCGGGCTGTTTTTGAGCGTCGTTCGGGCTAGTTTTTTCGGTGTGTTCTGCACCGTTGGGTCTAGTCAGATGCTGTTGGGTTTTTTGGGCCGGTTCACCATGTTGAATACGCGTCCGTCTGTGTGAGAGAGAACTCTGATTGACTGTTCATCTGAGCACGCCTGATGAAAGCGAGCAAAGAAGTCAAGACGGTACAGACAGAAGGCTGTTATAAATTTAGGTCATCTCACCTGAGCACTCATGTATATTTTCATAATAACATGAGCCGCCTGGAATGAAGAAAGTGATCAGCGCGATTGATATTCAGAATGTCAAGCTAGCACTGTTTGTTTACTGTTTGTATATCTGCAGTCCTAGTTTCGGTTTGCCTTTTTGAATGACGAAAATAGACTTTTGAAATCTGCTGATATAGACAGATATTTGGTGCAGAACGCAAGTTGACAGTCACTTTTAGGGCCCTATCATAGGCCTACACCCTGCGCAATGCAGACAAGTGTTTTTGGCTATTTTCAGCCCGACACATTTATCATTTTCACGTCCTGTGCCACGTTTTTTAAATAGCAAATGCATTTGCGCCCATTTGTGCTCCCATGGGCGTGCTGGTCTGAAAAGGAGGTGTGTTTAGGCGCATTGTTGCTATTTTTAGGCAACAGAAATAGACTGCGCCATTGACCAACTGAAACCTGGTTTTAAGTCAATGACGCAATATTTTATTTATTTATTTTATTTAAAGAGCGCGTTAGTAATGTGTGCTTATAGACGGGTCCACAACGTACGCACACTCTGCTTATTACACACACACACACAGGGACACGCAGCAGCACTAAACAGCATTAAAAATAAAAAGATTACAATGTCAAAGATTATTATTGTGTACATAAAGAAATGGTGGAATCCGGCCTGTCACGTAGATGGTCTGCTTTAACCTCGAGCACGAGCAGATCCGTTTCCTCACTAGAGAAGCTTTTAAAGGGAATGGGAGATGAGACTCTGATTGGTTTATTGCATGTTACGCCCAAAACACACCCATTACTCATTAAGCGAATAGGGACAACCCTTTTAGACCATGCGCCGGGCGTGCCGAACATTTTTCCCGTCGTTAAACTGGCAAAAGTGGATTCGGACACGCCCTAAGTCAGGGTTTCTCAAACTTGGTCCTGGAGGGCCACTGTCCTGCACAGTTTAGCTCCAACCCTGATCAAACACACCTAGCTGTGAGTTTCTAGTGATCCTGAAGACATTGATTAGCTTGCTCAGGTGTATTTGATCAGGGTTGGAGCTAAACTGTGCAGGACAGTGGCCCTCCAGGACCAAGTTTGAGAAACCCTTCCCTAAGTGCACTTGCGCCATGCACTTTAGACCATGCGTTTAGATCCTTAAAATAGGGCCCTTTGTCCTGTTGCTGTGTTCAAGCGCAGCTTTCTGGCCGAGACACAGCCGTCGAGAGACAACATACTCAGCTTTCGTCACCGCTAGTTCTTTGACGTCGTCTTGGAGTGTCCCGGACTCACTGGTTAGGAGGTTTCTCTGTGATCAGAGTGTGAATAGATATATGCACATATTCTCTCTTACTGGTTCAAGGTTCAGCTTCTTTTGACTGTGAATGTTGTCCCGTGAGACCAACACAAACCAGCTCGTGACAAGTCAGCAGGATTGTCTTTGATGAACACAGATCGGAGAAAACTCTCCACAGGCAATACGCCCAGAAAGCTCTCTCTCTTTCTCTTTGTCTCTCTGATCTGTCACACTGATATATGAATATAGCCCCAGTGTTAATGCTGAGGCATTTTCACTGAATTTTTAATCTAGTAACTGAGTGTTCTGGGCAGTGACTAGCATGTAGCCAAAGCCGTGATGATTTGTGATACTGCAATGTTTTGCTCTGGTTTTTTTCCCCCCCCTTGTTTTTGGCAGGCGCCCCTGACCGCATCGCAGGCGCTGACACTGATCTTTCTGATAGAGAGATAAAAGCTGGAAAAGGAGAACTTTTTTTCTGAGGGGGAATGCAAATTTATGAACACCACTGGCTTCTTGACAACATTATGACAGCACTAATTGCACCGCTACCTACTGTACATCACCACTTTTGCAGCTTTTTTATTTATTTTTTATAATCCTTATAATTTAGTCAAGGTTTCTTGATTAACCACAAACATTTGTATTTTAGTTTTACTTACCATTTCCCTGACTCCTAAATATGCTGAAAAAATGAAATTTGTAGGCTGTATCTCATTACACTTACGTCTAGCTTCTCTCTGACTCTTTTTAAAGTCAGTCCCACTTTGTTTTCAATTCAATATTGATGGGACAAAATGATGTTGGGTACAACGGGGCTACGGCTCGTTTGATTTGATTTTCTTCTAAACCCCTAGATGGCACAAAAACTTGCCGGAGCACTTTCCAAAACAAGACGCACATAGAAATTTTGCTGATCCTTGACACGATTGCTGGCAGCAACGCGAAGTTGATTCTGCGCTAATTTGATCTAATATTTGATGTTTTTTTTAAATGTTGTAGATTTAAGTAGCAAATGAGAATAAATGATTAAATATATATTTGAGACAAAGGTCTTGTTAATGATTTTCAGCTTTGTTCAAGCAAATTAAAAGAACATTTTTTTTCAATTACGGTAGAATATGTAAAATGCGAAAAGGCACAATAATTAACATGGTAATAAACATCTGGCTGACTTTTCCATTAGTTGCCATTCAGATGATAAATATCATATATTAATTTGGGTGACCACCTTAGAGATAATCACCATATTTATAATGATAATATTAATCATATCATATAATAAAATATTTAATTTATTGTTACTACTGTAAATCTAAATAAAATGATTATGGGATCTCATTCAATGATTTCAGAATCTTTACTTTACAAAAAAAAAAAAAAAAACATTTTAATGACAGTATATTTATTGAACAAAAATGAATTATTTATCAAAATAAACAGAAAATAGTGCAAATTTTGAACAGGTATTAACTTAGACATTATTAAAAACATTTTTTTTTTAGCTAATGTATTTGTTCAATACTGTGTGCCATTTGCCCCATGCCGGTGAGCCTGTTACCCCGTGTATGGGCCCCCCTCGCCACCTCATTAATTTATACGATTATTAAACAAAATGAACCACTTGTATGATTTATTTTCACACAAAATCTGTTGCTCCATAAATGTTCAATACAAACATATCTTTTTTTTTTCTGCAATCATACAATATGGGAGTAGTGAAAAGCAATTTTTTTCTTAAGGGTACCTTTAGTACCGTAATAATTTTGACAAGATATTGTAAGATACTGTACAACTTCCAGATGTGTTTAACCTACTGTAGTTATATAAATGTCAGAATGTCCTCCGTGAAGAGCCGCTGCAATCACAATCTCAAGCCCAGGGGACGTGAAGCATCTGTGAATCGGTAACCTTATTAGTGTTTTGAGTCTAAACTAATGCATTGGATTTGCATTCATACATAAATAACATTCAACACACTCTCATGCCAATTCGTAACTATTTTACATTTTGGTTAAAAAATGGTAGCTAATTTGTATTGATTTATTCAATCCTATGCATACATTTCCGTACATGTTACACCCCACTGACGGTTATGTTTAGGGGTGGCCTTTCATATTAGTTTTTTCCTAAAAAAATCAACGTTTCATGGGAATCACATTGTTCAAATTCATGCCAATGTTATGTACGAATAAGATGCCTCGTGAAATCGGGTTGTGACACACAACCTGAACTAACCTTACCTTCTGACTCTTTAAGAGACTATGAGTGTTCTAACTATTCGTTGCACCACTTTGGCTGCATCCGAAATTGCATACTTCCCTAATATGTACAAATACAGTAGTCCATATGTTATTTGTGCCTGGATGACCTACTTCTGGTGAGATTTTGAAGTGAAGAGATCTGATGGACACTTTACGATCCCATGAGGCCACAGGAGAGGATTTGTGAGTGTCAGTGAACCAACGCAACTGAAAGTCACGTGACAATGACTACATGACAGATGTAGGAAATCTATAGCACATTAATAATACACACTTTCATCCTATATAGAACACATTTTATTAATAGTTGCAAAGTAATCACAAATTTTGGACACAGCCTTTGATTTGGCAGACAGAAGTTTTAATGTTAATTACGGCAAGCAAGTAGTACTGAATATTGTGAATCCAGCACACATTAAATTGCTAAAGCTTTAATACTCTCCCTCTTAATCTTTAATACTCTACTATTTCTGCGTCCACACTCTGAAGTGGTGCAAATTTTTAGTGAATTCGCACCTATGTTTTTGGTAACTGGAGGACCTTTTTCTGGCCTCAGCAGAGCTCTTTGAGCCCTTAAGCTCTCTGTGCTTCTGGGGTTAGAGGTTCTTTACGTTACCATGGCAATACATCCTCCAGAGAGCTGGATAAAAGTTCCCTTTGTATCCATGTTATCCAACTTCAACCTTTAATGGGCTGATATTGGCAGAGGCTAGCTCACGCTTACTTTATTTTGGAGTTACATCTATACTAATGTCTGGGAGACTTGTGAAAGGTGAATTATTCTGTATGATAACTGTTAATTGCGTCAAAAGCACTGGGAGGGTGTTGCTACACTCCTTGTTTGAAAAGGGAAATTGTAGCATGTATGTGAGAGCTTTCAACCAGAACCCCTGCTGCTCTCGGGTCTCAGGTGTGATTTCAAAGACTTCCTCTGTCTTTCATGTGGACGTTCTTCCTCTACTACATCTTTTCTTTGTCTTTATGAGGAGTATGTGAGGGATCGACAACATTCCTCTCTTGTAACTCAAAACCATGTGGAATTTCCGTTGTGTGATTTGTGTTTATTCTGTTTCCCACAGAAGTGTTGCAATTCGTGTTGTTTCTAGTCTCAGTCTAACACACAAAACTGACAGTAACTGTCCAAAAGTCAGTAGTTCAAAGCTGACTTTGATACAATTTGCCTGGCTTCATTAGTCTGCTTCTTTAGTCTGCTAATGCCTTAACTGCACTGGGGTGAAAATACCAACAAAAAAAAGGAAAAGGAAATCATATATTTACACACTTACATTATTATTTCAACCAAAAATTAAGTATGTGCAGCACGTTCAAAGGGGTGTCAGAGTTTTGGAAGTCAGGCAATCACTTCCAAAACTCTGACACCCCTTTGAACGTGCTGCACATGTACTTCATTTTTGGTTGAAATAATAATTTAAGTGTGTACATATATGATTGTGGAAAGTAACTTTGCATGTGTCCTCTACTTTGGTCCTTCACAGAAACGAATGAGTGCATTTAAAACAATAAAAAAGCATAAAATGCTCTGTTGTTCAGTATTTAGTTATAGCTTCAGATGCATGATATTTTCATTTGCAACAAGCAGGATACACAACATGCACACACAGACGGTTGTCGTGGTAACAAACATCACAGCAAATGCTTGCGCTTTCAGAATGGAATCCAGGAGTAGCATCTCTGGTTGGACCTGGCTGAGATGAAGGACGCCGACAAAGTTCGCTTTCTTGACGCCCCCATCTTGCAGGCCGGTCTCTTTGGCGACACAAGCCGCTGACTGCCATAATAAAGCTTGGAAGAGCCAGGACATTATTTAAACGTACAGTATGGAATTTTCCGCCGCTAGGGGTCGCTAACCTCTTTACAATAACAAAGGTGTAGTTTGATGACGCAACATTTGCTAAAAATTATGGATCTTGTCGTCAACGTCAAGCCGACCGATCTAATAATGTTTATGGATGACTGAATACATAGATGCTTTTATCATGACTGTGATATGAAGCAGTTCGGGATTGCTAAGAGACAGCTATCAGCTCCACACGCGACGCTAGTCCCGCGGATATAAAAGGAATATGGACATTTCATTCAACCGAACTACACGCAAGTGCAGAATTACAACTCACAGGTCAGTTTATTAGACAAATTAAACTTTGTGAGGTAACGCAGCGCTGTTTCACTTGGTCTAACATTACACTAGCACACTAAACTGCATTTGAATGTGTTGAAATGTATGTGTTAGTTTGTCTGTATGAGACTAGCAGTAAGCTAGATCAATAACATACAGATCATATTCTAACATTTTATCATTGTTGAACTATATAACATTAATTAGTTTTATGTAAATGTGCTCACCTGTTTAATAAAGTACATGTAGGAACGGTCGAAGTCTCGGACGTGGAGCTCTAGGCATCTCGAAAACACCGCGCTGATATTGATTCTCGTTTTAGTTCTCCTTTTTTATCCAAAGTCTGCTTGCCATGGTCCATAATGTTTGAAGGAAACAACAACAGCGTGCAAATAGACATTGCGAACTACACAGTTGTCCGCGTCAGTCGCTTTGGTTACTATCAGAGGGCTCTGGTTGCTATGGCAGTACGAGCGGAAACCAGGGACAACGCGGATATGGCGCCACTGACGGCGACAAAACGGAAATAAAGAAACGGGACGTTTCTCGAATTAAATTACAAATTTCTCCTGGTTTGAAAGTTGTTGGAAACAGTCGGGTTAATGTAAGTACACAACTAAAAAAAAATATATAACATAGATATAGTGATTTTTGCTATTTTTAAAGCAAAAAAGTTACATATTGTGCCTTTAATATAACACTGATTGTATTCGTCTGAAAGAAGAATGTCATCTACACCTAGGATGACTTGAGGGTGAGTAAATCATGGGCTAATTTTCATTTTTGGGTGAACTATCCCTTTAAAGACATATATCATTCTTATGAAAATACTTGAGATAGCTTGATGAACACAGATATATTATCGCTATCATCTGTTTGTCTTCATGTTTCATCAGTCAAAACGTCTCTATTTGGTAGTACTTAGGATATTGAAGTCGACTAAAGGAGGGAGAGCGTTTTTGCATTTGGCTTCTAAACTCTAGAATAGCCTTCCTGATAATGTTCAGGGCTCAGACACACTCTAAATCTTTTTTTTTTAACTCTAACTCTAAATCACACGTTTAAATCTAGATTAAAGACGTATCTCTTTAGCCAAGCATTCACATAATGCATCTCATAATCTTGCACTCCAGTTATATCAGATCAAAAGCACATGACTGTCTACAGAGCCCGTCTACGGAGAGCCTTGGCACTTCCTATTAGCCCCATTGTATCGATCTTGGTTGCAGTTCCATTAGAATTCCACTGGAGGTGATCGCGGGCGAGTGCAGACTGAATGGGAGTCTATGGGGCTAGACGGCTAAATGTGTCTCTTTCACCCGATTGCCGTTGAGAAATCTCAGATTTTATTGTAGGTTTTGCAAGTTCAACATGGGTTATAGGTCGAAAGTTGAATGAACGAGTACTTATTTCTTTTCGATTTCTTACAGGTTGAGTTGTTGTTGCCCATAACACGCTAGCATTCTGCTAATGACGTCAGCATTCTGACGTCATTGACATTTTAAAATACTTTTTAAACCAAATAAGTGACTCTAAAAATCTAACACCCAGCAATGTGTAATTTCTTTGCATCTCCTTTCGAATACAACATTCAAATTACTAGACAAAAAATTATATCCTGAGAAAAGTGGATTTTGAGGGTTTTTCGCCATAGACCTCCATTCATTCTGCACTCGCCTGCGAGCGCCCCCGCATGGACAGAGACGTGTTACTGCAGCCAGTCCAGAAACCGGAAGTAAGCAGAGAGTGCCAATTCTCTTCCTATTAGACATTCTCTGCTGTCTATTGCTTGAAAAGTTATGAACAGCAGCTACACTAAAAAAAAAAAATCCATTTGTTTTTCTGTTTCTGATTCCATCCCGAGTACCCCAGCTCCAATTTGGATCCAACTCTTACAAAGATTTTAGATGACCTAACACCTGTGAAGCGAGGACGCCAACCCCTGCGAGGACTTCAGATGACAACTCTGAATCAACATACAAAACTGCCAAATGTTCTATTTATTGTAATCATTATGATCACAACTTGTAACAATTGGTTGAACTCTTTCCCCACCATTGACGAATTTTCGGACTTTCCGTGTTTTCACTGTTATATGGTAGGGGGTGCTATCACGCATCTTCTGAAAGAGGACAGAATCTCCGGAACAAAACACAGGCAAAAAAGAGGCAGATACAAGTGATCAAAGCATTGCCAGTTGTAGTCTTTGAAAAAAGCTTTTTGTTAAAAATGTTGCTTGTTTTTAATGAAACTTACCAACATGCACGTGTAATAAAAAGAATGCATAAAGCTAGAATTAAACTTATTTTTCTTTCTTTTTTTTCTTTCTTTTTTTTCTTTTTTTAAGTAGAGGCTTTGTTGTTTCTTTTTTCTTTTTTTGTTTGTTGTATTATTACATGTTCAGATACTCACAAAACTAAATATTTTGGGATCCATGAATGTTTTGAAAATGATAAAAAAATAAAATAAAATAAAAACGCTGGCAGTGGCTGACAACTTGGCCTCAATTTCCAGTCTGGAGAGGATCATCATGCAGAGTCTAAAATTCGGAGTTTCTCATTTGTAAACAACTTTGCTCGGTTATTCATGTGCTTGGAACTCATAATTATGAAGTGTTCGACTCCACTTGAAAGGCACATAAACACAGCAGTAAAGTGACTCTCCTTCACCAGGAATGAGGAAGCTGCTTTACAGACACTCCTGTTTTACACACGTCACTCAAACACAGAAGCAGGAAACTATTTCAACTCCTCAGTTCAGTTCACAGAAACTGAAGTATTGTTGAGCTGTTGTGTGTTTGTGTCTCTCTGTATTCATGCACAACACTGTATCAACTGCAGCACAGAGGACAGATGAACTGAGAGAGATTGTTCACACAGAAATGAAAGTGTCTTCATTTACTCACCGTCAAAAGTCTTATAAATGTATGAGATGTTGAGGAGGGCCTTTTACCCCTATGTCTAAGTTAATACTTAAGCAAAGGTGGTACTATTTTCTGTTTATTTTGATAAATAAAATAATTAATATTATTTCAATAAATATACTGTCATTAAAATATGTTAAAATAAAAATGTATTTTAAAAATACAGAAACAACATTATTTTAAAAAGGAAAGATTATGAAAACATTGAAGGAGGTCACATAATAATTGAATATAGATTCAAAGTAATAACAATAAATTATAACAATAAATTATATATTTTTTATATGACATGATTAATATCTTATTTTTAAATATGATTGTTTCATTACACTGTAAAAAATTTGTAACACTCCCAAATCAAAAATTTAAATTGACCGATAACATCTAAATTTTTCAATTGGCCCAAGTGAAAATCTGTACATTTAATTTTAGAATTTACAGAATTTCACTTTGGCCAATTGAAAAATGTAGATGTTATCGGTCAATTTAAATTTTTGATTTGGGAGTGTTACAAATTTTTTACAGTGTATACATATGGGACACCCAACTTAATCTGAATCTAACCATGCCAAAGCAACAACTGGAAAAGTCGGCAACTTTAGCCCTGTTCTACCCTACACTTATGTAGTATGTTACTTATAAAAGAGCCAAATTGTGTTTCACAAATTAAATCAAATTAAATCAAATCATTGATAAACTCATGTATGTGGAGCCCAAATCAAATATGATGACATCAAAAACATCAAACTTCACTGGTGTTTGTGTCATGACATCATGATTGTTTAGTCATGTGACTGTGATGTGCAAACCAATGAGGTTTGATGTTATTGACCTGTCACCATATTTTATTTGGCGTCTGTAAACAGCTGAGACATTCTTTAGAATAGCTTCTGTTGTGTCTCACAATAGACAGAAAGTCATACAGGTTTGGAGCGACATGATGGAGAGTAAATGGAGACAGAATTAAACCTTTAGGGTAAATAATTCATATAAAACTGGTCACTGATGAAAAAATACTAACATTCAATTCAGGAAACTATGAATCAGTGGTTTGAACCTAGAGTATACAGTAAATGTACCATGCAAGATCTTTAACCACTTCACCAATTCGATTCACGTAACTAAGATTTTTGTGTGCTAGTAGTTTTATGTGTCATTTCCTGTCATTGGTTTCCACACAGCGGATCAGAGATCAGGAAAAGACTGCAGTGAGTCGAGCTGAAGGACGACTGGAGCGACTGGAGCAGGAGATCAATGATCTGAGGAGGAGAGACGCTGAGCTGAAGCAGCTTTCACACACACAAGATCACATCCAGTTCCTGCAGGTAACAGAGATCTAGAAGAACAGGATCATAGTGGACTTGAGCAAGATCCTGCTATGACAGAGAAACATTTCATGAGAGCAGAATGAGCCGTTGACTGAGATGTTGTCAGGAATTCAGTCAGATTCAGTCAAGTGTTGTGTTATCATATAATCATCAGTCAGACTCTCATCTGATCATCTTCTTTTTAAAGAGACGACACTTGTTTCATCCACTTTAACAATGGGTGATCATCTAAGCTAGAATTCCTGGGCACACCATACGCTTTCATTGCAGACCTTAACTCCAAATACATAAAGAAGGAGGTACCTGGCAAGGAGTAGTCTGTTTGAATATCCTGAAATGTGCGCAGTCCGCTACCATTGAATATATCACCAAAAGTGAGTACACCTTTCAAGGACCAGGGAAGGTAACTGAAAGGTTGGCCACCAGATAACATGTGGCTATTGTTCCAATGACCTGTAACCTTTTCTGAATTAAATCAAGCTTTTGAGGAAGTCGAAATATTGTTTCCAGATGAAGACTTCTTGAGCCTATACCTGTAAAAGGCAGATCTTGGAGCCTAAGAGTGAGAACACAGTCAGATGCAATACTCCTCCAAGGTAGCAGTCAAGGTGGTATAACATTAAGTTAGGGATATGGATGTTTTTTGATATCCAGACATAGTGCTAAAGGTATTGAGTAGTTTCAAAACTTCTGGTTGAGAAGTACTTAAATCTAAAGATAAAGCATAATATCATCAGCATTCAGTGAAATATGATGATTGGAGTTATTCAATAGTTATAGGAGTTATTGTTTGACTTTCTCTAAGGGCTTGTGCAAGAGGCTTTAGTGAGAGAGCAAATAAAAGTGTTGATAAGGGACAACCTTACCGGCAACCCCTTTGTAGTGGAAAAGGTTGTGACTGACAGGAACCTGTCATTACAGAGGCAGTAGGACATTTATATAACAGTTGAATAGAATTTAGGGCCAAATCCAAATCTTTCCAGAACAGCCCATATATAGTCCCATTCAAGTCTGTTAAACACTTTGACAGCATCGAAAGAAAAAATGCCATAAGTAACATTAGTAGTGCCAGTGTCACGGTGTAACAAAAGCCAGATAAAGAGAGAGAGTAAAATCCTCGTGAAGGCAGTATTATTTGGAGACCTCTTGTGGATGGTCGTCTCATCACACCGCGAAATCTGTTGCCATGGCAGCGAGGCCAATTGCCTGATTGACAGCAGGTGAGGAGAATTACAGAGAGTGTTGTGAGAGGAACGCGCATTAAGATGGGGCTTTAAAAAGAGAGAGGAAACAGATGGTCGGTGTGGTTCTTTCTCCCCCGTGAGAGGTTGGGTTTCCTCCCGTGAGATACTGTGTTTTGTCGGCGGGCTGTTTGTATTGAGGCTGGGCTGTGAAGCAGGGCGAAGATTGAAGCCGAGAAATGGAAATGAGAGAGTGAAGTTTGTCAGTGAAAATCCAGGGGATATCGTCGACAGTGGGAAAGACGCAAAGTGATGAGTATTTGATCCGTTGTTTATATGCACTGACACTGAAGTGGTGTGGAGAGTCTGGAAAGCGTGTGGCACGAGTGAAGTATTACACCGAGTGAATTAATGCTCTGTCTCCAACCTTTGTTCTTCACTGAATGTGACGATTACTACATCCGTTTGACTGTCTCTGAGAGAAGTGGAGCCCGTGTGAGAGACGAGAGTCGATCTGGTGGGAGAAAGACCGGTGGGTGAGTGCTGGCCCGAATGCACGGTGTGCGAGTGGAATGCAGTGCCTGAAGTGACGATTCACACGGTTTGTGTTATGGAGTGAAGTTTATTGTGTGGAGAAGTATTAATAGTCTGCTGTGCACTCTCTTCTATAGTCTTTCACCCGCTGTTTCTGAACAGGGTTTGTCACATCAAGCGCCCAACTTACCATTCGAGACAGCCCCGCTCTGTTAATGCTGCCGATCTATTAATTCCTGTTACATTGTTGCAGCGTACAGCTGAACTGGAGCGTCTTGCTTAAAGCATCCTTCCCGTCTGGTGGTCTCCACACGTCCCTATCAAAAGCCGCTGCCTGTTTGGAACGAGAGAAGGTATTGCAGCTGAATGTCTTATTACTGCTGAATGGTCAAATCCTGTTGCATCGATACAGTGTACAGCTGAAGTGGAGTGTCTTGCTTAGAGCATCCTTCCCGTCTGGTGGTTTCCACATGCCCCACTGAAAGTCGCTGTCCTGTTCGGAAAAGGAAAAGGTATTTGAATGAACGTTTGATACGCTGTTGAACAGTTAAACCCTGCTACCTGGTTACAGTGCACAGCCGAAGTGGAGTGTCCCGCTCAAGTGTCCTCTTCGTCTGGTGGTCTCCACATGCCCCATTGAAAGTCGCTGTCCTGTTCGGAAAAGGAAAAGGTATTTGAATGAACGTTTGATATGCTGTTGAACAGTTAAACCCTGCTACCTGGTTACAGTGCACAGCCGAAGTGGAGTGTCCCGCTCAAGTGTCCTCTTCGTCTGGTGGTCTCCACATGTCCCATTGAAGGCTTGTCCTGTTCAGAACGAGAGAAGGTATTTCAATTGAACGTTCCATATGCTGTTGGAAAGTTAAACCCTGTTACCTGGTTACAGCGTACGGTCAAGGGAGTGTCTCCCTCAAAGTGTCCTCCCCGCTTGGTGGTCTCCACATGCCCTATTGAAGGCTTGCCCTGTTCAGAAAGAGAGAAGGTATTTCAATTGAACGTTCCATATGCTGTGGGGGAGTTAAATCCTGTTACCTGGTTACAGTGCCCAGCCGAAGTGGAGTGTCTCGCTCAAGTGTCCTCTCCGTCTGGTGGCCCCCACCTGTCCCATTGAAGGCTTGTCCTGTTCAGAAAGAGAGAAGGTATTGCAATTGAAACGTTCCATATGCTGTTGGGAAGTTGAATCCTGTTACCTGGTTACAGTGTACAGTCAAGTGGAGTTTCTCCCTCGAAGCGTCCTCTCCGTCTGGTGGTCTCCACCTGTCCCCACTGAAAGCCTCCGCCCTGTACAGAAGGAGAGAAGGTATCATTGTCGAGTGTCGCATCTTGTTGAACCATTGAACCCTGTTGTATCATTGCAGGGCACAGCCAAAGTGAAGTGTCCTCTTGCCGGGTGGTCCTCCACGCCCGTGTTGTAAAGTGTTGCTACTGTTCAGAAGGAAAGAGAGTAACTACGGCATGTGTCTCGATTAAAGTGTTGTTCTGCTGTTCAGGGTCCCCTCCTGGCCCGGCCCGCTCGCCACCTGCGTCCCTGTGACCCGTCTGAGTCGAGGACCCCCGTCCTCTGGATACTTACCTCTGGGCAGCCTCCGGCATTCGTTCCATCCTCACTGCGAATACCTACCTGGTTCCAGTCCGAATGGGGTCCGTGTAGCCAAGACTTCCTTGAGAGCCTTGTAAAGAGTACTTACCCAGTGGCTTACCTGAGTGGTGTGCGTCCTCCTCTGATTCCTCTCCGACGAGCCGCAGGGTGTCCACGAACGTCCATCCCGCTCCGGTCCAGGGGGGCCCATCGAATTGCTTCTGGCGAAAGAAGAGATTTTAATTAGGACTTTTCAAATTTACCTGCTTTTAACTTAATAAAGAAATTGTTATTCCTTTATCCTCTGTTTTTGTCTGGTTCCTTGACACGCTCCTCGAGGCGGTGCCCGGTCCCCAGGGGTGGGTGCAGTCTGGCTTGGCCCACCCCGACCTGTGACACCAGCATGGTAAATTATGTGTAACGTCTCAGGTTATACATGTAACCGTGGTTCCCTGAGAAGGGGAACAAGACACTGCGTCCGAAGACATTTTGGGGAACGCCTCCAGCATGACTAGTGTCTGAGTACATGATTCAAATGCGACAATGACATTGACCTGCAACAGCCCTTGACATCACTCTAGTGTGACCGTTAGTATAAGAGAGCACTTTGAGTATACATCATCAGCTTTTTGTCTGAAGGAGACATGGCCAGGTATGCCTGAAGCATGGCAGTGAGATGTAGTGTATCGTTTCCCTTCTCAGGGAACCATGTTTACATGCATGACCTGAGATGTTCCCTTTCGAATGGGAACTCGAACTGCACCCGAAGACACTTTGGTGAATGAGTACCCACTCCACCATGCTGAGGGAATAACTGCTTGAATGGATATGACAAGCACAAAGAAGACTCAACGGACCTAGATGCCGGAGACCAATACCTCACTCAGGTCAACACGAAACTGACAGTGACTCTATTCCATAAGACCACGACCTAAGCCATATGCAAGGAAGAACCCGAGCGTAAATTCCTCCTTACCGGGGCAAGCGTACAGTGGCCGCCCCCAGGGCAGGGCCCAAGGTCTGGTAATGTCAGTCTCCCTGAAAGGCGTACCTTTAAGGGAATACTGACAGAGAGAAAAGAGTTCCCTCACCTATCACTATACTAGGGGGATCTGGTTCAACCCCTGAGAAACCACAGGGAAGCTGAAAAGACATGCCTGACTCGAAGTCAGCGTCTCTGGGCCAATATTATCGAATAGGGCCTGGGACGGGTCTAATCAAAGACAGTTTTACCTCATAGAGGGCTGAACACTTGGTGTCACTGTCTAACTGGAGCTCAGGTGAGTGGAGGCCTCTGCAAAACAACTCTCTAAAGCGAGAGGAGGTCAACCATACTCAGCCTTAATGACAGGTTACCAAGGTGGCCTCAGAGAGGGCTGAACACTTGATGTCACTCTCTACTAGAGCTCGGGTGAGCGGAGGCCTCAGCAGAATTACTTTCTAAAGCAAGATGAGGTCAACCAAAAGACCTCAAAGACAGTTAGTCAAGGCGGCCTCACAGAGGGCAGAACACTTGATGTCACTGTCTAACTTATTTTAATTAAACTGTTTGAGATCAAATTAATGCTAGATGTTTTGATATAAATTACAGACATGGCACCTGAGGACTCAGTTATTTTGCTTTATTTCCAGATTTGTTCATTGGCTCGTAGTGCACTTAGTAGAGCACGTTCGCACATGCGCAGTCTTCAAAGACGGTGATTTAAATCTCTTGACAAACTCAAAGATGTAAATGACATTTTTATGTATTCTAAATTAAAGACACAGGTTGTACTGAATGTCAGCTTGCTTATTTTGCTCAAGATTAGGATTTATTAAGTCCACATGTCATGCAATCTAGAAACTATGCTTCTAACCACAGCTGGAGAGCTGTCGTTCCAACCACACAATTTTGCGATGCTGTTTGCGATGGTTTCGGGAAACACAGACTCGTTGAACTATGCTGATAACGACGGAACTTGCGACCATAGTTGGCTAACGATGCTTTCGGGAAACGCACCCCTGATCGGAAGAACGTCAGAGCCGCCTCGAACACGAATCGTATATATTCAACATGTTGAATGAATGGTTAAATCTAGGATTTTTTGTCCTCATGTTTGTGGTCTATCACATTTTGAAAATCTTATAAGATGTAAAAAATATTTTGGTGTGTACCCAGCATTAGAAATTAATGGATTTTATCTTGTCATTTTTCTTCACACTGTATTTCCACAGTCACTTTCACCAACATGAATCCCGAGACCAGGAACAACTTCCTACAATGTGAGTCACTAGAAAACAAGCAGAAAAACTCACTGAATGTGTTCATGTTCTTCCTCTAGAAGGTGAAAGAAATCATGATATAAGAGTTTTAAAATTGATAATGTAGAATGTGATTTGCCCAGGATATTTGGTCAGCTGTACTGAGACACTGATGATACATTGAACATTGATTCATGAAGAGTTCGGCTACATTAAAAGATCTGGGCCCGGTTTCCCAAAGAGTTCTTATCTCTAAGTAGTTCTTAACCTATTCCTTAACCTCTCTCTTAACCTTATGGGACGGTTCCCGAAACGCTCGTACGCTAAGTATATCTTTTGTAAGTCACACTTTCGTAAGGTTGGTCTGGACCACTCTTAGCTTTACCTTATCACTGTTGCAGGTCTATATGAATATAATTCTGAAGTTTTAATACACCCAGGCAGTATTAAATTAGGCTAATTCAAGTGTTTTCATGCAAAGAATAAAATTGTCATTACACTGATTGTTGTTAGATTTTTAATTATATTATTATACAATATTATGAATTTAATTAAAACGCTCTTTTAAAGGCCAGTGAAAGCATAGGCTACTGTCAGTTAAGTCCTATTCGGACGCTAATATTGTTTCTCATGGGCTCGTCCGGTATTTTAAACATTTACAGGGGTAAGTCAGTGATTTTAGTGCCGTCCGAATCCATAATATCAGTGTTTTTCTCACCCAAACCGCGTAAAAATCCCTGGCCAAATTAGTACCTTCTGTTTTTTGACAAACAGGTGGTGTAGTAATTTAATTGCCGTCTGAATCCACATCTCTGAGTTTACAAGAAGAGATTCAAAATTCACGGTTTAAGTCCTTTTTGATCACTGCCGAGCACCGTACGCAAGATGTAAACTTTTATTACTGAAATGCTGGAAAGTATTTACAAGAACAATATTTCATCGCAGCTCCACCTCAGCGAACAAAAATGGGAAAGAGAAGAAGGCACGTACATTTTTGAAAAGGTTATTGTGGCAGCAATATGTTACAATTTTAAAATATGTAGGCTAGGCTATTATAGGCTATTATAGTTTGGATTATTTTTTATAATATCCAATAATCATAATAAATTGCAATTTCAACTATTTCTGAAGTGCTTCATTTATAAAGATCACCGCTTTCTCACATAAACAGCCCCTGCACGAGAGAATAATTGATTGTCCAGCCATCGATATCAAACAATTCAGCACCATCGCCACGGACAGCGCCGGGTAACGTCGCACGTAAGAAGGTATATCTTAAGCAGCTTCCTAAGGTATGGTTCGGGGAACACACTTAGGAACATAAACACCTTTGGTAAGATATATCTTTCGAGCTCTCTTAGCGCGCTAAGAGTGAGCGTTATCGGGAAACCGGGCCCAGACAGATTCATATTTCCTGTTTCTGATGTGTTTTCTCTCCATCAGATTCCCATCAGCTCACTCTGGATCTGAACACAGTGCATAAACGCCTCAGTCTGTCTGAGAGGAACAGAGTGATTACTGGCACTGACACAGAGCAGCCGTATCCTGATCATCCAGACAGATTTGATTGTTATTCTCAGGTGTTGTGTAGAGAGAGTGTGTGTGGACGCTCTTACTGGGAGATTGAGTGGACTGGGAGTCGTGTGTATATATCATTGTCATACAAGAGCACAGAGCTGCCAACTCTCACGCATTCACCGTGAGACTCACGCAATTGACACTTTTCACACGCTCTCACGCCACACATCCATTTTCTCACGCACAGAAAATTCGCGAAGCAAAGAGGACACGGAGACCAACTAGACTAGACAGAGCAGGTTACTTATGATATTAAAAAAATCTCAGCTCTCAGATTCTGTCACTTTTATTACGAATTTCAAACAATAAATACCGTTTTGCCGCTTGTAAACGTGACGCGACAGACACCTAGTGGCACGTGAACCGATCATCTCTACTAGCTAATAGTAAATAAACACGAATGAACAATGTTGAAAGATACAGTACAACTTACCGAAATGTATATTCCTCATACATAATATCGACCAATCAATCAAACAAAGGGGTCAATAAAACAGCTGGAGAAAATGATGTCCTCAGGAAAGCCATTTGATGACTATAATATAGGCTACTACTTATATCTACTTATATGTACTTATATAATTTTATAAAGTTGTTATTATAATAAAAAAAATGCATTATATTTAATATAAAATAATATTGAATAAAATAAATTAGTTATTTTTAACTTTAAATAATACTGCCAGCTGATAGGGATCTCTGTATGTTTACAGCATTAGGTGAGTTGTTTTTTTCTTGAGAAAAATTAATGCCTATCTTGTGTAGCCTACCTAATATTTATCTAAATGAGTCAATATTAAATCAAAGCACAATAATTGAATTGAATTGAAATAATAAAAAAGCGTAGCTTACCAGAAATTGTACCATGTAAACATTATAACATGTTGCCACTAAACCTAATAAAATTCAGTTTAGTTACAAAAATGTTTTGACAATCACAATACACTTATTGTGATGCAAATTTTTTTTACATCCCCCAATCAATGATGTTTGATCACTTATAAATCAATACTCAGTGTTTTCAGAAATAAAAAAATATATATTTTACCCCCGTGCATTTCTGTGTATAGTGTTATACCTAATTTGATCACTTAGAAATCCAAACTCAATGTTTTTAGTAACAAATAAATTTTTGACCCTCGCATTTCTGTTTATTTTGTAAATATAAACTGAATATGCATACAAGTCATGTCACCTTTATTTCTGTAGCACTTTGCACAATATTATAGATTGTTTCAAAGCAGCTTCACAATAGTAACAAGTTCAATTCTGCTGTAAAATAGCTCTAACAAGCCAAAAAAGCAGCTCAACTCAGTTCAGTGTTAATTCAGTTCAGTTCAATAACTGTAAAGTTAATCAATTGTGCATACATGCATTTTATACAGTGTGATTGTGCATTGTTCACAGGTATATGTGACAACCTCCTGTACATTTCACTGCACACTGAACAGGTAAAAGATGTGTGTAGTTTTTGCTGTGCTTATGGCTAATCAATTGATAGGTTGTGTATAGAGTTGCTACACAAAAACAACATTTTTAGAAGAGTTAAAATAGTTTTGAATGGAGTCTTTTCTTTTGGCAAGAGATGTGTGACGTTTTGCATTGTGTGTGTGTGTGTGTTTTTTTTTTTTTTTTTTTTTTTTTTTTTTTTTTTTGAGTTTTGAGAAATGGAACCATAGTCTCAGAAATTGTGTGTAAGCAAGTGTTTTTTTTTCTAATACAGCTGAACTTCTGCTAGTGAAACAACAGAATAAATGTGTGTATTAAATCCTCATATAGACAGTATGTTTTATTAACAAAGTTCGGGAGGAGCACTTTCAGATAATACAGCATACATATACATCAGACTTACCTCTGTCCCACAACAGTTTTCCAGCATCCCTCCACCACCTCAACTTCTCACGCCTAACTATTCCTATCCCAGCCTGGGATGGGGGAGAGTACTCTGGGTTCAGGCCAAATTCCCCTTGGGCAACACGCCAAATATGCATAACATTTACTCTATCTGATGATATGTAAGTGTGAATTCATGAAAGAACAGTTGAGTGTGTGTGTGTGTGTGTGTGTGTGTGTGTGTGTGTGTGACTGTGCTTTTCTCAAGAGACCTGGATGATGGCGAGGAGGTAGGGCCCAACGCTGTTCAATAATTGCGTCCGGCCACATACTGTATTTGTCTTTCCGGGCCACTAAAGAGACCGCTAGAGCAATTGGGCAGTCTATGTCTTAATCTGTCAGACATCAAGGAAAAAGACAGAGCCTTCCGGCTTGATGATCCGCTCTCGCCTACTGTGACGCCTCTTCGATGATGCCTCTTCAGTGATGCTATGAATACGGTCATCGAGAGGTTTCAGGAGGCCAGAAAGTAGGCGGTAGTATTAAAGCACTACCTTCCTCGCCGTCCCCAGGCCCCAGCCGCCTAGCTCCTCATACTGAGCTCAACAAAAGGAGGAGAAGGATGGGGGTTGTGTCCTATATTAAATCTTTTTCATCTGAATCATTCAGTCAAGAAGCTCAAGTTCAAGATGTTGACACGATTGTCACGATAGATCTAAAGGATGCATACTTCCATGTCTCCATTCTTCGACATCACAGGAAGTTCCTGAGGTTTGCTTTTATGGGGCGAAGCATACCAATATTGGGTTCTTCCCTTCGGTCTAGCTTTATCACCCCACATATTCACAAAATGCGTGGATGCAGCTCTGGCGCCACTCATACTTCAAGGTATCTGCATTCTGAACTGTATAGACTATTGGCTAATTCTAGCGCAGTCAGTACACATGGCACAGAACTACTTTTCTTGGTGTGATGTGGATTCAGTGATGATGCAGGCCGTTCTATCGCCTGCTTGTGTTGCTGCTATCTTCACAGCCATGAAATGGATAAAGCTAGGCCAGTCGCTCACTGTGAAACAGTTTCAGGGGCTGTTGGCAGATGCGTCCAATGAGGTCTTTTGGCCTGCTGTACATGAGACCCTTGCAGTGATGGTTCAGGACCATGGTGATTTTCCCTGAGGAATAACCCACTTCATATGATCAAGGTCACGCACAGGTGTCGCTGCACCTTGGTTCAGAGTCCTGCACGGGTCCATTTTTGGAGACCCGCCCCCGCCCGTACCCGCAAAGTTCAGCACCAGATCCGACCCGTCACCCGTGATAATATCAAAATTAAATCCGCACCCGCCCGGACCCGTTAATATTTGGCCCGTTACCCGACCCGTGCCCGCGATAAATCACACACGCTAAATTCATTCCAATTAAAGTGCTTTATTTTTAATCACGCAGACTCGCACCTCTCAACATCGCAACAGCCTAATGAAACAGGCTAAACTAAAGTGCGCTTTGTTTTGCGCCATTCAAGTACACAATCGGCACTAAATAGGCTATGGAACCTAATAACATAGCCTGTAGCCTACGCAAAGATCTATTAATGAAAGAAAAAAAAAGAACCTGCTGAGCCTGACAATAACCTGTTAACCTCACAAACAATAGCCTATATAGGTCTATGCCTATGCATTTACTTTCCCTTAAGGTTACTGTGCAGGAAAAGGATATCGTCCACAGTCCCAGGTTTAAGTTGCGTTCTCCGTTCTTGAATTACAAATCCAGCTGTGGAAAAGTCTCTCTCACTCGCAGCGCTCGATGCTGGGATGGAGAGAACATTCCGCGCAATCATTGACAGGTTGGGAAATGTTTTCGCATGCTCCTTCCACCACAACAAAACATCGAAAGGATCCCCCTTGGGTGGCTTGAACTCGATGTATGCAGAGACCTCGTCCTCAGGCAGCACAGTGTCATCGCTGGAGTCCTCTACGTCTGACAAACAATCAACTGTTGAACGAACTCTCTTCGCAGCTGGGGCCGCCGACATTCTGCGGCCTGGTAGCAGATCTTCACGTTTCTCCTCGAGTTCTATTTAAAAGAAATAGAAACATGAATGATTTAAAAAAAAAAAAAAAATTAACAATAATTGTAAATTATTAAAGACAAGCCATGTTGGAAGTAGAAGTAGCCTACCACAATGAAATCCCTACTTAAGTAAAAAGTACCTGATTTTAAATACTTTAAGTATTATACTTGCATTACAATTTATTCTCTTAATGTCTATTCTAATAAATATAGGGCTGTAAAACACCCTATATTAAAAATATAAATCGCTACACACCCCTATTTGAAGTTAACATTAGCCTAAATAGAAATAGAAATCACAAAGCCTTTCTTTAAAGTTCATTTCGTTTTGTATTAAATTGTATCTTAATTTTAATCAATATTTCATCAACCAATTGGTTTAATAAAAATAAGAATTAAATATAGCAGACAACAGATGATCACGACACGGATGCGAGAGCCGCGTAAACTGGACTGGAGCTCGTATCATGAACATGGAGATTTTTTTCAATTCCTGTTTTGGCAGGTGGAAAAACTGATCATAAATCTTTTTTTTTTCTTTTTTTTTAAAATAAGTATTTGTACTTTGTTACATTCCACCATTGAAATAATCAAGTAGCTTATTAGTTTGTCATTGAATAGCTTACCTTTCACAAGACGCCGTGCTTCGTTGTGAACTCCCATAATGTCACCATGGTCTGCCAGCAGCTTCAGGCTTTTCAACTTTGGATGCAAGAACATTGCCAGCTTGTGCAAGAGATGCAGCTCAAATTTCTCAGTTAAAATCTTGAGGCATTTTTCTTTAAGCGATGACAATGTCAGACTGTCGGTAGAAGACGGCTGAAGGTGACGTTTGAGGCGCTCCAACCACACAGCTGTCAAGTGAATGGTCGGAGTTTTGGATGCTTCCAGGGCTTTGGTGGCTTCTTTGAAACGTGCCAAAAAATTCACAATGTCATGCAAAGTCTCCTTGCTTATGCAGTTTAAACGGTGTTCTTCGTCACGTTCCTCCAGAAGAGCACGGATGGCCTCGTACTGGCTGCTAATGGAGTCCAGCATCGTGTGAAGCGAGTTCCATCGCGTCTCCACGGATGCTTTCAGTGTTTTTTGCAGACGGTTCTGGAGATGTGACTGCTTAAAATAAGTCACAAGCGACTTAGCGGACTCAATGAGACCAGATACTTCTTCGCCAAACAAATCATCCTCAGCAGGTTTCCCAAATGTGGTATACAATACTGTGTTGAGGATATGTGCTGTGCAACTCAATCTCGTGGCTGTGCGGAGGGCCGCAACAATGTTTGCACCTCTGTCAGTTACGTACACTAGTTTGGGAAAGAACTCATCCAGTCCAAATTTGCGGAGTGCTTGGACAATGGCTGGCCTGAGGTTGTCAGCTGTTTTACGTAAATTGCTGTCCCATTCAGCTGTGCAGAGCACTCGCTCCTGCAGTTCCCAATTGCTTTTAATGTAATGTATTGTAACACATAGATATCCAATTTTTCGGAAATCATCCGTCCACAAATCCAGCGTCACCGCCCCGTTGCTCTCGGTCAATTGTTCCCTCAGCTCCGGAATTATGTCTTGTCTTTTATCCTCGGCATATTTTGTGATCCTACGGGAGACTGTAGTTGGATCGGGCAGAAGCTGACGCGCGTCCACAAGGCCAGCTCGTGCCCCAGTGTCAATTAAGCCCTGTGCCAGTTCCAAAAATCCTTCACCGCACACAGTCTCAAATGATCTAATGTCTCGGCACACAAATTGCACAGCCAATTGTGTTATCGCCTCCTTGTCTTCCCCTCTTGGAGGTTTGTAGCCTTTGGAAAAGTACCTGTCAATTGTCGCACTGGCAACCCCTGCTGTGCTCCTGCAAGTCTCGACATGCTTCCTAAGAGAAGACGTGCCCAGCTTCCGGCTATCAAATGCCAAAACTTTATGGCATGTTTTGCAAGCCGCAAAGCCACTTATGATGTTATTTTCCTGATCTCGTATTACACCACACTTTCTCCACACATCCGATTTTGCCTTTAAAGACTCGTTGTCAACAATTTTATATTCTCCTTTCGCCAACTTTACTTTTACTTCATCCATCCTGCAACGCTCGCTCAAACTAAGCTACGAGAAGCATAAACAAAAGTCGCACTGTCGCAGTGGTGGTGACGTGATGGGTCAAATGTCATATCGTTGTTGCGTATGTTTAATGGTAATTTAGACATACAAATACTGCACATATTTTTCATCTGCGCTACTACCCGCCCGCAAAGAGTTAATTACCCGCCCGCATCCCCGCCCGTGAATTTTAGGAATGTCACAATCCACCCGTTTTTGCCACTTTTGTGCGGGTACCCGACCCGTTGCAGGACTCTGCCTTGGTTATATGGAGGAAGCCTTGGTTCTTGTCCCAGGGTCCTGTGTTAGAAGCTCATTGCCATTGTGATAATTCTCTCATGAGCATGGGAGCGGTGATGCAAGGCCACTCAGCTCAGGGTCTGTGGAGGAGCCATCATTTCGTTTGGCACATAAATTCCATGGAAATTATGTCTCTCTGAGAGCAGTATACATCCCGGGGTACCAAGACTTAGGAGCAGACATCCTGTCTAGACAGGGGCTGAGGCCCGGGGAGTGGAGACTTCATCCCGAGGAGGTGGAGCGCATATGGGGAGTCAGTGTATGGCCAAGCAGAAATTGGATCTGTTTGTGTCTCAGAATACGACACAGTGTCCACTTTTGGTTCTCCCTCCCTTCCCCCCTGGGGCTGGATGCTATGCTGCCCTACAAAGGCAAAAGACCTTAAGTCGCTAGAGTGTGGAACTGAGAAAAATGACTTTAAAGATTTTTAGTTGTCCCGCCAAATTAATTATAGTTAGGACACTGGAAATCTGGCAAATAGATGTTTTAGTAATGAAAATTATATACATAAAAAAATATTTTAATAATTTAATAAACAAAATACTTTTGACCACTATTTTAAAGTTACTGCACTCTGCCTTTGTATTGTCAGCAAAAAGTGAGAAGTCATGCCAAGGCAAAATAGGCAGTAACTTCCACATTATCAATATTTGGTTGCTGATCACCATTAACAAAATCATTATAGTAACACCTGTATAAAATCTAGTGATCATGGCATTTATTTTGTATGATTTACAATTATTTATAGCCATCTACTTATTGCTATCCTGTGCTTTGGTTGCATTCTGATGGCATTATTAATACATTTGACATGCAATTGTGCAGGACAAAGCTCTGAGGACATCTGAGGCAACTGATGACAGCTGTACAAAGTACACAGGCTACACCATAATTTAAATTTTAATGGACAGTAAAACAAAGGCAGAACACCGTACAGTCTGGTAGGTAGCATTATTTGATAGAACACCGGCACAGTAACTTCATATTGACGCGCGGCTAAACAAAGGCAGAGCACCGTATCTCAATTTGAGCGTTCCAAAACAAAGCCAAAGAGCGGTAACTGATGTTACGGTGTTCTGCCTTTGTTTCTCATGGGCTTTTGGAAGTTACTGTTAAGACAAATCATTATTTTCTCGAAAAAACAACGGAATTGATTCAAGATAATTATCCACATGATAAAGAAGGTCTTGAATGTGCCAAAAATATAAATAACTCATTTTCGACCAAAAACGAAGTTACGGTCTTTTGCCTTTGCACGGCAGTATGGTACAGACATGGCCGAGGCTACATCTGCAGATGTATGCTGTATGCTTTTCCCCCAATTGCTCTGCTCCCATTAGTTCTGGAAAAGATCCGTCAGGACGGAACTTGTCTACTACTAGTAGCCCCGTACTAGCCGAGCCAAGTGTGGTTCTCGGACCTAGTGTGCCTCCTCGACGGCTCTCCCCTGGTGATTCCGGTCAGGAGGGACCTTCTGTCTCAGGCGGGAGGCACAATCCTTCAGACATATGAAAACCTGTGGGTTTGGCCTCTTAGGGGGCCCAACTCATAGGCTCAGGTCTCTCAACTGAGGTTGTTGAGACCATACTTCACTCCAGAGCCCCTTCCATGAGGAATCTTTTCGCCTTGAAGTGGAGAGTTTTCGAGAGTGAGAGTTGGATCCAGTAAACTGCCTGACCAATGTACTGCAGCCTATTGTTTTGCAAGCGTCCTGCCCTTTTCCCCTCTGAGATCAGGACCAGGACAATTTGAAACTTGTGTGTCCAATGAGAACGCTGGATGCTTTTGTCCACAGACTTGCCCTGTGGATGAAAACTGATCAGCTATTTGTCTGCTTTGGATCACCTAAAAAAGGAGCACCCTGCATCCAAACAGACAGTTGAGGCTATGTCTCTTAGAGGTTTCTGGCCAGCCGTCACCTTTGGCTGTCAGAACTCATTTCTACAATGAGTAATTGGGTGTATCCCTTCAAGATGTTTGTGATGCGGCGGGCTGGTCCTCTCCACTCACTTTCGTGAGGTTCTAGAACCTTGACCTGGGCTCTGCACCAGGTTCACTGGTGCTCATGCCCTAGTTGTACTCATAGTATTCACACAGACAGGCATATGTAAGCATGGCGTTTGGGTAGTGTCATTCCCAAAGCGTCCTTGACGCAGCGAGAGTTCCCTCGAAAGGGAACGTCCGAGGTTACGACTGTAACCCTTGTTACCTGAGAAGGGAAATAGATGCTGCGTCGTCCTGCCCATACTTCTTTCATCCCTGTGATTGACTTGCTTCTGCTAATTGAAGCTAATGCCAGTTTATTACGGATGTACGTTCATGCTTTCCTGAACTCATGTTCCGTTCCATCTCGAGTTGACACGCGTGCTTCAGACACAATCACTCAGAGGGTTAAAGTCTGATAACCTGAGACGTTTTTCACAATTGCTCAGATACATTTCTCGTAACCTTCACCCATTTTCTCACAACATTAAATACAAAACCAAATCTTCAAACAATATTCACAAAACCCCTGACCCCGACTCAAATCCATTTCACCTGTACTCAAAATAAAACAATGCTTTCAGATAATCACTCAATATATAAACACTTCAGATCAACCAATAGACACTACATAAAAAAAAAAAAAAATGGAGAAAACAGCATTCAAAGCATGCAGTTAAATAATATTTTTTTGAAAAAATTGTTTTGTAATACAAATTTTGCAATTACATCAAAAAGTATAATAACCACAACTAAGGTGAATATATTGTATACTGTATGTACTGCAATTATAGTATTGTTGAATATTGTACTGAATGTCTGTAATATTTTATTCAGCCTCTGTATACTGTACAAATACAGTGGACAAAATGCGAAAGCCCAAAAGGTCAAAGAAAACTCTAAATGAAACCTGTTATAGTACACTCAAAAAAGTTGTGCAACAGCAAAAGCAAGGTAAATGGGAGATTCATTCTGCCTCAGCATCAAGTTTTCATGTTGGGTCCGGCCTGAGGACTTTGTCCACATCACAGGCAACGCTGTCTCTTGCCAGGCAAATTTGAAAAAACCCTCTGGTGTGCTGGATCCAGCCTTGACAACACTCTCCAAACCTTGCTCTTCCTCCTCTTACACATACTCTTCCTCTCGGTATGCAACACAATACAGTATACTGTCCATTACAGTACAGTAATAAATAATTAAATTTAGCCTCCTCTGCACTTTTTGGCCAAATATCATTACAGTATACAGCAGTTTCTTGATCTTCTGACAAAATACTTTCTCTCCCTCCCTTAGGCGTCTCTCAGTTCTGCAAAAATAATTGGATACAAATAAATTTGACAATCACGAGTTTGAGGGAGTACAATGTGCTACAGTTTACTGTACATAGAATAGTAAAAGTTCCCTCATGTAAAGTACTGTTACTGTGTACTGTAATTATACAGTATGTGTAAGCTGTATGAAAGCCTTGTAAATGATTCTTTCAGCTCTCTCTCCAGTGTTATGATGCTATTTCTAAAGCACATAATCACCTGTGCTCCTGTTTATATTATCCTTTGATTCTGATCATCAGTTATCGTACTTAATGTTTACTCATGGACAAATGTGTGCTATTTGAGTTGAAATTGTGATGCTTGAGTTAATTCTATTATGTGTTTTGAGTGTTTTATGAATGAGAACATGGTTGAGCCTGTGTAAAATGAAGGCATTTTTGTGTAGAATTTTGCAGAAATCATTAGGAAAATTGGAATATGTGTGAAAACAAGTGAAATGTGTTAAACATATTGAGAAATCGGTCTTAGTTTTGAGAACTGAATGAATGGTTTGACTGAATCTGAATCAATTATAGTGTGTTAGCAATAAAAAAAAATAAAAAAAAAACACACTAACAAGGAAAGTGGACAAATAAACACGTTTGATATATTAAAACATTTGTGTTTAATCAATTAACAATTAAATTCATTTAACACCTATTATTTGAAAAAATAACCAATATGTGTCATTTTGACCCTCTTTATTTGGTCAGAACTGCAAATAAGGGCCCTTAGAGTTGTGGACACTCTCAATGTCTCAATTAATCTTTACTTATTGCTAAATGAACAGGGCCATTGTCATTTGTTTTCTGCAACGTTCTTACAATGTCACCATTATCTTATTACAGGACAATTCTTTTGGAGGGGTGAATTGTTCAATACAAGCTCGTTGCTTTTGGGGATCAAACCAGCAACTTTCCGGTTAGCAGCCCTGAACATTAACCACTAGATTACACCAGCTGCTCTTTAACAGACGGTAAAAAGCATGTCCATGCATGTTGGAAAAACATTTTATTTAATATGATGGTTTCATTTCAGAGAGAGTAACCACCTGGAATCTCATGGATGCAACTCTAGAGTGAGTGTAGAAGAAAAGGCTTTCTATATGCAGGAGGTTTTGTATGCTCTGGTGGGACGGTCCATCTGTGTGAATGGGCAGTGGAGTGTGTCCTCTACCAGAGTTTGTGTGAGGCTACATTAGGTCTGCAGGGAGATGAAAAGTGAAATATTGTATAGAGACAGGAGTGAAAGGATTAAGCTGGCATGAGTGGATGTTGAGAGCATATAGGGCTGAGGAGCATCTATCATTTAGCCCTGTGTTTTAACCCCTGAAGATGCAGAGCCCCTCGGGACCTACGCTTGTATCTCCTCCATGTCCTAGAATGCTCTTATCTTATCTGCCATCAAATTGAAGAAACTGAACACTTTGTTCTGGTAGGTCACAATGTAAAAAATGCCAAACAAGTGTCTTGTTTTGTGTTTCTTTTTGATAAAATTGTTGTGGATGTACATTTGCATTGGAAAATTGGCCTCTACATACATTGTTGTAGGTTCAAAAACATAATTATGCATACAGCTCACTGCAGTTCCAGCAGCTGAAATGAACACAAGTGGAAGCAAAACACCAACAATGTTTTTTTTTTTTTTCATTTAGACAAAAATTAAGCATTTTGCTTTGCTTGCACATTATGCTCTCAAAACACATATTTGTAAACTAATACAATTTAACCAGCTCCATTTGTTTGGCTTTTCTGACTTGCTCAGTACTCGCCTGCTACAACACTGCAGTTGAAGCAAACTAAAATGCATGATTGCTTCAGAAAATAATTTGTATCTCATGTTTGCTTTTGTTAACACTATCGGTTAAGTTAATGGTTTGGTTCAATATAGGTGATATATTATTTTAAAACACGCAAGCATTAAACTTTTAGTTTCACTCAACAGTCGTTTCATTTACGAACTGCCATGATACGTACAACAACCAACGTAATAAAACTTTGCCATATTCACGTTCATCAGTTTCGAATAAAACTGAACACACTTTTAGAGCTAGACTTAGAAAGTTTGCGACACAAGCTAGAAGCAACGTAATATATATATTTTTTTTTTCAGAAATGTCGGCACATGCATGTTTTTCCATTGAGCATGTGTTGTTTATCTGCATGTTACATTATTGTTATGGTGCAATATGTTCTTAAAGGGATAGTTCACCCAAAAATGTAATTTCGGTCATCATTTATTCACCCTCATGTCATTCCAAACCTGTAAGGCTTTTGTTCAACTTAAGAGCACAGATGAAGATTTTCTTAATAATTCTCTCATTATTGTTGTCCATCCATTGAAAGTCCACACAACCAAAATGTTCAAGCATCATAGCAAAAGTAATCCATATTTGCACTTTCTTGCTTGCATGTCACTCGTCCTTGGGGAGCGTCTTTGGAATAGGTGAGACTCTGTCCAGTGTTGAACTCCAGAGGTTACATCATACTGGATGCCTCTTTTACCCTGAAGGCCTGAAAGGATGAAACGCATTAAGAAACTCCCCAAAGACACTGCATGGAGGAATCTCTGTTACTCTATAAGACTGTGAGCTTATAGATTTGACGTTGGATTGTCTCAAATAGTGCAGACTGAATAATGCATGCAGACTGTGCATGTGAAAACAAGCATCTGTTGAACTCTGTTACTCTGACACAAACATGATAAAAACATCCCTATGTTTAATGGAGTACTCACTATCATGGCATTATATTTTTATTTATTTTTAAATAATATATCAAATCTAATAGTATAGGGGTAGCTATTAAATGATTAATGTTTTCATCATTTACTCAACCTCATGTCACTCCAAATCCTTATTTCTTCTGTGAAACACAAAAGGAAAATATTTAAAGAATGTTCCTGCTGCTCTCTTTCAGAAGATGAAAATTAATAAGTAGCCAATATGACTTATTTCAAGACTAGCTATTATTTGATTAAGTGGTTGTCACTGAAAAACTTCCAATACTTTCTAATAATATACTAATAAGTACTATCAAGTTCCAAAAAAAGGACAATTTAAAATAAAACAGTAAATGCAAAGAGGTATAGAAGCCTATTTCTGCCATTTCTCCGGTAAATGTCATACTTTGAAATCATAACAATGACTTATAGTCGACCTGAAGTCAAAATTGACTCTATTTACTTTGTTAGCGCATATTACTGCTAGCTGTGTGCTTTCATGTTGTGTGTGAACACGTGGCTTATGAGTGTTCTCATTAGCTGCGTGTTCTAGTCATGTTTGGTGTGAGCACGTGGCTTGTCATCTATGTTTCCTTGTGCCATGTGCTCTCCTGTCGATTGTCTACCCCCTCCCATCTTGTTACTTGATTATTGATTAATTTGCCCCACCTCGTTACCTGCTCTTTTTGCTCTCCCTATTTATTCTCCTTGTGTTTTCAGTCCTGTGCTGAGTCGTCGTATGTTTGTCGTATATTTCTCCTTGTGCGTTCCTCCTGTAGTCAAGTCAAGTCTTCCCCCTCGGGGTAGTTTTTGTTTGTATTTTGTTTTTATTTTTATTTTTAATAAAAGCCTTCATTCTTCTGCGATTGGGTCCTCGCCTCATCTCCTCAACCCCAAACCCTGACATTCCCCTTACACATTCATATTCATTTTAACCAAAAATTTATCTTGAAAAATGGACACGCATGGATGGGATATGTGATAGCACTTCATTTTACAGTCCACTTCCGCATGTACTTGTAATAGTTATTACAAAAACTGGGTAATAACTAGGTACTAACCCTGAACCTACACCTAAACCCAACCTTAACCCCTGTTGTTACCTTAAATTACAGTACTTTCTTAGGTAAGTACACTGTAAGTACATGTAAGTGCATGTACTGTAAAATAAAGTGCAACCCGATATGCTTCTACTACCCACTGGCTTGGTACATTGGAAAAGTAATTTTCCCATCATTATTATTTTCATCTACAATAGGTGAGACTCTAGTATGCCAACTAGTGAATTGTTACTGTATAGGTCCAGTCTTTTTTTCCATCACTGTGAACCTGGGATTTCCCGCAGTCCCCACAGCACAGTGCAGCAGACTGCGGAAGGAGTGAGAGATCGCTTGTCAGCGGGAGAAAGTCATTAATGGTAATTGTAAGTGGGGGAGTAATAGGGAGGTAATGTGCGCTGGCCTTCCTGCAGCGCCAGGCCCGAGGCTTGAGTTATTGACCCGAAGTGCAGCGCTGCGGTACACTAGAAAACAAAAAGGAAAGAGCACCCTCATGAACGACATAGCGACCTCTCCGCTGCTTTATGCTCTTTCTTTCTCTAGCTCTCTCATACATTATGCAGCAGCCATAGCGGATGGTGAAGCTGGAAGGAACAAAACGAGAGGTAAAAAACAGCAATAACAACAGATCAAGGGCTAACGGAATAACTGCAGAGATTGTTCAATGACAAAAAAAAAAAAAAAAAAGCAGTGGGTGGATGCGTAAGGAACTCTGGCTGAATGCAACAATGTGATTTTTCACCGAGGAATGTGCAGACAGCATGCTTTAGCTCAGTGTTTTTTTATTGGTTTTGGATTAGAATTTTACACAGATTTGGACATCAAAGAGTAGCTCAAAACAGCACCAGAATGTTTGTCAAACAAAAGCCAATGAAAATGTCCTCTAAGTCAATTACTGAAATACATTAAAATTCCCATGAGCTGCATGAACTCAATACTATGCTAAATGACAAGCACTTAAATGCTGTTGTAGTTCAGAACACATACTGGCTATCTTTACTGAATGCAGAAATGATTGTGGGGATTTTATAACAGAAAGTATCATGCATACTTGAAAAATAAATCACAAGAAACATTCATGTCTTTTGAAGCTGTCTTTATTTATAGTAAACTAAATGAAATAATCCACTGACAAACACAATATAAATTTTTTTGCTATCTTAAGTGTAAATTCTACTTATAGTTAATTTTGCTTTTGATTATTGTGAAATTCAGTTGTAAAAAGCCAAAAAAAATATGATATGTATGTCTTATGCTTATGTCTAAAGCAATTAGGGTTTTTGATTAATATTAAATAAAAATTTAAACCAAAACATATATATAATTTGAGAAAAAAATATTTTTTTAAGTTGGTTCAAAGTATAATTTCCCCAGTGTAGTACACTTATTCTTATCACACCAATTTTAAGTCAATATAATTCTCCAAATCCTTCTGAAACAATTTTGAACCAAGCTTAAAATCATGAGCCTGGCTTCTGTGATCGTAGTGCCACAACAAAATCTGAGTCTTCAAAGTCACCATCTGATGTATCATTAATACGAATAACACATCCAGGAAATGTTTGGCATTCTTTGTACTTTCTTGAGTTTTAGAATTGAAGTTTGATAGTGGCTTTTGATGTTGAACAGAAGGAGGCATAATAATGCATATTGGAAAACAGCCTTGAAGTGGCAAAAAAAAAAAAAAAAAAAAAAAAAAAAACTGCTCTAGGCCCTGTTTACACCTGGTATTAAGATGCGTTTTGGTTGATTGGATCACAAGTGAACGGCACTAAATACAGGTGTAAACAGAGTCTAACTCGTTTTGAGCTTGTCTACTTTTCGACCACTTCCAAATGTAGTCGAAAAGACGCTCATGTGGACGAATGCGTTCGATCAACCACAAAACACTGCCCACTCTCTGCCTACTGGCCTAATGCATAAACATTAAGGGAGAGGCGCTAAAGCAAGATGAGTTTGAAACTTTGTCGGCTGAAGAGCCCACTTTAGTTTGAAGACGAAAGTGTAATGTAATGGAGGCCAGCTGGTAAAGAGCTGTGCGGGTAAACCTCACTCCCTTGGCCACAAGAGGCGCACTAGCGACTATTGCTAGAGGGTGAAGTCTTTAGTGTCCTTGTTAGTGCACCCGCATACCATGACGTAAACTTTGGTTTGAATTCCGCTCAGAGCAGGGCGAGTAGAACCGGAGGGGTTACATTGGTGCCGTGACCCGGATGGGAGTGAAGTTTAGGGTGTGAGTGTAACGGAAGCCAGCTAGTAAGAGCTGTGTAGGTAAACCTGACTGCCCTGGCCTCATGAGGCACATTGGCAACTGATGTTAGAGGCTCTTTATGATATGTTAGTGATGTTAGTGTCCTTGTTAGCGCGCACATCTCCCATGCCGGTAATGTCAGTTCGAATCCCGCTCGGAGCGATGTTACACAAGCACCATGTTCCTTCAGCATTCTGATTTCTAACACACACTCACAGCATTCGACGTGGTTTTACGGGTATCAGAGCAGAAACGAAAGCTGTGTTTTTATGTCGTCTCCGGTCGTGTTCATTTGTAAATTGCATGAGCTTAAGTGTAAACTCTATTTATAGTTAATTTCGCTTTTGATTATTGTGAAATTCAGTTGTAAAAAGCCAAATAAATATGACATGTATATACATTAAGAAAACATTTCGGCTTATGTCTAAAGAAATTAATGTTTTTGATTAATATTAAATCAAAATTTAAACCAAAACATATATATATCATTTGAGATTTTTTTTTTTTAAAGTTGGTTCAAAGTATAATTTCCCCAGTATAGTACATTTATTCTTATCACACCAATTTTAAGTCAATATAATTCTCCAAATCCTTCCGAAACAATTTTGAGACACATCGGCAACTGATGGTAGAGGCTCTTTATTTTATGTTAGTGATGTTAGTGTCCTTGTTAGCGCGCCCATCTCCCATGCATGCCGGTAACCTCAGTTCGAATCCCGCTCGGAGCGATGGGAGCGATGTTACACAAGCACAATGTTCTTTCAGCATTCTAACCGCATTCTGATTTCTAACACACACTCACAGCATTTGACGTGGTTTTACGGGTATCAGAGCAGAAACGAAAGCTGTGTTTTTATGTCGTCTCCTGTCGTGTTCATATGCAAATTGCATGAGCTTATTTCGTCCATTAGATCGTAAGATCTGAAAAAGTCCATTGATTTACCCACACACAGACCCATAGAAGCTGAAAAAAGAGATTAATTAAAACACCAGGTGTAAATGAGAATGTGACTCCCTCGTCTGCTTGTGATCTGATCGACAAAAACACATCTTAATTCCAGGTGTAAACAGGGTCCTAGATACCGATTAACGAGGCAACATTTTTAATTAACACCTATTGTCAATTGAAATCGAAAAACTCCAAAGGCAAATCCAAAACAAAGGAACATACCTGGACTTTTTTCCGCCCTACATTTCTGCTCGGGTTAATTGGTGAGATGGCTGTTTAATGTGCTTTTGTACAAAAAAAATATAATAAAAACTGTACATGAAGCACTTGATGGAAGTAACAGATTGTTACCCATGACCTTAGTCATTTCCATCATGTGTTGGCCCTCTCTGACAGGTCACTGATGAGGGCATGACTAGTACGACAGCCTGTGAAGTCATGATGGATGATGTTTACAGCGTCTCATACATCTAACAGCTAATGGATCATTAGATCTCACTCATCGCCACTCTCACTTATGAAAATATGATGAGAAAAACAACATTCATGTTGCAATTTTGTGAAACTCCACAAGAACCATTTTCACCAATGGAAGATGCACCTTCTCGCAGATTTCCCATGATGCTTTCACTGGGTTTCCATCTGACACAAATACACACAGAATAATTAAAAAGCACAGATGTACTCCATCTGGTGTGCCATTTTGAATGTTTAATGTTTCACTGTTGAATTTGTATTTCAGCAATTCAAAAAGCAAATGTGAGAATTTGGGGTTTGTCATTATTAATTATGTCAAAAGTTGCTCATACTTTGTCTAATCTGTTTTCATTCTGTTCTGTCACATCTTGTGTGTTGAGTGTAAAAATGAAGAAAACCTGATTACATGTTATTTTAAGGATGTGGTTACAGTGTAATTATAGCGTAATTACAATGCAAGTACTGAGTAATATCAATTAACAAAATGTACTATAGGGTTAGGATTAGGGTTTGGTTTAGAATGTTTACACGACAACTGTACTAAAAACAGAAATGCTAAAATGACTAAAATCGCTGTATTATTTATACCAGACCAGTAGTTGGCAATGTCACTTTGTGAAGAAACAGTGTTGTGCAATTCTCAATTCTCATTGGCAATTATGATTTATGCCACCAATGAGAGTCTGACCACGTGTTCAAAAAAAAAGTGGACACAGCAGGTTTAGATCACACACTGTCCTACTCGTCTTGTTTGATGGTTTTCTGGTCTTCCCATGTCTCTCTGTCTTTCTTTCTCAAACTCTCTTCTCCCAGTCACCCTATTGCTGAGCTGACAAGACGCTTGTCTGATCAACTCTCATTTGTCAAAGCCTCCAGCGGTGTTATTTATTCATGAATTCACAGCGGAGGGATCCACCAAGCCACGTGTCGGCAGAGTGCAGGGGTTAAGGTTGGGTTTAGGTGTAGGTTCAGGGTTAGTACCTAGTTATTACCCAGTTTTTGTAATAACTATAACAAGTGCATGCGGAAGTGGACTGTAAAATGAAGTGCTACCGCATATCCCATCCATACGTGTCCATTTTTCAAGATACATTTTTGGTTAAAATGAATATGAATGTGTAAGGGGAATGTCAGGGTTTGGGGTTGAGGAGGTGAGGCGAGGACCCAATCGCAGAAGAATGAAGGCTTTTATTAAAAATAAAAACAAAATACAAACAAAAACTACCCCGAGGGGGATGACTTGACTTGGCTTGACCACAGGAGGAACACACAAGGGTAAATATACGACATACATACGACGAACCAGCACAGGACTGAAAACACAAGGAGAATAAACAGAGCAGGTAACGAGGTGGGGCAAATTAATCAATAATCAAGTAACAAGATGGGAGGGGGTAGACAATCGACAGGAGAGCACATGGCACAAGGAAACATAGATGACAAGCCACGTGCTCACACCAAACATGACTAGAACACAAGCACATGGCCAGTAAAACAACTCATAAGCCATGTGCTAACACAAAACGAGACATGAACACGCAGCTAATGAGAACACTCATAAGCCACGTGTTCACACATGAAAGCACACAGCTAGTGTAAAACACAAATGTCCCATGTCTCTCTGTCTTTCTCAAACTTTCTCCTCCCAGTCACCCTATTGCTGAGCTGACAAGGCGCTTGTCTGATCAGCTCTCATTTGTCAAAGCCTCCAGTGGTGTTATTTATTCATGAATTCACAGCGGAGGGATACACCTAGCCATGTGTCGGCAGAGTGCGAGGGTGGCAGCGTCGCAGAGAGGCCTGCTTCAAAGCCTTCAGAGCCCCAACACAACCCCCTACAGAAGCTCAAAGATGGCCACGAGGCTTCAGCAGGACCTGCGCTTTCAGGAAACATCCCTGCGGCCGAGCCGAGCCGAGCCGAGCCGCAACACGCCATTCTGTTTTCAGAAGAGATCAGACCAAACGGCAAACTGTCATTATTTACTCACCGTCATGTTCTTCCAACCCTGTGGAGGGATTTTCACCCAGCTTTTCTCTGCAACAACCGTTAAAGGGTTAGTTCAGCCATAAATAAAAATTCCATCCGCCATCATGTCCCATATGTCTTTGGTTCATCTTCCAACTGCAAATACAGATATTTTAAAATTAAACCTGAGATGTTTCTGTGGCTCCATTGAGAGTCCAGGTTATAAAAATTTAGAAGAGGGTCATAAAGGCATTGTGAAATGTGTGATACGCTCTATGAATGTCGGTGATAATCATATATAGTGATCATATCTCTTCACAAGACTTGTGTTAAAACTCTCGATTCATATGGATTAGTATAACAATGACTTTATTGTCTTTCTGGATCTTCGAAGTTTTTCTTACCTATATTTTCAATGGACAGAAACCTCTCAGGTTTCAATAAAATATCTTCATTTGTGTTTGGAAGATCAAATTGTTATGGTTTGGAATGACATAATTTTAATTTTTGGGTGAACTATTCTTTTGATAGTGGCTGGAAAAGTCATTTTTTAACAATACAATTCTTCAAAAATGATTGTGTTCTCATTGAAACAGCATAATATGGTTTTAGAATGAGATGTGTTTGAGTATTGTTATTCTGGTTGCACATTATTTCAATGCTCCACTACTAACTATAAGTAACTTATAACTTTGCAACTACATGTCAACTAACTCTCATTAGACTGTTAGGTTTTGGTTTAGTAGAATAAGTTGACATGTATTTGAAAAGTATAACGTAAAGTCAGTAGAATGTCTGTTGGGGAGCATCACAATAAAGTGTTAGCAGATTTTAAGGAGACAGTAATACTCTAATAATACTCTAATGACTGATAGTTGACATGTAGTTGCAAAGTTACTTATAGTTAGTAGAATGTCTAAAGTGGAAAATCGAAATAAAGTGGAACCGTTGTTTCAATGCATTTTGAACAGATGACGTCTATCTGATTTTGTCATTTTTCTGACACTTAAATGTGGAGCAGGAAACTACAATGAATATTTTGTAATATCATTTTCTGTCAAACCTGTAAATCAATAGATTTATGACCATGCTTGGCATCATGAAATAACTGAATGCCTCCCATTATAAAACTATTTTATGTAAAACTGTCATATTTTCATATTTTTCCCTTTATAGTCGTATTCAAACAAGTGTAACGCATGACATTCATTTGATTACAGAAACATACTTTACACAAGTAATATTTTGTACATGCTACAACTAAACTGTGCTTTTAATAATGTGCTGAACAATATTTATATATTTTAGTAAGACAATTTAGACACACGTCCTCTTCCTGGCAGATTCGTAACATCTTTAGTTGATTGGAACTTCTTAATTATTGCCCTGATGGTCAAAATGGGGATTTTCAATTCTTTAGCTATTTTATTACAGCCACTTTCTATTTTGTGATGCTCAACAATCTTTTGCTGCACATCAGAACTATATTCTTTGGTTTTACTCATTGTGATGGATGATTAAGGGAATTTGACCTTTGTGTTTCCTCATATTTAAACTCCTGTGAAACAAGAAGTCATAGCTAAACAATTTCATGTTCCTAGTCACCCTGGTGTGCTAAATAAAGGTAAATATTAATGGGAATATACTTCAGAGATATTTTACTTGTAAAAAAATTCTAGGGGTGCCAATAATAGTGGCCGACGTGTTTTGGAGAAAAATATTTATTTCATGTGATTTCCTCCCCACTTTCAATTCTTTTACTTCAATGAAAGGTTCGATTTTTGCACATTTTTTGAATGAAAGATCAATAGGATAAACAATGCAGATTTATTTTTTTAAAGCCATTTTTGATCATATTTACCAGGGGTGCCATTAATTCTGTCCACCACTGTATGGCTATTATTTGCTAAACTAACCTGTTGGAGCTTTTGAAAGAAGACATTGAGCGGTCACAAACACAGGAGGAGACAGACAGTTTTAGGTGCACAGTGTTTATTAAAAGCAGAGTGGTGGAACAACAGGAACCAGATGATGGTGAGAGAATGGTGACTTGTAGAATGATGATGATGATGATGACTGAAGTGGATTCTCTGTGCAGGTGACGAGTGAACACGAAAACAGGAGATCTGGATCCGGATGACGGTCGGATGACGGTCGGGATGACCTCAGGTAAGTAGATTGGTAAGGAGTCTGACATAAAGCAACAACGAGACCAGACAAGGAGTGAACGGTGACCGGGACATATAAAGGGTGTGTTGATGAGGGAGTGCAGGTGCAGCGAGTCAGTACTCTGGTGATGTGAACGAGTGGGCGGGTCCTGGTGAGTGAGTGATGATTGGGGCTGTGACGCTGTGGCTGACTCTGTGACAGGAGCTTTTCAAGAGGAAGAAAAGTTACAATAGCTGAAATATGTAGTATGAATTTAGTTTTTGCAAAAATATACTTTATTCATTAAAATAACATAATACATGTGCAAGAGAGCAACCTCGAAATACAAAGCCAACCAATATAATGATGTTTTTTATTTATTTAACCCTCTGATGGTCTTCGTTTAGCAGTCACACTGGGGGCCTTCCCGGTCATAAATGACCGGACACCTAAAAATGAAACTTCCTCCATCCCAGTAAAAACCAATGCAATTTATTTTTGTTCTATACACTGTAAAAAATCCAACTTGCAAGTTGTTTACTCACCTTAAGATTATAAGTTGAGTGGGCAAATGTTTGAGCGCAATGTTGAGTTAACTTATAAAAACTATTTAACTGCATGTTTACTACTATTTGTCCAATGAACACAAAAAAATAAGTTGAGAAAACTTAATGTTTTGATTTCTGCGCTGGAACGTTTAACTTCCCACCATCGCGCATGCGCAGTCTGTCTCTATGTACGTTACACGGGGTTTCCTCCTTCAACCACGCTATCGAAGGGACTGGATTCATCTCTGAGGTAAGTTTTATTTTGCTTTATGAATGAAAATAAGCTACATTGATTGCAGACATATGTTGGTAAAATATAGTATTATGTTAAAAGATATTTTCTGTGGAGACGATAAGTGTCTATTGTTAGAGATTATCCGCGTAGCACATGGCTAACTTACTTAACTATTGACACCTAGACTAACGTTAAAGCAAGGAAACATGCTTGAATGAGAAAAGACAAGAACGTGAACGAAGTTTAAAATGTTAAGCGCAGTAAGTCGTTAAAAAAAGACTCAAATCTGGTGCTTGCGCTGATTGAGACAGAAGAAAGCTGTTTATCTCAGACAGAATGTGAGTGCGAATTCAGTTAACGTTATCTTTCACGGCTTATTGCTAATTAATAGTGAAATACACACAATTATTTAAAAAAACCCACTGTGTGTGTAGTATTCATGTAAATACAGTTGGCTATGTCTTAAGTGAACAAACAATGTTGTAAAATACAGATGTTTCAGTATTAAATCTGTGCAATAGCTCTTAAAGTGACAGTAGTCTATTCGATTTAAATTCAATTTCAAGTTTATTTGTTATATAGGCCTATATACAAATGTCAGTGACAATTTGTACATGCTTAGGTTGAGGCTCAGGCATTCTACAGTAGTGCAATATAATTCAATATAATACAATTTAGAGGGGAAAAAATATAGGCCTATATATGCAAAACAAATGTTATGTTAAAATACGCATGTTTGCTTTGTATATTAAATAATGTTTAAAGTGAAAATATGTTATCTGCCGCTGTCAGTGTCCTTCCTGTTAATCAACGAAAGACAAAATCGCTCACTGCTCTTTAATAACTTTTGTATTTTTAAGGAAAAAATGAATAAATTTTTTTTCACATTTCATTATTCCATTTCTGTAGTATTTTTACTATATGTAAATTAACCTACTGTAACTGGTTTTTTTTTTTGTTTTTTTATATGAATCTTTGTTATGTTGTATTTGTCCCTTTTAGACTAAAGAACATCAGTACAGCAACAAGAACCTCTGATGTGCTAAAACAGTGGCCTTTGTTTTTGAAAGATCAGGTGAGTTTATCATTTTTAGTTAGTAGAACTGAATTAACGTGTAGGCCTACACTTAATTCTTACTGTTTTAACAATGTTTTTTTTTTTTTTTTCAGGGTCTGTGCTGAGTATTACAGGTTTACACAAACTAATCAGAAGAGCACCTTTTTCTCTTAGTTAGATGAATACACATCTAATTGTACAAAACAAGTGGTGGAGCGTATCCGATGAGATGAAGATCCTCCTAGACCAACTTAATCATCAGGTAATTATTTTGCATGTGGTCATATCTCTCTGGTTAAAGGCTGAATTTTGCCATCTCCTTTTCAAGGTAATTCCCATGCTTCTCTTTGGATATAACATGCATAGCTTGTTCCATATTTGTTTTCTGTCTTTCAGACACAGAAACTGCAATGTGCTTGCTCAAAGAAAGGCTACAACTCTCAGAGCTCTACCTTTGTTTATGAGGGAAAAGTCAGGAAACATCCTGAAGACTTGCCTGGTAAGAAGATGTGTGTCACCAGCATATACACTCACACTTGATATAATTTCACCTGTTCACCAGATCCCCATGATGTTGTGCCACGTGTAACTATATTAAAGGAATAGTTCACCCAAAAATGAAAATTAGCCCATGATTTACTCACCCTGAAGTCATTAGGTGTATATGGCATTCTTCTTTCAGACAAATACATTTGGAGTTATATTAAAACGATTCCTGGCTCTTCCAAGCTTTATAAGGGCAGTGATATAGTGGCAGACTTGAGGGTGAGTAAATCATGGGCTAATTTTCATTTTTGGGTAAACTATCCCTTTAATACTGATATGGCATCTAACAGCACAGGTGCAGGAAATTGGGAGATGTATTCTGTTTATCAGTTTTAGTTCTTTGGCTGAATTTGAACAAGCTTAAAAACATGACCACCTTTACTTTTCAAGTGAAGGTACATGAGCACATGTTTAGGGTCACTCTGTGGTGTAACGTAATTCAAAAAAAAAAAAAGTTATGTCAATTTATTTTCTACTGCAGGACACAGAGCCAGAAGACATTCACAAGGGGAGAAGATGAGGATCTTAACTATCATTGAAGATGATGTTGCAACTGTTCCACTCCAACCCAATTATAAGGTGCCTCTCTGTAGTACTATAAGAGCAGATTGGGCTAGATAATGTGCAAGAACTTTGCCACAGCTGTTACTCTCATCTTTGGCTTGATTTATGCCCTCAATGTGAACTGTCCTAAACAATTAAAATACTTAAAATACACTTTTGACTAAATTAAAAATTGTTTATTGGTCTTGACTTAAAGTGCTCAGCAAGAGTCCGGTCCTTCAAAAAAAAAGTAGCCGCAATCCATATGGATAATTGTAAGATTGAGCATTTATTTGTTCCAGTTTGTACTCTTATTTAGTGCATAGTCTTTTTATGGCTTCATTTCTTCTCTAGAACATAAAGATATAAATGTAAACCATGTTTTATATAAAAGTAACACATATGATTTAATCCATGTCTTCTGAATACAATCGGATATCAAGATTTAAAAAGAATTGTTAGTTTATTGTTTCTCCCAAAACTGTATTACTTCAGAAAATACAAATTACAGCTGCATGTCTTTGTGTCTTGCACAGAAGAAAATAAGTCCTATGAGTTTGAGACAGAAAAAAGTAAATAATTATGATTTTGGGGTAATATATTCCTTTGAATAAAAAAAGAAAATTCTTGTCATGATGACAGCTAATTGAAATGACATTTTTATTTGCCTTCAACATGCTTCTGAATAAATGTTTTGTTAACATTGACTCACTGGTTTCAGTTTTTGACTTGGGCAAAGTTATTGTAGTTTCCAGTCTTAACATATTATTACTTAGTACCAATTTCCTTTAGGATTTTTTTGTTCACTCAACTTCAGACATTGAGACAAATCTTTTTGAATTGGCTCAACTTAAAAAGGTTTGTTAAAAAATAGTTGCACCTCTCCAGAAAACTAACAATCTTAAGTTAACCCAATAAAAACAAAATTGTAAGACTTACAACTTAATTTCAGTCAGTCTAACTGTTATTTACAAAAGTTGAGTAAACAAAAAAAAGCTGAAGGAAATTAGTACTAAGATTTTTTTTGTTGTACTGGCTTAAATTTTTTTACAGTGTAATATTTATTCTTTTTAATTTAGAATTTTGAGACAATTTGATTGAACTTATTAATATTTATGCAATATTTATAGTCCATTTTTTGACATTGAAAATGATGATTTTTTTTTTTTTTTTTTTTGCCAAAAAAAAAAAAAAAATTCTATGCAGTATTTTCGGGTAAAATAGAGACTAGGCTTTCAGAAAAAAAATAAAATAAAAAAAAATTCATCAATTTATTAATCATAAAATTAAATAAAACATGATATTGCATGGGTTTACCACTAGATGCCTGTATAGCTCTAAATGGAGATGTTTGTGAATTCTAGTTGTTTTTGGACCAAATTACTTACTTTTAAGATGTGGATTGAATGTATTTTTTTAGAAATTCTCAAATAATACTTTTTGCCAAGGTTTATAACATTTTATTAATTATTATTTTAATAATTTTAATAATTATTATATTAATTATATATACATATATTAATTATAATTATTAGTTATGTTATGTTTTTCACTCTTGATGTTTTAGAGCTTCACCCCTTCATTGCTGAGCATTTTTTTTCTGCATCGTGGCTGATTTTTAGAGAATGTTTGTGTTTTTGTCAATTTCCCATTCATTTCCTATGGGGGTAATTTTGACCGAAGACCAAAATCATAACTAATTTTTTTACGACCACTTAGCATGCTCGGATCATGAACTCAATTTTTTTGTGTGTTCACATACCTAAAAAGTCACCAAGTTTCGTAACATTCTGATGAAGCTGTGATTTTTAAAAATTCAAAACAGATTTTTGTAATCTGAATTTATTGGTGTGTATGTGTATAAACGTGTGTTTGTATGTGTGTGTGTGTGGGTGGGTGTGAATTTTTTGCACTCTTGATGTTGTAGAGTGTCACCCCTTTACTGCGGTGTACTTTTTTTTAGAATCGTGTCCGATTTGTAGATTGTACAGACAAAAATTCAGAGAATTTTTGTGTTTTTGTAAATTTCCCATTCATTTCCTATGGGTCGGTCATTTTTGACCGAAGACCACGAGTGTGACTATTTTTTTTACGACCACTTAGCATGCTCGGATCATGACCTAAATTTTTTTTTGTATTCACATACCTAATGCCAGAAAAGTCACCAAGTTTCATAACCTTCCGATGAAGCTGTGATTTTTTAAATTTCAAAACAGAAAATTATTCGGTCAGAAATGACCGAGGACCATCAGAGGGTTAAATGTCATCAAACAGTGCACAAAAGTTGCTATCATAACTAAATTTATACAAATCCTAACTATTTACAATAGATAAATAAATAAAAACCTTTTGCAGCCTTCTAAAACCGTTTTTGTCTCCATACAAACATGGAAAATATATGTTGATTGCCAGTCATTCACGAGCAATCAGCCTCCATACATAAACAGATGTTAGACTGAAGGCAGATTCTGACAGCAATCAGCCTCCAAAAACTCTCTCCATACAAATACTGACGGCCAGTCATTCAGGCAGCAGACAGCATGCAGTCTCCAAAAAACAATCTTTTGTCTCAATACATATACAGACATTCCGCTAATGGCTTCCGCCTACAGAACGGGCCATCGATATGATTTTGCCGCTTACTTCACTCTCTGAGTCATTCTCATCCCCACTTCTTCTCTAGCACGTCCTCATAAGGGAAATAAAAAGTTTTTGGGCGACGAGGATCCATTTTTCAAGAATGAAGGTATGTAGTTTTGATTCTGCATGTTTTCTTTTGTATTTCTAAGACATATTACTGTATTACTGTTGCTAAAGCATTTCTATCATAAAACAGAGACCAGATGCTGATGTCAAACCCATAGACCTTTCAAAATACCTATATTTTGTTGACATTCGTAACATTTGTGGACATTTGTCTGTCTTGTGAATGTAAACAAAGGTAAAAAGTGACATCGGGCCTGTGAGCTGGGATCATTCGCACCAACGGGCTAAACTAAATGGTAAAACTCATTATTTACAAGTTAAAGTACAAAAAGTGCTAAAGGCCGATGCAGGAACGTACCTGCAACTCCCTGACTGATCGCTGTTATTATATCATGATTTTACCACAGCTAGAAAACATTTCATAAGAGTTTTAGTATTATATAAAAATATAAACGTATACCTCAGAGAGGTGTTGATCACACTTTCTAAGAAGGGAGGAAATGCACACACTTAAAATTATTTTTATTTCTATTTCCAAGTGAATTTTGGAAAAAAGGTAAATTTCAAATTCACCAAGATGAAGTTTGTTGCTGCTGTTTTGTTTAGTCGGCGTCTTTAGCAGTTGAGCTATAACTGCCAGCAGCACATTTTGTTTTAACGGTGTTGCTTAAGAGAACATCAATAAATAAATCCTACCACATTGTAACTATGTGTATTTTTCCTCCTATCCCAGCTTAGAGACAACTATAAATAAATCATGCAAAAAGTTTATTCCCTTGAAAAGTGCACTTGAATAGTGCTGTAGCCTATATGTAGGACTTTCTAAATCTATCAAATATTAGCATGCTGCCTGTTTAGTAAGCAGACAGCAGACAGCGCTTGAGTTTTCAGAACAGTGACGCTAGCAAAACATGCCACTGTTTGTTTGAGCATCATGATATTTGCAATTCCGTTTGATCACGCCGTTGACACGTCAGCTTTGACTGTTTCGAATTCTCTTCGCTTCAGAAATTGGAATCATTTGCGTCATAACCTTCACCGATTTCTGATGAAGTAAAGGGCAAACTCAAGCATATGACTCAAAAAATGGATGCTGTCTATTGGGCGAGAGGGTTCTATACTGAAGTGGTCATTATCTACCCTAGAGGCTCCGGCTCATCAATGCACAGTGGGAAGCAGAGAGAAGAGCGCCAGGTTAACATGACCTCTGAAAACAGAAGAGCTCTCAACCCTACTATACTCAACAGCTCTTCTGGAAGCTATTCTCACCCTTTTTAATCAGCTCCCTCCGCTCAGAGGAGAGCCGCTCTGGTGCAGCCTCAGTGCTTCCGAATTATGGCTGTGACATTTTCCCCTGTTCCCTGTCCTTGGATTTCAGGTTCCACCTCAACAAAACCTCACACTCCTGCTGGGTGTCAATGGTGCCGCAGTCATAGAGAGTTTGCTGAAGAAGTAATAACATAAATTACTTCTATAATTACTCTTTTGAAATGTTAATATTTGGCATTTTTATTGACTAGACATGACTAGAAATTATTTAACCCTAAAGGAAAGAATAACCACAAATTAGATCTCAACTGTTTCTCAAACGGAGGCGTTTTGTGTTACTCTTCTGCTCTTCCTGTAATCATCACATAATTTCACAGTCCTTACAATTTATTTTTTTACTAGTTATGTTTCATTATGTTTAATTTGTAATTTTGTTTAATGTAAAATAATTAGTGTGTATTTCTATCATGACAACTCTCTGAGAGATTGGTATGGTAATGGTAATGGATATGGCAATGTTAATGTATTTGGTCTTGGTGGAATAGATCTGTTACGCTGCTGCTGCTGCATATGTAACATACATTAAATAACCCCCGTAGCTGATCTATACAGGTGGAGCTGGGGAGGTGGAGGGTTTCTGAAAGCGCGCTGCATACTGCTAACAGCAACACTAACAGTATTTGTTTGAATGTTGAGCTGAAAGCTCACTGGCCACTGATACAACCGCAACCAATCAGCTGCGCTATGTAGATGATGATGCGATCAAAACCAAATAAGTTAAGGACCTATCAGCCTGCGCTATCTAGAGTGTCAGGCCAGAACTTGGTATTTATTTTCAGAGCAAAAAGAAAAAATATATTATTAATCAGTCTTTTTTTTTTTTTTTTGCATATATATATATATACATATACATACATGTGAAACATTATATCAAGGATAAATGCTTCCATATACTCTGCATATACAAGACAGTGCCTAAGTTACATTACAAACTAACTATGTAATTTGGTTTTATGTTTTTCAAAATTCTGTTGTCCGCTTGTTTATGGCAGGATCATGTAGACTTACTGGCCACTTTATTAGGTACAGCCAATCACATGGCAGCAACTCAATGTGGACATTGCATGTCTGAAATCACATACTCTCTTGAGTAAGTACTTATTTTGAAAAAGTAATTACTTCACAACCACAAAAAAATAATGTTCTATATAGTATGGATATGTGTTGTATATGTAATCTAGACGTATATATTCACCATTTTGTCATTATCATGTGACCTACCAACGTCAGTTTTGTCGCTTCACTGCCGTTCATAAATCCTGTCCTATGGCCTCATGGGATAGTGAAGTGTCCATCATATGCACACTTCAGAATCTCTCCCGAAGAAGTAGATCATTCACATTAGGGGTGTCGAAATCGTCGGCGATGCAGACGAGGACGATTCGGTATCGGTTCAGTAATAGACCATAACCGATTATAATGTACTGACGCTTTTCTGACGTCATTTGTCGCATACGTGCTTTGTCGCGGTAGCATACAATGGCAGAGGGAGGTGAGACGCGAGTGCGAGAAAATAAAAAATGCTCCAACTACTTTAAAAGCCTACATCTGGGCACATTTCGGCTTTTATGAACAACCTGGTAAGCACGACCTGCAGAAGACACGCGCTGTGTGCGCTCATGTCACGCACAAATAGAATATGCAGGAGGTAATACCACTAACTTGATAAACCACGTTAGCCGTTTTCACCCCGAGCTGTTAACGCCTGGCAGAGTCTGACTGCTTTAGAGATGCGCGGATGAGCTCCAACGTCACCCGAATCCGCAGCCAAAAACAAATCATCCACCCGCCCCAATAATTTTCTCTGATTTAAGTATCCGCACCCGATGGTCAAATTACAATTATTCTGTGTTGTTACGCTTGATTATAAATGGATGATCGTCACCTTCAACAGCGGACTCGGCGACGGTTGATGCGCGCATCTTTAATGGTAACATAATACACTGATTAATGAGCGCTGCTTTTAAATGAACATTTCTTTAAAACAAAATTTATTTGACAGATTTTCCTTTTCTTAATGGCATAAACAAGCTTTACTCCCTTGAAACTTGAACTGGAATGTCACTGTTTCTGTCACTGCGACTTCCCGAACAGGCGAGCATGCGCGCACACATCACTTTTGAAGTAAAATTGAAAATTGAGGATGCAGTGCATCGCGATGCATCGTGATATCGAATCGAACTGAATCGATGACATGATAATCATAATCGAACCGAACCGTGAAACCAGTGTAGGTTCACACCCCTAATTCACATACTTTTTGCCTACTCTTTTATGAGTACTGTGAATTCGGACTTACTTCTTTTGTCACATACTGTTTTTCGCCTACTATAGAGTAGAGAAGTATGCGATTTTGGATGCAGGCAATCTGCTGAAGTTCTAACTGAGGATCAGAATAGGGAAGAAAGAAACATGTCATGGTTGTTGGAGATGGGTTGGTCTGAGTATTTCAGAAACTGCTGATCTAATGTGACTTTCACACACAACATCTCTAGGGTTTACAGAGAATGGTCCGAAAAAGAGAAAATATCCAGAAGTCAGAGGAGAACTGGTTCCAGCTGATAGAAAGACAAGTCATTACAATGGAGGTCTGCAGAAGAGCATCTCTGAATGCACAACATGTCGAACCTTGAAGCAGAAGAGCTACAGCAGCAGAAGACACACCGGTGACACTCCTGTCAGATAAGAACAGCAAACTGAGGATTACAATTCACACGAGCTCACCAAAATTGGACAATGGAAGATTGGAAAAATGTTATCTGGGCTGATGAGTCACGATTTCTGCTGCGACATTATGTTGGCAGGGTCAGAATTTGGCATGAAAGCATGAATCCATCCTGCCTTATCAGCGGTTCAGGCTGCTGGAGGTGTAATGGTGTGGAGGATATTTCCTTGCCATCATGGGTGAGCAGCCGACAAATCTGCAGTAACTGCGTAATGCTGTCATGAAAATATGGACCAACATATTTCAATTCAATTCCTTTTATGGTCATTGCATGTATTATACAATTAAATTAATTAGCAAACCTTACGGTGCACCCACACATGACAACACAACAACAATAATTAAGACACCATAAATGTAACCCACTACAATACAGAAACTTGACAGTTTCGTGTGAAGATATTGCACACTGTTGTCACAATGTGACTCTAACTGTAATTATGATTAGTGCAATTGAATCATAACTATTCAAGGTGTAATCAAAAGTTCTGTTGTTGTTCTCTTACAGCTCTGAGGTAAAAGCTATTCTTAAATCTATTAGTCCGTGATGCAATAGACCTGAAATTGCAGAGGGCAACTGGATAAACAGATGATGTCCAGGTATAATACCAACTTTAACAATACAATGTTTAATAACTCAAAAAATATGCCGTTTTTTAATTCCCCCCAAAAAATAATGGTTTTGGAGATGCAAGGATTCTGCCCGACAGCGACGATATGATGTCCAGGGTGGGATGGATCTTTGAGAAAGTTAGCCGCTCTACTCAGACAACGTGAGTTAAATAATTGTTCCAGTGAGGGCAGAGAGTCGCCGATGATCTTCTGGGCTGAGCTGATGACCCTCTGGAGGGCTCTCCTATCCGCTGCTGAGCAGCTGGCAAACCACACAGAAATGCAGTACGTCAGTACACTCATGGAGCTACGGTAGAAGGATACCAGGATTCAGCGTCAGTCTCATCCTCTGCTGAAATAAGTCCAACTACAGTTGTATCATCGGCAAACTTAAAAATGGTGTTTGTGGGGTGGGTGGAGACACAGTCATAAGTATAAAGAGTATAAATAACCTTGAGGGGGGCCTGTGCTGAGTGTGAGGGTGGAGGACAGATGAGGGCCCAGACTAACAGTTTGAGGGTGATTTGTCAAAAAGTCTTTCATCCAAAGACAAATGGATTGGGAAAAGCCTAGGTCCAAAATGCTGTAAACATTTGAAGAATGTTTGAATCTGTCGACTTGTTGAATCTGTCGACAAAGAATTAAGGCAGTTCTGAAGGCAAAAGGGGGTCCAATCCAGTACTAGCGAGGTGTACCTAATAAAGTGGCCGGTGAGTGTAAATACTGTATGTACAGCATCTCTACTAAATATACATCAAATAATATATTTTACAATCCCAGTCACATTCATCCTTCACAATCATAGCTAGTACAGGTGTTTCATTTTTTTCACATAAAAATTGAACAATTTCTATAGAATCACACAGCTCACATAGCACGTATCTGCAGTACAAGCAGATGCAACTTAAATAACTGTCATAAATAAAATTATAAATATATATAAAAAAAAGCTAGAGTAAAAAACATCTTCAGAATAAAGTATCGTCAGCACTCAACTCCTCTGCTCAGCTGAAATAAGTATAGATCCTGCAGTAATAAATGTATCGGCGCTGTCACACACTGACATAATGCTGTAATGTAGCAGAATGGCGTTAATGCTTTGAAATGCATTACAGCAGAAGTCGAGAGCTCATGAAACTTTCAGCATTATTCAGTCCTGAAGGGCTGCAGTTTGTGCAAAGTGCTGATGTCGTTTACTGTCGGCAGGACACTGCTCTCGCTGGAAAAGAGATCGAGTGTTGAGTGATGAGGATGATGATGATGATGATGATGATGTTGATGTGAGAATGAGGGGAGGCAAGAAGGTGAATGAAAAGCACGTAGACGCTCACACCGCTCGACCAACGTCACATTGGCCCTGGAGGGCGGTGGGATTACGGGACAGATGGTGGAGAGGAGCGAGATCTGGATTAAAGCTGCTCTCTGAATGAAGATGAACACCAGACTGAAAGCAGGTTAATCCCAATCCCATCATTCCCTGCAGCAAACACTGGGCCTTACTTCTACACAGATAGAGCTGTTTTTGTCACTGGTCCTCTCCTTTGGTTTCATCATAACTTCCCGAGACTCCAGAGAGCAATTTAGTATGATATATGAGATGATATATGGCACTACTTCAAATTCTGGTGTATCTGAAAGGGGGCATCCAAAAAGATAACACTTTTTAGCTCTTTCCCCGCCAGCGTTTACTTGAAAAGTTGCCAGTCAGCGCCAACATTTTTGATCATCTTCACAAAACTTTCATGGCCTCCAGAATATGTACAAAATATCAGAAGAAAGAACAACAGTCTCGGCTTTTAAATAAACAGACAAACAAACAAACAAAAAAAGCATTCTTTTTTGTCACATAAAACTTGAATGTGGGTGAGTTTCATAAAAATAAACATAAAAACAAGACAATGTTGTTGAATGTCATCATAGTTGTCAACATAGACAGATCGAGTCCATCAACACCCCCAAAGCTTGCACAGTCCTATACCTCATCCTGGGTTCAACATTTTATTCGGTAACGTTGTTTTGATTTGGCAGTTTTGATTTCTATGCTGTTGAATGCTTCATGATGACGTTAGCTTGCTAGTGCTAAAGCAACTTCTATCCGCTCCTTCTGGTTTATGCCGGACTCAAACTTCACAATGTTTTGCTGGTTGCTTCCCGACCAATTATCTCTTGCCGTCTTTAATGATGTTCATGATGTCATAGAGAAGGCGGAACTAGCTGCTGACTTACGGAAACAAGAGCACAAACAAACAATGTCTAACAAAATGGCGTGTTAGCTTAATGCTAATTCCAGTACTCATCGGGTTTGCTGAAGCGCATCGGCTATCGTTCGCCAGCATTGGTAGTTCCTCAAGGAAACATCATAAAGGCAGGAGTAATGTTGCCAAAAACCTTTCCTCCATTGCATAAGTCCACCTTGCAGCACCAATACCATTGTCTCTCTTTCGTTTCGCCATGTTTGAAAGCTGTGTATGGAAGAGGTTATGTGCTCCTATTGGTCAACATCACAACATCACAAGGAACCCGTCATGGAGGACCGAAAAAAACAACAACATGATAGTTTTTCTGTTGGGACGTCCTGAAGTGTTGCAGATGTGGCGTGGGTTGTTGTTCACTATAACACAAAATACTAAATAAAACAAACGACTCTTCCCAACACCCACTGTCATTTACAAATAACCAAAAAAATACAAAAAAACAGGGCCCCTACCATATAACAGTGAAAACATGGAAAGCTGGAAACATTTGTCAATGGTTAATGCAAGGAAATATTTCTCAGATGGATTTATTTACATTTTGTTTTTAATTTTATTGGCAATTCATAACTATTTTAAACTTTGGCGAATTAGCAGCTAATTCAAATAAATTAGTACCTTTTCGTACGATTTGCTTACACTCAAATGGCATCATACAAATTAATTTGAAATCGCCAACTCTTTAAATATTTAGTTTCCTTTGAGATCAGTTTGTTTTTGCTCCAACAGCAGGCACAAGGAGTACCATTAAAAAGTCTAGTATTCATAAGAGCCACATAATAATGTAATATAATATAAAACAATATAATATAATACATTTTTACAAATGCAAATTATACACTACACTCTTAAATGGAATAAACACTATACATATTTAATAAACACTATGATATACTAGCTATGTCTAAAATCCCATCTCTGTACCGCATGTGGTTATCTAAGTAAAGAAAGAGGACGTTGCTAATACAGGTTTAGGTCAAACCAAAGCATCCTACAGAAAATATAAATACAAAAGAATGAGCAATACGACTGTAATATGATCATGTAGAACAGCCTGACAGAAGCATATGTTACTGCTCCCACAAACATGTGACTCACAGATTTACAGCAGTCTATCATTGTGAGTCACTCAAAGGTCTTGTAATGCTTTGCAGCTGATACATCAGGTCACACGCCTCCAAATATCCTGCATGCTGATCCATGATCTCGCTGTACCTCACCAATCAGACCGCAAACACTTATTACAACCTCTTTATCGTCATCACGCAATCATGCACCTGGAGACTACGTCACTGGATGGATGTGAATGGATTTTGAATGGCTCTGTAATAAATCTACCTCAATGAAAAATAAAATAAAGAAGAAGTGAACAAAATGTTAATTGACAGATAAAAACATAAGATTTTCTAAACTATTAGACTATTAACCCTATATAAAGCAGACTGCATCATATACAATATGCAAATTGCAATCAAATCTATGCTGAAAAACCTGTTGCACACAATCTACTTAGTGGTGGAGGAAGTACTGAATCTCAGTACTTAAGTAAAAGTACAAATAACCAGAGACATATTTACTTTAGTAAAAGTAGAAGTACCACAATGAAAACCCTACTTAAGTAAAAAGTAAAAAGTACCTGATTTTAAATGTACTTTAAGTATTAAAAGTAAAAGTACTTGCATAACAATTTATTCTCTTAATGTCTATATTCTAATAATTAGGGCTGTACCAATATGCAATAATAATCCGAAATCGCTACACTCAGATCTACGAACCTGTGTCGCGGTGTGAGAAGGCAGAATTGCGACACACCCCTTTTTTGAAGTTAACATTATACAATAGGCCTACGTAGACCTACACCACAAAACTAGTTGAGGATAAATTATTTAATATTGGGCAAAACCAGCGTTATAAACGGGAAATTTGCAGTAAAAACTTGAAATATAAATTCTCAGAAAATGCATTTAATACATATTGAAAAATATCAGTATGCGTTTTATATTTAATATGAGGGAAATAGCCTATAGGCTACACATGCGTTACGGGACACAAAAAAATCTTTACCTTTTAGGTAGCAAAATATTTCTTAGTAATTCTGTGAATTACACTGCGCAAACCAAAAGTAATACCCACCGGATGAAGAAGGGTTGGCTCTCCACAGAACATAAAATATTCATTTTATTTGATTTTTCGTGTTCCCATTTATGAGGAAAAAACAATGTTACAGACGTGAGCGCTCTGAAAGCGGCACTAAAAGACTGCTTTAAAACTTTTACAGAGACCTCAAGCAGAAAGCACAAAGCCTTTTTTTAAAGTGAATTTCATTTTGTATTAATTGTATCTTAATTTTAATCAATGTTTCATCAACCACTTGCCAGGATTTAATAAATAAGAAGTAAATATAGAAAATAGATAATCACGACACGGAGGCGCTGGCGTGTGAACTGAAGCGTGTCTCATAAATGAACCGAAACTCAGCGTATAAGGGAGCCTACTCGCCTCACAGACCTGAGAAATATATCTTTAGACAGCTTTAAATGTGTACTTTTAAACAGAACAATTCAAAACCAAAGAAAATCCGTATTTCAAATCCGTATGAAATGCGCATTTCTCTCTGGCGCGTTCACTACTGCGAAGATCGCATATATCAGTATCGTCAACTTCATCTTTGCAGCCGACACAGAAAACACTTGTTTATTAATAAACAATTATAATGTCTCCTTGCTATATTTGACATTCATTACTTTTGCCGGTTCTTTGTGACAGCTTTTAGGTGCTTTATTGGCAGCGCCACCAACGCGTCAGCACCGAAAACATGGAGATTTTTTTCAATCCCTGTTTTGGCAGGGGAAAAACTGATCAGAAAATGTAACGAAAATGTAACGAAACGTTGTAGAAATGTAGTGTAGTAGAAAGTATAATAATTGCTGCAAAAAGTAACGAAGTAAAAGTCAAAAGTATGCACTATTGATTCTACTTAAGTAAAGTACAGATACGTGAAAAATGTACTTAAGTAAAGTAACAAAGTATTTGTACTTCGTTACATTCCACCACTGAATCTACTACATGCCTTCTGTCGTCAGATAGACAGTTTATTTTTAGCAAGAAAATAGCCTTTTAGTAATTGTAAAAAAATATAATTGGGCCTCTGAGGAAAACTGGGCTGTTTTGTCCTCCTCAAGTTTGAGCTCTATATTTTAATTATAGCATACTATAAGAGCCATAAAAGCCTGATTAAAATATGAAACTTGACAAAAACACATATGCAATTCTAAATCAATTCAGTCAATAAATTCTAATTCAAAATCTGACCAATATTTCAAATGTCAGCTTTACAGGTTTAAGTATGACTTTTTTATCCAATCTTTGTGTGTCCCGATTGATTTTCTCTTCCACAGGAAGACGTGAGTCTCGGTGAGTGTGTTCAGCCTGTGTGTTCATGATCTCTGATCCTCAGTGCATGAAAGGTTCAGTCAGGCTGCTCTGTTCCAGTCGTGAGCCTGATGATTGGGCTTTGTAAAGTTAAGGGCCTATTGTGACCAATATACTTGAGGTGTATGTCACAGAGGTGTTGTTAATACCAAACATAATGCGGTACATTTGTGTATGTTGATGAGCAATCAACACTTGATTTGCTCATGATTTTCACATTCACATTCAAAATGATTTATGTATTGGGCTACTGTAGTTTAGTGTGTCACGGTTTGTCATTGATGTCGGCCTTGGTGGATATTTTTATTCATTCAAAAGTGGCTGGCGCTTCTTTAGAATGAAAGGGGGCTATATGTAGGAATTTATTTTTTTCTGTGCCAATGTGTGAACCGCTTTTAACAAAAGATAAAAAACGAGACATTTCTGGCTGCAGTTTACTTAACGGCCACCGATGTCACTGGTGTAACAGGAGTTTCTGAATTTTACATAGAGCCCCTTAAAAATGTAAATGTAGGTTTAAATGTTTCTAAGTTAACAAATAAACAAAGTAACTATTCAGACATCTTTTCTTGCTTTCTTATTTTCTTGTTTTCATGTTCTTGTTGCTGTGTTCAGCTTTTAAACTTTTATACTGACATGAATTTATCCCCAGAGTTTCAAATATTGCCGCTAATTACTCATTAACCTCTCTGACCCATAGCGGTGGTTTAATTTCCAGCCAGCTGAACCCTAGACCCACAGTATAACCTCGCTATGATCTTACGATCAATAACGTCATGATTCACTCCAGCTGCACAAACAAGTGATTCTGACAAAAAACAAGAAGCTGTACAGAGAATTACGCATAAAGATGAAATGAATGTCAGTAGTTTGCAAATGACTCTTCTGTAAGATATGTAAACTAGGATCCGTCATTATGCATGCAGTGAATATTTTATAACTCTCATTTTTGAAATACATTGAAACCTTTTAATGTGGGCAATCTATTTGAGCAGAAAGGAAATATCTAATCTGTGCAGAGCTATCCATTTCATCTCTCTGTAATTGTGTTACGTGTTATGATTTAAATGGAGACACTGACAAATTAGCTATGAATATTTGTATGAGATTTTAAGCACGCTAGCTCAAGATAAGGTGTCATTCACCAAATCACAGGTACTGAACTTAAAGTAGTAGACTTATTTGATAGAGAAAAAAAAAAAAAAAAAAAAAAAAAAAAATATATATATAGATATATATATATATATATATATATATATATATATATATATATATCATTTTTGAAATGTTTTCTTTTCATTGGAATCTACTAATTTGTGCAACCTTTGAAAAAAGTCAAGTTATGCATAAACTTTGCTATATAACTCTGCAACACATCCTTGAAAAAGGGATGAATTTTAAGCAGTTTATTTTATGGCACTATACCATTCTATATCCTATACTACCAATTTACTTTTATTTTTATAAAAAAAAATGGGTCCCATGTTATATTAAGTGTCACAGCCTGAGATGGGAAAAAAATATTAAAATGTAATTAAAATAAACAAATTTAAAATTAAACAAGTATTTTTTTTCCCCTGACGATTTCTGCCACTGTTTCCTGACAGTGTGCCATGTGCCTTGAATTCCGTTAATATTCACTCATTCTCCACAATGAGATCAGAGATGAAGACAGAGGCACCAACGTCATGCGGCCTCCGACTCTACGCACTGTTCTGTGAAACTCTCTGACTGTATTTGCCCAGCAGCTTATGATTTATAAGTAATTAAGTGTTAATAGCTGGTGTTGAGGTGCTGCATGCTAACGTTGAGTTCATTCATTAGTTTTCTGTTGACAGCACTGAAATAATAGCTAGGGAAGGGAATTAGGTGCAGAAGTACTCACAGTTCCACACATCAAACTTACATGCACACACACACACCACAATGTGCACATTGTCCTACATACAGTTATGCTCAGTTCCTCACACAAAACTATATATGGCCCTTAGTAATATATATATATATATATATATATATATATATATATATATATATATATATATATATATATATATATATATATTTAATTAAATATTGAACAACTTATTGTGACTGTACATAATGTGAATTATGTTGATTATATGTAATAGTATGATTTGACTATGTAAATAAATGTATGAGTTAAGAAAACATTTGCCACTAAATCATGCAAGCCCATGACTTTATGAATGTTAAGGTGTGGTAGCCAAAACAGAAAATGTCCACTGGGAGAGGAAGAGTTAAATGTGGAATGGGAGGAATAGTCCAAGGGGGAGTCAGCAGAGTGTAGCATCTGGACCAATCAGACACACACAAATTATTCATTATATTTAATGAATAATCCAGCAAACTCACTCTCCCAACAAAGGCCTATGAAACTTCCCCCAAAACTAACATCACAAATGAAGCTAACACACTGGCAGAACTCGGTGTCCTGTTACAGGACACATTAAGACTGATAAGAAGTTTTACGACCCCGAAAGGAATTTCCAGAGAGTTGTAACTCGCACTTTATTCTTATTGAGAAGGAGAAATAAACCCCGTTAATCCTATATATTCTATCTATTACCACTTGAGAAATGTATAAACATGTATCTAATTTTCCCATATGATTTTCCTTTTATGTGGTTTGGTCTATGTATTCATTCTCTCTTGTAAACTCTCTTGGGTTAATATTTCAGACTTGCATATGGTTAACCAAAATCATATGTGTGGCATGTTTAGTCTCTATAAACTCCAATCTTCGTCCCCCATTTGTTAATTTACATTACATTTTGCTAACTTTGTGACGCATTACTATTATAAGAATCTTGAATTGGAGAGGGAGGTGGGGTCAATGGAATGAAACATCTTCAAGGTGCAGTCGCTCCTGGACATTTGGTTGCTGAGCTCGAGGAACTCCTTCATATAGTCTTCCAGGGGACGGACATCTTGTCCAAGGGTGAAGAGAATGTCTTCAGGGGTGATGGATGAGGGGATCGCTTAGCTTCATAATCTCATCTAGGTTGGTTATTCTGTTATGGTGTGGTAGCCAACACACACAGAGAAGACTTGGAAAATAGTCTTTATTGAAATATACTAAACTTACAGGAGATCGCAGAAGAATAAATAGTAGAAACACAGGAAAACCACAAACAACACTAAATGCAAACGAGAACCAGCCAGGAGTTACTAAAACACAGGGCTTAAATTCACAGGGCTAACAAAAGAAACTAGATGAGACACAGATGAAAGGAATCAATAACAAGATTAACCAAACCAGTAACTATGACAACAAATGACATAAGAAAATACAAAAATAAACCTAACAGTAAACAGGTAAACCACTTTTAAAATTATTTTTCTTTTTCTTTAAGCCCCTCAAAAGTATCTAAATGCAATTTTATTCAGAGGTGTTCTTCATAAAAGAGTCTGTGTGAATTGTATTTTTAATGTATTATTAAATATTTAGATAGGTCAAAATCCACTTAAGCGTCATGCCATTGCCTGTTTATATATGAATGGAGGGCTCACAGGACTGAGAGCAGTACAAGATCTTATGAAATAAGCAGGCGGGATGGTGCAGTGTGATCGTAAGATGATGATGATGTGCCCACCTCAGTACCGCCCAATCAGAACACTGCTTTATTATCTGCAGCATATCCATGCCTAGATACATCCAACATCAAGGACTAGCCACATCTAGCAGGAATGGGAGAGAGGAGAATAAATGAAATGGCTCTCAAAGGATACTGCAGCAGACCAGAAAACTTTCATTTGCACACATGTGAACAGACATGACTTTTAAGAACTTGGATATTCAAGGCATGCACTTACACTTAATCTTAACTTCCATCTCTCCCTGCTTAACATATCTGCACATCAGGCAGATAACATTAATCAGATTCAAGATTAGAGTCAATTGTGCAATTAAAGCAGTACTTGTCTCTGAAAGCTAAAATACGGAGGTCAATACACAATACATTACAATGTACATCAATACACATCCAAATTCAATGTTTGTGTAATCTTTTTTACTATGATGCATTCACCTGGTGGCTTTCTGTAAACGTCTGCATAGAAAAAGCATAGATACTGTGAGTGGTTCAACTGGTTCATTAAAATAATGGAAGCTAGGCTATGTCTAACAGGGGTGCATTTCCCAAAAGCTTTGTTAGCCAACTATATTCACAAGTTCTGTCATTAACAACATAGTTAAACAATTCTGCTCATCCCAAAACCATTGGTCAAAGGAACATTCACGATGGCGTCAACAATCAGCACCGTTTTTGAAGAATGTGCATGTGCATAAGGGAATTATGAAGTATGAGGTAAAAGGGAACATGATGAATCAATAGCAGAATTACAAGGAACAAAAATATTGAATTTCACTTTATTTTGATGGTCCCTTTAACACATTATGATGACTATAAGTAACGTTGCACCTACATGTCTACTAACTCTCAGTAGAGTGTTAGTAGAGTATTAGTAGACTGGTAGGGTTAGAATAAGTTGACATGTAGTTGCAAAGTTACTTATAGTTAGTAGAACTAACTGTTGGGGGACCATCACAAAGAGTTAGCAGATATTAAGCAGACAGTCTACTAATACTCTAATGAGAGTTAGTTGACACGTAGCTGCAAAGTCACTAATAGTCAACAGAATGTTTAAAATAAAGTGTTACCAAATACTGAAATAGTCTTCAGATGCCATGTTTGTTACACCAGCATTTCTGAGAAATTACTGTCACACTGTGGTTTCCTCAAGAACAGACTGAAGATTCCGATTATACATATTCTAACTTTAATAATAGTAATCTGGAACAAGCTGACAGGCATGGAAAACACACAAACTCAACGAAGATCAGTAAAGGGGCCCGTTCTTCGTACGTTGCTTAAAACATCCGAGATCAAATGAGATGATATCATCGTGCTACTCATGATCTGGCTAATTGGGTTCTTCGAACACACCTGTTGTTTATGATTAGTATCGCTGGATTGAGTTATCTGAGATAATTGCGCGTTCATGCGCTGGTTTAAAAGGGGATATGTATCGATAGTAGAAACATTGATCAGCAACGCTGCTATTGGCTGTTCAGCGTGGGCGTGGCCAAAGAGCGCGCTCAGTTTTTCTCCTCAGCAGAGCAAGAACTAATAGTCAAAGTTTATTCGGAATTTTAATGTTTAATCAAAACGCCAGGGAACACCTCAAAGTCTGCAAAAGCCAGGAGAGAAGGCTGGCAAAAAGTAGCAGACAATTTAAATCCGTTAGAAGTGGCCATGTTAGATGTTTTTTTTTTTATCACTTATTTGTATTTTAATAATTGCATAATTACTCTGTAATGTCAGAGTCACCACACTAGAACATGGGAACAAATAAAAGTGAAGTACAAAAATATTCTACATAATGGTATTTTTTTGTTATATTATAGTCTCTTTTATAAAAGGCACTGTTAAATAAATGGTTGTCTGTTTATAAAAGCAACCAAGAAAAAGGCTGAGAAAAAAAAAGATCTTAGTAGCCTACACTGTAAAAGAGTCTGCACAGACAGAGGAGACATAGGCCTACAGGTGGGCAGTGTATAGCCAACTTTTCCTTTTTATTTGTTGCACGAGGCATGTGTCTAATATCTCTTGTTGCAGGCACTTGACCACTGGCTTTTCTTTACAAAGAACAATTGAAATAAAACTCAAGGAACTAAGCATATTTGTCTTTTATTAAACATTTAATGAAAAGTGTTTTTTTTTGGGCAATGTTGTGTAATATGGCATATGCAACAATGTCACAGGCCCTGTCAGGTGTGCAACCCTCAGACACTGAAATCTTCCCTTTAGTTAGCTAAAGTACATTTCATTGTGTGCCCTTGTCCTGGCTAGAGCTGCATTGTAACTGGTTTGGGTCAGGGAATGGGGTCATAAAACACCTGTCTGCAGACAGGAACATGTCATAATCACCTATGAAAAAATGCAGTTCTGTTAGGATCAGCATAAGTGTATGTAATACAGTGAGCTTGATATTTAATTGTGGAACTTTCCTTACCACTTTCAAATAATGTGCATAAATGTGAATCTCTGAAAATGCTTAAGTCATGCACAGATCCTGGCCATTTTGCTTTCACATTTGTGATATGGGAGATTTTAGTCAACTGCCTTTTTTTCATTTGATATAATATTATTAATCTGGAATATTAAGAATCACAATAGTAACTGGGCTGCACATTTACATTGTGAACCCCCTTTCGGTTCACATAATCCCCTTTGAGGCCTTGATGGCAGTCTATGGTACCAATCACGTTAGTGAAGCCTGAGTGACATAGCCTTAAAAAAAAAAGCCACAAAAAAAACCTAAAACTGTTTTTTAAACCTAAAAGCGTCAGGTAAACTCCGAATGACACGACAGACAGCACTTTCCATCAAGTTATCCGCATCTCCAATAGTGTAAAGGAAAGAGCCACTCGCAAATAATCTTAGGGCAATGCAAACAGTTTGTGCTGTAGTTAAAGCCCGACTCTGACAAGTCGAAAATAAATGTGCGTTTCCAACAAATTAATGTAAACGACAATCTCACGAGTCACGAGAAAAAAAAAAAGATATCTCAGAAAGTGCACTATCGAGCTGTGCTGGACTTCCCGTATCAGCTCCGCCTATGAGCCGCAGTCTAATCCTGTTTACATGAAACAAGCCTGCTCCCAAGCAGGTTTAATCTTACAGACCTGTTGCTATGACAGCAAGTCCAGGATGAGCCTCGAAGAACCAAACAATCCAAGATCATGCCAAATCGTCACCAATCAAATCCAGCTAACTGAGTTAGCAACATACGAAGAACGGGCCCCAGGACTGCAAGAAAGGGTGCATCTTAAATAGCAAACAGAAACGAGATAATGAATCATATACAGCTGGGACAAATGAACTTAATGATAGTAACCATAGAAACGAATGGCGGGAAAAGAACAAAGGAAACCTGGAACCAATCAAAACACAAACTGAAAGTCAAAACATGCACTGACACGTGACAATTACATTGTGGAAAGAGCTAAATTAAAAAAGAAAAAAAGAAAAAGAAAAGAATTCAACATATAATTCATCCAAAATGTAAAAAATGTGCAGCATACTGCAACTCTGCAATCCTGCAGATTTAAAGTTTGCATTATTTTAATTTAGCTGAGAGGGTACATCGTGATCAATCTTCTATTGGTGACACGTCTTCAAGTGATACGAATTAGCAGAGCAGAGTTCACCAAACTTGAACTTCGGAAAGGCGCATTCACATGCATATGAATGGAAGTTAATGGAATGAAAAGTGTACGTGTGACCGACCCTTAAAGTTACATACTGCATGTTAATGTGATTTTAAAACGAACGGCTGTTTGTTGTTTATGTAAATTAACTATAATAATCTGACATTAATTACATTCTTGAATCGATTAATTAGCAGAAGTTATTACTCCACCACCTGAATGGCGTATCATTAATGAGAGGATTATATTGTTTATCCATTGTTTAATAATTTCTCCAACAATGCATCATGCCTTGATTTTTAAGCAGTGTGTTACATAGTTGCACATTAATTACACCCCTTGTAGCCTATCTGAAACCAATTTCCTTAGCAGCTATATATTTTTTTCTGTTGCTGTTGTTGTTTCTGTCTGTTATGATATTCAGTTTTCAGTTGTAGGCATTGTAATTGACAATTCAAGATTCTATTCAGAACTGCTCTCATCCTGGGACTCAACATTATTAATTTTTATGACAGCACTCATAACTGCAAATGGATCCGTCCAACAAAGTACTTTGTTGTTGACAGCAAAATTACTTAATTCACGTCCAAATCCTCTTGTGAAATATTGAAGCGTACCATGTAATATAATGGCACAACAAACAGAAATATATAGGCAACTGACTGGCGAAGCAGATGACATTTTTGTTGATTTTAAATGACACTCTGAGCATTCATAATACTTATTCCAAAGGATTTGGAAACGAATTACAGTCAATATGACATGGCATGAACCTACATAATTCCATACTTGTTATAAATTAATTAGAATAGATGCATGCCTACATTTGATAGTAAATATTAAGTACAGTATAATTTTTTTTGTATTTTTTTTTTTAGGCATTTTATCCCAGTATATTATGCAATTGCAATTTAACCATGTATCTATAATAATCTATCTCATTGTATTTCAATTTGATATCATTATGATTAAGATAACTGTCCAGCAAAATGCCAGTCTAACAATAGTTTGAAAGGTCCCCCCCCCCCCCCCCCCCCCCCCCCCCCCCCCCTTGGGATTTTCCTTTCTCACATACAGGGAGACTGCAGTGGGGGAATGGATCAAGGAGAATTTAGCAGCAAGGACAAAGAACACGTCCGTTAATTAGGTTCCCTTCCCGAGAGTGGCAGCACACTAATCTGCTCTAATTGCTTTCCAGTTTTAGTTCTACTGACAATGCACTGGCTGTCAATGGTGCTGGAGTCGCCAGAACACAGCCTGACTAAATCCTCTGAACATATTCAGCCGGGTCCAAAAGTCATTCTGATAGTCATGTGATTGTCCAGCAATGTTCTAATCTGAGGGATTGTGTACCAAAAAGTTTTAAAGATACACACAGACAGTAATGCATCTCAATAGCAGTTACATGCTTCATGCTACAATGCATTCTGGGTGCATCACACAAAACTCATATATGGCTCCCAGAATGCATTGCGGCATTAAGCATGTCACCATTGTTGAGATTCATATGCTGATTATTGATGTCTGAGTGAGTCTAATAAATGCTGGAGTTCAAAATGTTTAGTGGAAAATGTACAATTACAGGCTTGTTATAATTAATAAATCAAAATGACAGTGTATCAAAAGATTAGATTCTGGATGACATCAGTGATTCAGACCACTATATGATGATTATATCTTTGCCATCAAGTAGACAATATCATCTGATCAAACACAGTTACAGCAGCCAGACAAAAACTAATGTTAAAAAGTCAAATCAAACTACCCAACTAAAGGAAACACCGATCACCATAATGGCGACTTCAAACCAACCTATTATTTTCAATAAAACATCAACATCATAACCTCTGTTAATCTCAAAAAGAACTTTTGTAGACGTCTGACATAAAGTAAATCTGGTTAGTAATGAGTGAAGCTGGTAATGCTTATGTTTAATCCTCCTCTGCTGCGATCTTGAGAGATTTAATGAGCTGCCATGCATTTCACCCTTTTTTTGTTGCAGTGCAGTGCTTATTCCAACCAAAATTCACCGTCTGTCTGACATTGGAGCTTGAACCCAATCAAACATAGGGTTTAGACGTCAACCCGACTTTCATTTTCAAACAAAATGTGAAGTTTGACTGACGTCACATTGACGCACTGTGTTTCCTGGGAATGAACTCAACATAAAACAAGTGTGAACTAATCAATCAAACAATGAATCATGCCAATCAACAAATGAAAACAGGAAGACAACACAGAAAATAATGATAACGAAGTCCTTGAAAATGAAACCAAAACAACATTATTGTTATATATATATTTTTTTTATATATATACATATTGTTGACATATACAGAGATACATAAGTCCTACTTAAGCAGTCAAAAGTGGTCATTTTCATTTAATTGCATTTACCATACAATTAAGTGTCTGAAAACCTTCTTGACTCATACATTGTCAATATAAGATCTTGGCCGAAAATGTATGCATCCCTCGATGGAAATAATTTCACAACATGTATTTCCATCAAGAGGTGCATCAATTATTGCAGATTCTGTAAGGTCTCCTCCAGCACATCTCAAACACTTTCAATGAATTTAAGGTCTGGACTCAGACATTCCTGACAATCCTAACATTGTCATCCTGGAAAATGTCCATGATGTGTCTTCCTACATGGTTGTTTAAGAAATGAAAAGCTACACACTACATCAATTAGGGTTAGAAGAACTGTTGCCAAACATATAACATAGAATCACAGCAATAATGATCCAATCATAGACAAAAAAAAAAAAAAGACAAAAAAAGTGACGTTATAGCTTACTTGGAGCGGTTTGTGACTCAAATTCATGCATTTCAATCGCAGCACACTAAGTGCCGAAATGAATCTGTAGCAGGTGGTACTGGTCAGTGCCCTATACATTGTTCATGTTCATTGTTATTGTAATATTGTGTGCTTTGAGACATGAGATAATTGAATGCTTTGCAAACTGTGCTGTGTGAGTTCATGTGTTTTGAGGGAGGCATGGCTTTGGAGACGCTCTTAAGGGAGGGTGGGATCTAATGCTTTCAAAGCTAGCCTGCTATCGCTAACCTCTCAGATAATTGCCTACCCTACCTTTAAATTTTTTTAATGGTTTGAAGTAATGGGTAGTTATTAGGTGGTCCTTTTTTTTTTCTTTTTTTTTTTTTACTGCTGAAGTTATCTGTAGTCACTGGGGTCTTGGTGACTGCCAGATTGAGAGAAACAACAACAACAGACAGACAGATTGCAATGAGCCATCAGGGTGAGAAGATGAGGGTGTGGAAATGCGAAAGCAATGAAAGGGAGGCAGTTCAGTAAAATAAATATTATCTCCCAACTCAGCTGTCAGCATAGCCCTCGGAGTGATATAATGTGTTAGTAATGTAAATCCAAGCTGACAGAGAAGACAGCTGAGGACAGAACAGAGCCTCAACTTCAGCAGTGAACACAGCAGTGATACCAAACAACGCCTCACACACACACACACAACTGATCTTCCAATAGATCCACGCACACTCTCTTCAGGTCAGCCATTAGTCTAACTGATAAAGCAGCATTAAACTGCTCCCTTGAAAACAGCAGGACATAAAAGCGTTGCTTCACGCCAGCATGCACACCTTAAATTGGACGCAGAGCTGTTATCTGACAAAAGCCGTCATACACTGTAAAACTTTTCACTGTAAATTTACAGTAAAATACTGGCAGCTGGGTTGCCAGCCACATACTGTATTTTTACAGAACTAGTACTGTAAACAGCATTTACAGTATTGTACTGTAAAACGTTGTACTGTAAATTTACAGTAAAATACTGGCAGCTGGGTTGCCAGCCACATACTGTATTTTTACAGCACTAGTACAGTAAACAGCATTTACAGTACTCCACTGTAATTACCAAATACAGTATATACCACATAATTTTACAATATTAAACTTGTCTACAGCAATAAATTGTATAGTAGTCACACTATGAAAAAGAAAACAACATTTTCTGGGTTTTAAAACATTTATTTTGATTAAAAGCAAAGATCAGAAAATTGCCTTCTGTGAACATGTTGGCTGAATTTATTTTAAACATAAAATGCAATTTTAACACTTAACAACAAACAGGTAACACTTAGCACTTAATTAAAGGGATAATTCACCCAAAAATGTAAATTAGCCCATGATTTACTCACCCTCAAGTCATCCTAGATCTACATGACATTCTTCTTTCAGACGAATACAATCGGAGTTATATTAAAACATGTCCTGGCTCTTCCAAGCTTTATAATGGCAGTGAATTGCTGTTTCTGTTTTGAAGTCCATACAAGTGCAAACGAAATCCCATTCAAAGTCTTCAAGTTTTCGCAGAAGTGAGGACACCTGTAGGCTTACAGTGTTCTTTTTTTGCACAACTTGGCCAGTTTTCTTTGAAGTTACTTGTCCTTTCTTTGTTTTTGATCCACGTTCAGGAAATCGTCTAAAAGGCAGAAAAGAAAGGGAAAAAAAACAATGAAATATTATGGACTGAGTTTATATATTTTGACAAAGAGAGACAGCACAAAAGATGTGTAAATAAAAACCAGATATCGGTTTTAACGACTAAACTGTTTGGATAAAACTGAACAACATGAAAAAAAAAATGCAATGTTGGATGTTGTGATCAATAACTGATATTTTTTCTGCCCTGGTTAAAATACATCAACTCAATGTGTCTGTTTACATGTGCACTGTCAACTAACTAAACTTTTGGAAGTGGGGTTGCCAGATTTAAAGTTTTATTCTACAACTTTTAATATCATCCCCTCATCAGGTCCCATCAGAGTATCAGTGGAAAGGCAGCCATAGACTCTGTTTATATAGAGCACACATTGCCATAATCCAGCCCAAACCTTTGTGACAGAAATAATTTAACTTTAATTGCAAGCCTTGCAATGTTTATTGCATACATGACTACATGATAATGTTAAACATGACATTTACCAGACTAAAATGCATGTTTGCACCCAAAAATGAAAATTCTGTCATTATTGCTCATCCTTAAGACTTTCGTTCATCTTCGGAACACAAATTAAGATATTTTTGATGAAATCTGGGAGGTTTCTGTCCCTCCATTGACATCAATGTCATTGCAACTGTCAAAGCCCAGAAAGGTGGTAAAAACATTGGTAAATAGTACATATAACTACAGTGGTTCAACCTTAATATTATGAAGTGACGAGAATACTTTTTGTGTGCAAAATAACCCCAAAATAACGACATTGTTGAATAATCTCTTCTTTTACATGTCATTCTCCTACACTGTTTTGTGAGGATGAGTGGGCCGGAGTGTATTAAAGGATAACTCTTGCCAAAATGCAACCTAGGGTCTTTTTGTTAATCTACCCGAGGCAAACCTTCGTTTAAAAGCATAATTAGGATGGAAACGCCACTTAAGTTTGACCGTATTTTCGTTTTCGGTCAAATTGCCTTTTGAATGGGAGTGCTTGTGGCACAACTATGATAGCATCAAAAATCGCTATTTTTTAAAACACTAAGAAGGCTCGACACAACATGAAACTGTGCTCTCAGTATCACCAGAGACTCTACACATGAACTCCAGCATTGAGAACATTGTTTGTGTACACAGAGTTTACTAAAAAGAAAGATTTTGAACAACTCAGGGAAACTGTGTCCGCCTGCATTTTGACAGTCAAAAATAGTCGATCTAATAACTTTATTCTAGAGCTGCTGTAAAGCCAAAACAATCTATGTTACTGTAATTTCCTATTATCACTGTAAAGCTGCTTTGAAACAATCTATATTGTTAAAAGAGCTATATAAATGAAGGTGACTTGACACTGTTTACACTACGTCAACAGCGTTGGAGAATGACGTGAAAGAGTAGAGATTGTTGAATAATGTCGTTATTTTGGGGTTTTTTGTGCACAAAAGGTATTCTCATCGCTTCATAATATTAAGGTTGCACCACTGTAGTTACATGGATTATTTAAACAATGTTTTTACTAGCTTTCTGGGCCTTGAAAGTTACAAAGATGTTTCTGTCTATGGCTGGTTCAGAAACCTCTCAGATTTCATCAAAAATATCTTCATTTGTGTTCTGAAGATGAATGAAGGTCTTACAGGTTTGGAACGACATGAGGGTGAGTAATTAATGACAGAATTTTCACTAATCCTTCAACTGAAAACAACTTGCACTGACATATCTGAAATATGTGACTGTCACTGTTTTGTCTCAAGATGCACACCAGTAATGTTTTTTTTTTTTTTTTTTTTGACATTTTTATAAAAGCTGCTTAAATACCCTAATTTTATTAAGGCCTAGACCTGTCTTAAGCTAAGCCCAGTATGGAAACCAGGGCCATATTGTTCATACCAGTAGTCAACATAATAAATACTGTCAAGACAAGTCACAATTCAGTCTAATATTTATATGAATGGCAAATATGCTAATGACTAACCTCTGAACAAACTCAAAGTGCTGCCTCTTCCTGGTACTGCAAGCTGAAGTTATAGGAGGAGGCAAACAGCGCTGCCAGGCCAGTGATGAAGAGGCTGTGATCCTTTCCACACACACCTTGACCTTCCAAACGTAATGTCCAGCACTGGTTGCTTAGAGATTGACCTGTAATTGAAAAAATAATAATACAATGAATTAATAAATAATATTAATAATTAAAATAACTATTGTGGGTTCCACTGTGGTTCGATTTTGTTGTCTATCTATTCATAGTTCTATAAATTAAAATTTTCACCTAAAAATGTAAATTGATTAGGGTTAGAACGTTAAAACGCACTGCCATATTATTTTGCTTGTTTTAAGCATAAACTCACTAAATTTTGACATATTCTTTCAGAAAACAAGACAATTTTTACTTGTCTATTAAATGCTTCTTCATGTAAGAATTTTATATATCTGGACTGGAAACAAGAAAAAAACACTAATTAAGAAAAATATATTTTGCAGTGTTGTGAGTAAATGATGGCTTTTCATTTTAGGTTTAAACTACCCCTTTAATGTTTACATACCAGGAAATAAGGCGTGGACTCTCTGGCAAGTGTAGATTGCTGGACATCAGCGATGCAAATTCCTGAAACAATTTTTAAAAAGGACAGCACAGCCATGATCAACAGAACCAAAACATAAAAAATATTACAGATTAATGAGATTTGTTGAATAATCTCTACTTATCTGCTTGAAGGATAACACCGTCTAACTTCTCTTTGAATTGTTAGTTGTAGGACCATATCATGGCAATCAGGAATACTACATTTGAAAACAGCATTAGGAACATGGATTTTCTTGTGCTAGCAAAATTATGACAACGATTCAAAAGCACGATCACAGAACTGACAGCATTTTATAGCATTTTTTTTTTTTTTTACCACATAGACTATAACTGTAACACTACTTAAAAGTACTTACATTAGCACTGGACCGTCATCAGATTACAAAGCCTGAAACGAAAAATATATATATATCAAAAGCAGGTCATGCAAATAACATGGTATATGTTGCCTATTATGTGAAATATCGAAGTTAACGTTAACGTTACTTGGTAAACAGGTGGAACAGAGTGAATTGTTTGCGCGGCCGCGGCAGAAAACCGCGTTCGAAAAATCAAACCAAATAAGCATTCGTGAAATCAACGTATGTTAGAAATGCGAACGCAAAAAATATATATATATATTGGCTTACCGTATCACTCAGTTGAACAATTTTCCATCTTCTCAAACTCTAAATCCCACTAATCGTCACAGGCGCAGGTTATTCAGATGACAAATTCTTCCATCCGTCTTCATGTAAAGTTAATGTCTCCCATTTTCTGCTGCGTCACAGGCAACTAATGTTTGAAACACGAACCGAAGCTCACAAAAGCTTAAAAATTGCTCACAGATTCGCAGACACTGTTTATCTTGATAACAGGAATGATTATTCTGTTCAGTTGAATCCCGCTGACAAATAAAGTTTGCCTGTAGTAGCTACTGTCTGCTCGCGTCACATTTGAACTGAATTGAGCGCGAAAGAAATCAATCCCACAATGCAGTGCTTTTACAGTATGATACTGTATTACGAATTTATCGGGTTGAAAACAGAAATGTGCTGTATATTTACAGCTGTTCTGTAAAATATACAGCCAAATACTGTATTATGGAAATACAGTACAATTCTGTAGGAAATTCGCTGTAAATTTACAGTAAAGTTTTACAGTGTATTTATAGAGCTCTATGAATACTGATACATGCAAATGTAACTCTGGCATGCCTGTTATAATGACTCCATAAATAAGAATGCATTCTTGGGTGTGTGTTATCACCTGGGAGGAAGCACAAGGAAGAGAAAGAATAATTAAGATACATTATTCATAATAGCATATCCCATTGCCTGCACTGTAATCAAGCTGTCATGCGCCATTAGACTCCCCTGGTGTTCAGAGACCGCTCAAGTGGCTGTGCTTGATTATACATGATTATGCAAGACTAACATGCTCATAACTTTGATAACCTCAATGGAGTGTTTGTTTCACAACCACTGTATAACTGCATTAATATTGCAGAGATTTGAAAAAGCCCCAAATTATGTCGAAGGAAGGAAGGAAGGAAGGAAGGAAGGAAGGAAGGAAGGAAGGAAGGAAGGAAGGAAGGAAGGAAGGAAGGAAGGAAGGAAGGAAGGAAGGAAGGAAGGACGGAAGGAAGGAAGGAAGGACGGAAGGAAGGTGATAAAATTATAGTCAAACCAAAATTTATTCAGACACTTTCAACATTTCTCACATTATCACAGTTTATTCGCTATAGTTTAGAAAACGGTAATACATTTTGACAAGAACTCAGAGTTATTAAATCAGTTGATATTTCACTGGTTTTGTCCATCCTTCTGTTAGACTTTCTCACAAATTAATAAGGTTGAATAGCTGTCAGCTGTTAAATTTAACTACACAATTAGATAAAATCAATTTAGGTCAACAAATTACCATGCAATGGTTCATTTTGTTCAATCTGTGGTGTAAAAAAGTTGCGTTAGCAATTAAAGAAAAAACACTTCAGCAAAACATGGTCAGGTCAAAGTGTCTGAATAATGTTTGGTTCCAAATTGTTATACATTTTACTGGTAGTCACTGTATGAATACTTGTTGGGTATAATATGTCACAGTTTACTTTATTTTGCTATCCTAACTTACATAAATGAACTATAGTGCCCTGCACCCACTAGTAAAAAAAATATACAAAATTATATCTGGTGTCCGAATAATTTTTGGTTTGACTGTAGCTGCAACGATAAGCGACCAAGCACCGCAGAGACAGCAAATACAGAAAGCACGTCAAATGACACAGGAGACATTCATAGGGTATACAGTGTGCCACATATACTGTAATTCGAACATATAACCTCATCGTTTATCACACCATGCCTGATAGAGGACACACGTTTGCTCTGATTCTGAGCAGAGCTTTAAATGTGAGAAAGAACACACAACAGTAGTACTTGGCATGCTAAACAATTAGCATGCTAAGCTAACTTAACCAGTCATGTATGCTTATGGTTAACCTTATAGCCAAAGTGCGACATTAGAAAGAATGACAAATGGTTAGCATGCTAAACTAAAACATAACATAGGACAACAAACACAGGCGCGGTCGATTTTAGAGAAGTGTTTCTCGGAAATGGTAGCAAATATCAAAAAAGCTTTTCAGTCCAAAGATCATATGAGCAGATTTTAAACCAAATTAGACAATCATTTTTAGGAGTAGTAGTAAAAAATAAAAATAAAAAAATAAAAAAATTGCTCAAAATGCCTAAATGTTGTAAAATGTAAAGTGAGATATCGTCATAATTAGCATAAACCAATGAATTTATGAATTTGGACAACATTTTGAAAAGTTATTTTGTAAAAACATCTTTGACATGTCTTCTGAACGCTAGGTGACGCTGCTCTCTTCCAACTTTTCAGGCACCTTCACAACATACACAAAAAAAATTGGTGCTAATAGGAGAAACAGTTGGAAATAATATTATTAGGACAAATTTCGAAATGGTGAACCGGCAGTTTGTCTAATCCTGCCAAGATTGGTGTAGACAGATTCGGCATGACTCAAGCAATATGTAGACAACATTTTTCAACAAACATTACATAAGTTATGAGCAAAAAAAAAAAAAAAAAAATCTCTTGATCTATAGGTGGTGCTGATCCCAAATTTGCCATGTACCATCAGATCATGTTGTTGCATACCAAGTGTTATTTCGATAGAACTGTTACCAAGGCTTTCATCCAATTTTGGTTCAGCATACAAATAAAAATTATGTTCTGTCCAATGATGATCTGAGCGAAATTTGGTCAAAATTGGAAGTAGTAAAAAAAAAAAAAAAAAAATACAAATTCAAAATTGTGACTGCTGTAATAGGCAGAGTTTTGAGATCAGCATGAAAAGAGTAATTAAGCGAATTAAGAATTTCATTTCTAGGACAAAGGGTTCAAAAGTCATAACCAAAAGAAAAGTACATTTTTAAACAGGTGTTGGCACTAAAGAATTGGTCCTAGATACACTAAATTTAGTCAGATTTCTATTCAGGACCACCTCAATAAATGTGCCAAATTTCATAGTTTCCATATCTATGGTTCATAGGGCAGCCATAGACTCCAACTGGGGAGGAATAGTAAGAAAACTGATAGATACAAGCACACAGCATGTTTAAACTTTAATTAACTTATTTAGCATGAAATTGGGAGTTAGTTATTCATCTATGTGCTGTTCACTGCATTCAACTGAATGTATGTCTTTCGTTTACGTATTTCTATAACATTGATCTTTAGATGGGAGTTAGAAAATAGACCATGATTCAGCAGATATAATATCCCAAGGCATTCTGCTCCATAATCATAGGGCTTTAGTTTTGCATCTCGATTTGGGCGTTTGGATTTTTTTTTCTTTTTTTTTTTCTCCTCATCTATTTGTCATCCATTTTCTTTCTTTTTCAATCTGGCAATGATTAAATAAATCCATGGAAATCCATATTATTCAATAGCTTTGTTCCGCAATTCCATAATTGTGAGGCTAACACTAATTTCCGGAGGGGATCAAGCTACAGGGCATGAAAATGGAAGAGTAAAAACAGAAATCTGTAATAAGGATGTAGGAGCTGACGGCTTTGGAGCTGAAATCGGTAGCATAAGGTTTCTTAATATGTACTTTCTTCACTGACCCACACACACACACACTGGTTTGGAAGTATTCTAACACGTTTGTTGCAACCTTATGGTTTACATTTCTTCTCATAAATCTACACTCCATACTCAAAAATGACAGAGCAAAAACCTGTTATATGTTACAACCTGATAATTGAATCATGACACTTGAAATTCAGCTCGGTTGCATCCACTTTCTCTGGATCATCTTTCAGATGTTTGGGATGTTGTTTTAACTTACAGATGTTAAACTTACAGAAGGACAGCTTTCACTGCAACACTCCACCGATCTGGGCAGAGTGTCCAGAAATAAGCCTCTCCTCAGTTAACCCCTTCCCAGTCACCCCCAATTTTGGCAAGTGCTGCATACATGAAATGCCCAAAATAAAAAGGTTACTGCTCATAAGTAATTCTGAATAGAAACATAACACACATACATTTAGAAAGCCAACACTTCAGAGTTTATAGTTCAAGACTCAAAATTAACCAGACTGTTATTAATATTGAGATATATAAGCTCAAACATATTTTGAACTAAAATAATCTGGGATCACCAGTGATCCCTGACTGGTAAGGGGTTTTAAGACATATGAAGACCTGCTTGAAATGTAAAAAAAAAAAAAAAAAAAAAAAAAAACACATCTGAAGGAAACCAAGCACTGCTTATCTCATGCATTATACCATCGCAACGGTAAAGCATGAAGCTGAATGCAGAATGCAGAATGCAGAAAAATACAGAGATATACTTACTAAAACCCTGTCCGAGAGCACTCAGAACCTCAGACTGGGCCAAAGGTTCACCGTTTTCAACAGAACGATGAACCTGAGCCAGAGCTGGGCAACTCTGGCAGCCGAGATCCACTTTCCATCAGAGCGTTGCTCCAACCCTCGTCAAACACACCTGAACAAGCTAATAAAGGTCTTCAGGATTACAAGAAAGCCACAGACAAGTGAGTTTGATCAGGGTTGCTAAACAGGAGTTGTCCACGCAAGACACGCCTTGTCCACACTAGAACGTTTTCTTTTGAAAACTAATCTTTTTCTCTCTGTTTTGGCTTTCCAAGACTGAGACAGCGTTTTTATTAATGAAAACAACGCTTTTTGAAAACGCTCTCCAATTTGAAAACACCGTTTCCGCATGGTAGTGTGGACTGTGAAAACGGAGGTATTTAAAACCGATGACGTAAGTTTAGTCATGTGACGCATATTATACCAGTAGATATTCATGTTTATTCCGGTATTGTGCCTGTTATGCGCTATTCATTTTCACACGGTTGCTAAAATATACACACATTTGCACACTCTTCATATCACAGTCCTGCATGACAGAAAATTCACTCGCATTTGCTGTCCTGCGGCAAAACATGAGAGCAGTCGCGTTTTAGACCAAACATATAAAGGTGACTGAGTGCGACCTGGACGCATCAGTGAATGCTGAGATATTTTGCTAAATAAAATTATACTACCAGAAGAATCGCGCGATAACTTTATCATTTATTTATCCGTCTGTATCATCTCAGTGAGCTTTTGTGAGGATTTATGCTGTTAGGTGAACGTAGCATTTTCCAATGTTTCAGTGTGGATGAGAAACTTTTGGAAAACGCTAGTGTGGATGGAGAGCGTTTTTTAACGAAAACACCGTTTTCAAATGTATCCGGATTGATGTAGACGTAGCCAAAGGGACTGTGAATGGCTCCAAACATCACTGGAGAAACCTGAAAATGTCTGTCAACCTAAAGTCCCCATCCAATCTGACAGAGCTTGAGAGGATACCACACAGAGAAAAACGGCAGAATTTCCCAAATCCAGATGTGCAAAGCTTATTGAATCATACTCAAAAAGAATTGGCTGCAAACATAATTCTATTACTACAACGTCCATTATTAATTACCATTAAAAGTTATGTAAAATATAATTTGGACAATACCTTTGACTTTGAAATCAAATCATAAAGACTACACTGGTTGAGCACAGTGATATTTCAGCTCAACAGATCTACACACTCTCAGCCAGCACTGACATGAAACATCAGAGCCTGTCACTGAGACGAACAGTTGTGATAGAAGGTCCGTGTGTCCACTCTGTGTCATAGATGTGATATACAGTAGCATGCACTTTAACCATGTTTCATTTCCACATAATTAACTGTCATTCCATCCTGACACCACTTCCCGCTTGAAGTCCCACTTGAACCAAACTTGTTTTTTATTAAAGGCTCACCTCTGATTTGAGAGATGATGAATCATATCGTATAGTTCAGGAGTGTGTCCTTTCAAACAAACAATCATACATAACAAACCTTGTCGATTATGCTATTGCTACCTGAACATTAGCATTGGTCGGATGTAAAGCTTTTCTTTTAGTGGGGTAGATATTATTAAAGAAATTACAGAAGTTTTTTAAACTTGTTTAAGCTAAGAAGAAAAATAATTACTTTTCCAGTCCCATTTACATTGAGTTTTTTATGCAAATAAGCTGTCTTGAACTGGCCGCTAGGAAGTGTCATTCCTAGCTATTCCACATAGACCTCAATTCTCGAAGACCTTAATAATGCTCATGCCATGCTCACCGGATGAAAATCATGTAGTTTCACTGCAATATTGCAATATTTCTCACAATGAGAATGCCAAAAGTTATTCATCACCAGGGATTATCTGGCTAGAAGGCAGAGGTGCTCGGTTATAGTTCTTCACTTTATTAAAACAAGAGCTGGGATCTAACAGCTACAGCTAGCAGCACCTACAAAATTAGAGAATATGATAACTGAGAGAGAAAGGGAACCAGAAAGCGAAAACAGCAAGGAAAAAAAGTAAATCTGAGGTGAGTTTTTTGGGTAAAACCCAGGAGAGAATGCTGGGAGGAAATAAACATCAGATTTTGTGAGGCATGTAGGTGGTGTGACTAACAAGAAGATTTTTCCATAGTTGAAGTTTTCAATGTGCATACAAATATGATAAGTTCACTCAAATTGTAGTCATTATTTAATCACCCTCATGCTGTTATTTATTATTATTATTATTATTGTAATTTTTTGTTTTTCGTCTGTGGTGAGCGAGATTGATTTGAAAATGGTAGGTACCTGCTTTAAACCCACATTATTACCTCTTCCGGTTTTCCTTGTTAAATGTGCTCTAAGCGATGTCACACGTTTTTTTAGGCCGAAACATTTTCTGTCACATAAAGCAAACATCTCCTCACTATCCGCTAGCTGCCTGTCCCCTGAACACACTGTAAAAAAACACGGTCTCTGTAGACAGCCCAGGCTCCACAAACGGCAACAAAAACAAACTGGCCCAGCCTGGACCACGAAACATAACAAACAGTGTTCCAGCCAATAACCGACAAGAATGATTTGGGGGTGGGGGTTGGGGGGTTAGTGCGCGTGCATATGAAGGGGGGTGTGTGGGGAGTGGAGGAGAGAGAAGCATGAAGAGGGAAGTTAGCTGGAGGAGAGATGTCCTAACAACGACAACGACTAACGTTAGAATTATATTCTCTTGAATTTTGATATGGCCAACACACGACCAAAGAGACAACGTTCAGATGAACAAATAGCAAAGGGGAGGGAGGGTCGAGCTAGCCTCCGTTTTGTTAGACAATACTTCGAATGTCAACAAGAAGTGACGTCACCCAACATCGCTTAGAGCACCGTTAAATGACAAACATAAAATACTGCCACCTACTGGTATAGAGAGTTACAGAACAAAAAGACTAGTTGGCCGTTGATTGTAGTCTTTGCTGTTTGTTCAAGCATAAATTCTTGGCCCAGATAGTTGACTTTCATCACCTTTCCTGATGTGAGGGCAGGACAACCTGTCACTCACATGAGATCACAGCAATTGCAAACCACAACCATCCAATTCCCCATCGACAAAATCAAGTCCCGGCCTACTTTTTATCTTGTTCTAGAAACCGCTTCACTCGGATACACATCACAATAGGGAAGAAAATCACAACTTCTGTTTCGTGCCGACTTTAAGAAACTGTGTGCCAGTGGGAGGGGTGATTTTGTGAGGGTGCAATGATGTAAAACTATTAGTTGATGTCTTGCCCTAGAGGTTGCCATACGCAAATGTTTTTTTTACAAAGAACTCACATAGCCTATGTGAAAACATATATTTTCATGTCATGACGTCCTTAAATGAAATAAAAATGCAGTAAAAGAGAGTAAACTTTCATGACGATGTTTCTTAACACACTGAAGAACACTTAAAAAGTGCACTTTGTAATAATGTCAAATTTAAAAGTTTTACATTAAAGTACATTTTAAATAATGTAATATGTAATCATTATGTCTCAATAATCTTTTGCAATACTTTAAATTGTACTTATTATCCAGCTTATTTGATAAAAGTATTTATCAAAATACTTTTTGGCACTTATTTTGATGTGTTGACTAACAAACAAACCCCCGGTTTCACAGACAAGGCTAAGCCTATCCAGATTAAAATGCATGTTTGAGTTGTTTTAACTGAAATTGTAATAGTCACCAGCTGGAGTGGCCTTTAGAGCCACCAGAGGGCACTCCACATCAGACTATTGTCATTCCCTCACAAACTACATTTCCCATAACTCACTGCCCGGACTCATCATCCATTATCACATTCACCTGTGTCTCATCTTGTTTAGCTAACCCCTTATAAGCTTGGTTTTCTCATTCATTATCTGCGAAGTCTTGTTTAGTGTTACACTGCAGTTTCGAGCATTCTCCCTGGTTTCATGTCTCTTGGTTTTTGATTTCTTGCCTGTTCCGTGGATTACTCTTTTGCCTCTGTTCTCTGCCTTGTTGTGTTTGTTTGTATGGACTGCCTGTGTTTGACCTTGCCTGTACTTTGGATTACCCTGTTCAATAAATACTGCATTTGGATCCTCAACCTTCTTGTCTCAAAGCAGTTTGTGACAGAAATGTTTTAATTAAAATATGGCAGTGCCATTGTTTTGTCTCTAGATGCAAGTTAACTTAAATGCCCTAATTAAACTAAGGCCTAATCCTGGCTTATTCTAAGCCCTGTCTGTGAAACCGGGCCTAAATTAATTTCTTTTTTAAATTCCCAGATTGGTTATGCTGTGATATAAACAGCCGTGATTTTCCATGTGATCCACATGGGGTCAAGAGAGGTGACGCGTGTGACAGGATTTAATCACGAAGAGGAAACACAGGCATGCCAGTGGAATCATAAGTCACTGTAAGGGAATAAAACATAGTCAACATTATCTGTGTCTCCCTCTCATGCCCGAATCAGGTTAAGACACAAGCATATTTAACACAGGGATTAATTTCTAAATAGCAAGTCCAGATGTTGCTCTATGAATCAGTGATACCTACACACCTCTCCCATGACGTCAGTGTGTGTGTGGCTGCAGATGTGTGGCTCGCCAGATTGTCTGACCTCATTTTTTTCTTAACAAATGTTATACTCTGTGTATGGCCATTATCCTCAATATGTGTGTATATTAAATTAATATAAAAACATCAATTAGATCTAGGTGTACACAGAATCAAGTAATTTTTCCCTCACCAAAAAGTTTCAAAGCACTTTTGACAGGGACATACACATACATCTAAGCAAACACAATATCCAACACAATTTTAAAAGTGATGTGTTATACTTAAAGTATATATAAAAAAGTTAATTTATACTTTTTTTATATATTAAATACTTTCACCTTTCCCAGCTTAATTAAAAGATGTTAAATTATTAAAAATGCTGAATAGCAAATGCAGGAAAAGCATTACAGATACAGATGAAATTAGCTTTCGTTCCACCGGCCTCGCTCCGCTCACACAGCTCTCTTTTTTTTTCTTAAACTTGTGAAATTTTTTAACTTTTCTTAAACATCCTGTCTACGAAGATGCCTTCGTTTGGCTGATTTATCCTTTGTTGCCTTTGATGTTCCTTAGATGTCATGCATTGTGCAAATGTAACTGGTCCTACTCGCACAGCTCGGAGCGGGATTCAAACCAGCATCACCAGCATGGGAGGCAGGCGCGCTAATAAGGACGCAGCCTCTAGCATCAGTCGCTATTGCACAGCTTGAGGCTAGGGGATTGAGGTTTACTCACACAGCTCTTTACTAGCTGGCCTCTGTTACACTCACCCCCCTGAACCTCACTCCCATCCGGGTCACGGCACCAATGTGACTGGTCCTACTGTCATGAGGTGGACCCAATTGCAGACAATATGCAAACACACAAGGTTTATTATAACAGAAAACAGGGAAAACAAAGCCCACAAGGGGGTAAAACAGAGGTAAGGATGGTTGACTAACAAGCAAGACAATAACTAGACTAAGAACTGGGATATACTACATACAACTCTTCAGACAAAAACTCTTACTTGACAAGGAACTCTCAGCAATGGTAGAAACACAGGCAGGTTGACACTGATTGACAATGAACCGACACAGGACAGAAAACATGAGGGGATTAAATAGGGAGCAACTGAAGAGGGCAACAGGTGATAACGGTGAAACAATAATGACTAAACAAGGATAACAAGGGGGCGGGGTTAAGTAACGAGACACCACAAGCACATGGCCCAAACAAATGGCCATGTGCTTGTACACAAAACATGGGTCTGTCATGATCCTGCCTCAAGACTAAAGAAAGACAGGGACTAGATGGCAGAATCATGACACCTACTCACATCACTCTGAACGGGCATTACTGGCGATTGAGGTGGGCATGCTAACAAGAACGCTAAAGACCAAAGCCTCTAGCATCAGTCACTATTGCACCTCTTGAGGCTAGGGGAGTGAGGTTTACTCACACAAGCTGGCCTCTGTTACACTCACCCCCCTGAACCTCACTCCCATCCGGGTCACGGCACCAATGCGACTGGTCCTACTCACATCGCTCTGAGCGGGATTCGAACCAGCGTCACTGGCGATTGAGGTGGGCATGCTAATAATGACGCTAAAGACCGCAGCCTCTAGCATCAGACGCTAGTGCACCGCTTGAGGCTAGGGGAGTGAGGTTTACCTACACAGCTCTTTACTAACTGGCCTCTGTTACACTCACCCCCCTGAACCTCATTCCTATCCGGGTCACGGCACCAATGTAACTGGTCCTACTCGCACCGCTCCTAGTGGGGTTCAAACCAGCATCACTTTACTTTATTTAAATTAAATACATACTTAAATACTTACACCTCTTTAGCTATTGTCTCGTGCCAGTGCCGACTCCTGCTTTAGCGTCAGTCGCTAGTGCGCCTCTTGAGGCCAGGGGAGTGAGGTTTACCTGAAGAGCTCTTTACTAGCTGGCCTTCGACACCACAACAAGGAAAACAAATAAGCACAGGGTTTAACAGTCAATACTTAATATCTTTAAAAAAAGCAAACAACAAACATTTTCCTCTGATGTAAAGCATCATCAGTAAATAAACATGCATTTATTCTGATAGGTGTCAGTGCCACTCTGATGAATAAGAACCAGACTGTAGCAAAGTTCAAGTTCATGAAAAAAAGGAGATGGGAACCGGGAAATGTTGAACACAAACTTCAATAACAAAATAAAACGTAAACAACAAAACAAAACAGCCGGCACTGGCCTTTCCGCTGAATACCATCCATAAAACTTAAATGTCCCAGGCCTGGTGATCTCTCACCTTCCACTGTTGTCACTCCTTCTTATATCCTTCCAGAGCTTGTCCGTGGGACTCGAGACCAATGTGTCATACAAGTGTCTCTCATCAGCTTTCGTTCCACCGACTCCCACGGCTCTCTTTTCTTTTCTTTAACTTGAGATGGGTCATCACAGCTTTTGAGCTCATATCAAAACCATAGCACTGAATGGCACAACACACTTTGTGTAGCCCTGGAGCTGGGTTTGTGTGTTATGAATGTGCTTAGATGTTAATAGAACTTATTCTTTAGCCAGGCAGATCTTATAAAGCCATTACCATGGTTTTCATTACATTTACACTTAATTGTTTCCTGCTTATTTGCAAGTTTTCACCTTGCACGCTGAATGAACTCGGCCTTTACAATATGCCATTGAAGAGACATTTACCACTTGCCAGGTCTATCCCAGCATGTATTTGCATGAATGTGGTTTAGAGGAAGGTTTAGAAGAAGGTAATTATATTCAGAGTTCCTTTAATTACTGAATTGACATTTAATAGTCTAATAGCAATGATCCTTTGCAAGATTAAGTGTGTTTTTGTTTTTTAATCAGAGACCATTCAGAGGACAGTGGCATAAATATTCTATCAGGGTCAAGAGGCAAACTTTCTTTATGAACTTTCTAAATTAAACGCAGGAACATGCAATCCATTTCTATTTTGGCAGCCAGGCTTTTAAAAGCTATTGGCAATGCTAGTCAAAAACAAAGATCTCATATCTGCACTGCAAAGTGTAATTCACTGTTGTGCAAACGTACTCAAGCAGGCTGAATTACGCTTGCTTGAAAACATTCACTCGGTTGACATAAATTATTAAAAGCCGTAGGAAACGAAAACAAGATCCAGTGTTAGATTACATTGCCATAATACATGCATGCCGGACCCAATGGATCTGTCTGAAAGATGAATAATACCGCCTTCTCTGGATGTATACCGAAGTAGGAAATCCATCAAAACACATTCAAATTCAATGTTCACGTAACGTCCTGTCTACCAAGACGCCTTCGGATAGGGTAATCTATCCTCAAACCCTGATCCTAAACCTAACCCATGTAGTTAATTAATATTAATCAGTACGTAAACGTAAATGTATAGTTACACTGTAACAAGGACATCTTAAAATAAAGTGTAACCAATTTTGGGTTTTTCAGTGTTAAAATACTTTTATAATACAGTTATAATACAGCTTAATGTTGTCACGATCATGCCAGGTTCTCCCTCACTCTTCCAACCATCACACTCACCAGAGTACTGATTACGGACTACATTTCCCATCATCCTCTCTGGCACTTAACCACGCACACCTGATACAAAGTGAATGTGCACTTGTACTGCGAATCTTAAAAGTACATAAAAAAAAAGTTTTTTTTTTTTTTTTTTAAAGACCACTTAAGTGTACTAAAATATACTTAAAGGAACACGCCGACTTTTTGGGACTTTAGCTTATTCACCGTATCCCCCAGAGTTAGATAAGTCCATACATACCATTTTCATCTCCGTGCGTGCTGTAATTCTGTCTGACGCACCCACCGCTAGCCTAGCTTAGTACAAAGACTGGAGGTAAACGGCTCCAGCTAGCATACTGCTTAGAGCCCTGCATGGAGCAAAATATACAGCCCTAACCGAGACCTGGCCCGTGGTGTTCAAGCCCTAATCCGGCCCCAGCCCGAAAACGTCTGCAATTTTTCAGCCCGAACCCGACCCAAGACCAACATCAATATCACTTAAAGCTCTCTCTGACGCGCGCTGTCTCTGCTAGATGCACACACATACACACACGCTACTAGGTCAAATTTTATTATAGGCCTCAAACATAACTACCACCGACAATTATGCCCACAAATATTAATACAGACTGTCCATTACAGAGAAGCATAAGCATGCAGTAGAGATTTACGGCCTACCTTTTTTTTTTATGTCAAGTAACTTTACTGAAGAACAACGTTTCAAAGAACTCTTCGCCAACTGGCTAACGTTAAATAATAATAAAATATAATTAAAAAAATAAAAAATAATCTGTTGAACCGAGTAGGCTCATTCACTGTTTATTCGCGAGTGTTGTGAAGAAAAAGAATAGCATCCACTGTTGAAGGCTTCAGGCTCGGTAATCAAATCAAAACTCTTTCAAAATGCAGCTTTTCCTGAAGTATTGGGAACTTTTAGTAACTCCCCATGCTCCAACTTCTCCCTGATGCTCTGCATGGTCAACTGTCCTAATGCATTGCACTCGCGTAATCGCATATTGCGTTGCATATTTATAATATTATCAATATAACAATATTTCATACAGTAGCCTGCGCTCTGCACGTATATTATGGGCACGATGAAAGGAGAAAAGCTAAATGAGCCCGAGTCCGACCAAAGCCTGATCTGTAAAAAAAAAAAAAAATGAAAAGAAAAAGAAAAATAATGACCTGACTGCTCCCAATACGTGACAAAATAACGCCAACATTTTCCTATTTACATGTTGTGATTTGTATAGTCACAGCGTGTACAAATAACATGGTCACATGAGACATCTTCTAACCGGGAACTATATTCTCAGAAGGCGAAGCACTGCTACTTGGGCGGAGTGATTTGCTCGCAGCGCCTGAGAAGCCCCATGGTGAGGAGCAGAGAGTTCGCTCAGAGTTGGAGTAAATCACTCCGCAGAAGTAGCAGTGCTTCGTCTTCTGAGAATATAGTTCCCAGTATGTATACGGTTAGAAGATGGCTGTGTCTCATGTGACCTTGTTATTCGTACATGCTGTGACTACATATCACAACATGTAAATAAGAAAATGTTGGCGTTATTTTGTCACTTATTGGGAGCAGTATGCTAGCTGGAGCCGTTTACCTCCAGTCTTTGTGCTAAGCTAGGCTAGCGGTGGGTGCGTCAGACAAAGTTACAGAATGCAAGGAGATGAAAAAGGTATGTATGGACTTATCTAACTCTGGGGGATACAGTGAATAAGCTAAAGTCCCAAAAAGTCTACTTTTAAAAAGTGCACTTTGTAAATGTACATTTTATACTTTTATACTTTTATTTGTTTAATAATCTTTTCAGTAAATCATGCATAATTACAAGTAAATAATCCTAACCATAACCCTAGTAGGTACATGTACTTAATATTACTCAGTTATTATTTAATTACACTGTAAAATATAGTCACCTTCGCCTTAAAATACAGTTTAACCGTCTTTTATCATGTTTATTTTGATGTTTTGACTAACAGATATTACAATACATTACATGCACATTATATTGCAGATCAATTACAAATGTGTGATTACAAATGTATTGTAATTGCATGAAATTGTCATGACATATAAGTTTCAATAGAAACTGCTTTAAAGTATATTTAAGTTTACCATATATGTTTGTCACTAAATTCATCAGTAACTTTAACCATATTTCAGAGACAATAGAGGTAATTCTGAAATAACATATAATGATGTACTTAAGTCCTACTTAAGCGGGTCAAAACCACTCTAAATTGCATTTAATATAAATCTAAATAAAAATACAGTGTCATTTAATTGCAATTAAGTGTTCAGTTTGCACTTATGAATATTTTTTAAAGGATGTTATTCCTGTAATAAATAGTGTTTTTAAAAGGATGCTTAATAGTAATTCTTATTCACAAGGGAAGCCATTCCTTGAAGTGACTTCAGTCTTCATATTCAAATGTGGAGATGGATTTAACCAAGATGAAATCACTTGTCCATGAGGCAAGGTCAAGCTTCATGCCCATGTGGAGAGGAGTGATGATGAAAGACAGGCCAGCGATTTCATACAGACCCCCTCCAGCACTGGGACAAACTCCAGCTGCACAGCAGGCTCCAATGGACACACACTCTAACTAGCGCGCTCACAAACTGTGAGGAACAATAGTTGTGGGGTGTATTAACTGTGAGATATTTGACAGGCCATAGAGAAAGTCTGCAGAGATTTAGTGTAAGGCTATGTGATCTGCATTACAAAAATCTAAGATGGAGAAGAGCAAACAGGGCATAAAACAAAGCAGAAGTGTTTTAAACTGAAAGATGTGCTCTATTTAAGTGTTAAACTCAATAAATGAGGATGAATTATGTATAACAAGAGAAAAAGAACGGGATAAATTTGACAGTAATTCTCAGTGGGGGATGACAGGTTCAAAACGAAACAGTTAATTGAAGAAATGAGAGAGTGGATTCTGTCCTTCTGCAAGACTGTGGCCAGAAACTTAGATAATCAAAGATTCACACAGTCTGAAGTTAATTTAATTCAGTGTTAAAAGATTCATATTTACCACACCAAACATGACAACTGTTTTGTGTGGTTGTGTGAATGTAGCCCATGTGAAGCAAAACAGCCAAAAAAAAAGAAAAAAAAGAAAGCCTTTCAACATTACTGGACATCGTGGACTAGCATCCTGCAATCTGTATCTCCTTCATCTTGGAAGACTTCAAAAGACTTCTTAAACTTAAAATTGAATTAATGCTAAGATTTTTTGAAACAGAAATGTTGGGCAGTGTTAGTGTTTAAGTCTATCTTTCATTAAATATTCCGGCTAATTTTAACAAGTTTCCAGCTAACACTAATGTGGTACTTTGAACGTAATATACAGGTTACATTTATTCAAAGCAATTAGTTGAACTTTGGAGGTTATGTTTTTGTTGACCCACTTAAGTAGGACTGAAGTAAATCTTAATATGTAATTTCATTATTACTTCTATTGCCTTTGAAATGTAAAGTGTCTGCCGAATAAACTGACAAGCATTTATGGAAACAAAAATATACTTTGATGTCATTAATATTGAAATATGATATATCATGTATTTAAATATGTTTGTAATAATGAAGTTTAGCAATTTATCCATCCATCTTCTGTCGCTTATCCGGGGCCGGGTCGTGGGGGCAGCAGTCTAAGCAGAGACGTCCAGACTTCTCTCTCCCAAGAAACTTCCTCCAGCTCTTCCGGGGGGATACCGATGCGTTCCCAGGCCATCCGGGAGACATGATCCCTCCAGCATGTCCTAGGTCTTCCCCGGGGTCTCCTCCCGGTGGGCTGCATCTGGAACACCTCCCCGGGAAGGCGTCCAGGAGGCATCCGGAACAGATGCCCGAGCCACCTCAGCTGGCCCCTCTCGATGTGGAGGAGCAGCGGCTCTACTCTGAGCTCCTCCCGAGTGACCGAGCTTCTCACCCTATCTCTAAGGGAGCGCCCAGCCACCCTGCGGAGAAAGCTAATTTCGTCCGCCTGTATCCAGGATCTTGTCTTTTTTCTTAGGTCATAACCCACAGCTCATGACCATAGGTGAGATTAGGAAAATCAACCGGTAAATCGTGAGCTTCTCCTTGCAGCTCAGCTCCTTCTTCACCATGATAGACCGGTACATCGACCGCATTACTGCAGAAGCTGCACCGATCCGTCTGTCGATCTTCCGTTCCATCCTTTCCTCACTCGTGAATAAGATCCCAAGATACTTGAACTCCTCCACTTGAGGCAGGAACTCTCCACCAACCTGAAACGGGCAAGCCACCCTTTTCCGACTGAGGACCATGGCCTCGGACTTGGAGGTGCTGATTCTCATCCCAGCCGCTTCTCACTCGACTGCAAACTGTCTCAGTGCAGGCTGAAGGTCCTGGTCTGATGAGGCCAACACGACAACATCATCCGCAAAAAGCAGAGATGGAATCGTGTGGTCCCCAAACCGGACACCCTCCGACCCCTGAAATTCGAAATTCTGTCCAATTATGAACAGAACCGGTGACAAAGGGCAGCCCTGCCGGAGTCCAACCTGCACCGGGAACAAGTCTGACTTACTGCCGGCAATGCAAACCAAGCTCCTGCTCCAGTCGTACAGGGACCGGACAGCCCTTAGCAAAGGGCCCCGGACCCCATACTCCCAGAGCACCCTCCACAGGACGCTGTGACAAGTTATACAAGACTCAACTCATTCTTTAAAGTTGGTTTAGTATAATTTAAGTTAAAAAGACTTATACAGTCAAGTTCTTTGTACTTTTTTTACAGTGAGGACAAAAGTTTATTAAAACAGTTACTTAAAATGTAAAGTTAAACCTTTAATTTGACATTATTGCAAATTTTTGGCTACCAATGAGTTAAAGTAACTTAGACTATTAAAATCACTTAAAATAGGTAACACTTTAGTTGACATTTAGTTGCAAAGTTACTTATACAGTAGAATGTCGTAGACCAAAATAAAGTATTACCGTTCTTTTACGTTCAACAGAAGAAAGAAAGACATAGGGGTGCGTTTCCCGAACAACGATGTAACTCGCTGCTTAACTACCATAGTGTGATGCATCGTTGAAGAAATCAACTAGCTAGTCACGACTGTTTCCCGAAACAACTACACAACTTTGCGATGCTGTTTGCGAATGTTTGTTAGAACGATGGTTTCGGGAAACACTGACTCGTTGAACTATGCTGATAACGACGAAACTTGCGAACATAATTGGCTAACGATGCTTTTGGGAAACACACCCCAGGTTTGTAACATCATGAGATTGAGTAAATGATGACAGAAGTTAAATGTATGGCTGAACGATCACTTTAAATCCATTCTTCAGAATTCTGTAAATTCAGAAGAAGAAAAAAAAGAGTCTGCACTCCATTTGGGCTTTATAACATTTTAAGCTTCACGGTTCCTTTAATTCTTCTATTAAAAAGAAGTTGTTAAAAATCACGAAGTGTGGAGGTTTGTGGTTTGATGGAAGCCACGAGGAGTCTTCAGTGAGTCAGTGTTTGTGGTTGTTTGGAGGGTAAAAGGTGCAGGAGGGTGGGCAGCTTCAGGCTCCAGCAGTCTCATAGCCCAGGAGGAGCAGAGGATGGAGGAGTGGGCCGCTGGGACGCAAGCTCGCTTCTGTGGAGGCTGTGGGTGTGGAGATCCCACAGGAACATTGTTCATAGCCATCGAATGTGGAACCTGCTGAGACCCTGGAAGTGAGACGCAACTTATGGATGAAGTGAAACTTTAATGAACGTAACACTGAAAGCAAAAGCGTTATGCAACTAGAGTTTTCTTCACTTTAATGAGTCAAAGATGAAAAAAAATGAGATGTGAGAACTTATTTACTTATATATCTAACATAACACCGAATCTCAGCGGAGTAATCATTATTAATCAATAATTAAATACAGGCCAATAATATGCTGAGTAATTATTCAAATTAATCTCACAAATCAATATTTGCTGAGAAATATATAAGTTAATTAAAAAACATATTTAATTGTGGCAGATAAGTAAAAAAATCATAATACAACAAAGGTCATACAGTATTTGATTTATATAACATTTTATTTAAAATTTGAAATTGGTTACACTTTATTTTAAGGTGACGTATTTACATTGTAATTATTCAAATAATATTAATTAACTACATGTACTTACTATAGAGTTACAGTTAGGGTTAGGGATTGGGATTGGTTTAGGATGTTACTTGTAATTATGCTTAATTTACTATTATTAGTAATGACATGAACAGGGATCATTTTGACAATGTTGTCATCTGTTTGTGAAAAATGCAAATAAAAACTTTTTCTGTTTTTAGTAAATTGCTGTCGTGTAAACAAAATTTCTCAGCATGAATTTGCATCAGTCAGGTCTCCAAAGGAAATGAATGGAGCTCCAAGTCTAGTGAATGGCACTGGGCTTTACAGCACATTCACTTCCATTAATTTCATTCAGTTTATGATGACACAAGCTGCAAATGTTTAGTGGGATAAATAAACGCCTAATGCAGATGTAAGAAGCTAGTGGCGCTTCATAATGAAAGCACAGAGTGAACTGCTCATCCAAAACAGAGCAATCCCGGGGAAAGATTAAACACAACGCCCCGTCAGCAAACACCCACTCTCTGATACACGGATGCATGACTGCACAACACCTCCCGTACAGTACATGCTCAAGAGACCGCAGTGGATTTGAATGAAACATGACCACAGGAAGAATGTAACAGCCATAAAGCTTGTCCAACAAAATTTCAATCGACCACGTAAGATATATCATATCCATAACGCACATCACTTCCTGGGCTTCCTCTTCTGGAAGATGCTTAATATTCATAAAAGCAGCCAAAGCTTTGTTTCTTTTTCCCTCTTGTCAATGGGATTAGTCAGCAATTTCAGCCGATCTAAAACATTGTTATAACCATAATCATAAACCTAATTGATTTTAAAACCTTTTAGGTCACACTTTAGGTGTCTTTAAAGGGATCGTTCACCCATAAAATGGATATTCTGTCATTAATAACTTTTAGCTCAACAGTGTTAATTATAGATGTGATTGTAGATGTACTGAAACTAATTACAGCTATTTTTTTTAAACATAAGTACAATGTAAAATATGTACACATTAGGTGCAAGTAAATAGTAGTTAAAGACCAGATTTTCAAGATGGAATTAAAGTAATTATACTGAACTAAAATAAAAACAACAAATATAACATTGCTATTTATAAAAAAAAATAATAAAAAAAAGATAATAATTACAACTTGTAATTACATTTCAGACTGCATTAAAGTAAAAATTAATTTGGAGAAGCAAACAATAATAACCTTTTGAACTACTTGAGTACATGTTTATTGCTTTATAATTTATATAGTTTTGACAGTATTCTTTCAAATTTCTTCTCCTTCGATCCTCAATCCAAAGTTTCATGGAGAGAAATTGAAGCTGACAAAGTTAAACCACATAGGCTTCAAGACATTCTATTTGCTGGTACAGGAAATAAAAATAAGTATAAATTTGGCCCAGTGGTGGACAATTCTATTAGAGTCTGGAAAAGGGTTGAAAGGCTGATGGGAGGACCTTTCAAATTTTGTAACACCACACCCTTATGGCACAATTTTAATTTTTGTATGTGGAAATCGGCCATTTGTCCAGCCTTCTTGGTCTTCACTGGGCATAAACACATGCGGCGACTTATATGATAACCAGGGGCTCTGCGCACTTCAAGAACTAAGAACGAAGTTCTGTTTACCAGCTTCCTCATATTTTGTCTTTTTATGGAGTTCCCTGGGGATCCCCCATTTCCTCTCATCCTATGTGGGATTGGATCACACCATCCTCAGGGGTACATTTCCCGTACAACTATATAGCTCGCTGCATCGTTGGAGAAATCAACTAGCTAGTCACGACTGTTTCCCGAAACCGTATGTCGCAAAGTATCGTTCAACCACGTTGGTTTATGACGTCTCGCACGTGGTGGACTAATAACTTATTTTAATTAATCTGTTTGAGATCGAATTAACGCAAGATTTTGTCATATAAGTTACAGACATGGCATCTGAAGACCATTTCTAATTTTCTCAGTTATTTTGCTTTATTACCAGACTCAATATTTGGCTCGTTCTTACATAGTAGAGCACGTTCGCACATGCGCAGTCTTCAAAAACTGTGCTTTAAATCTCTTGACAAACTAAAAGACGTAAATTACATTTGTATGTATTCTAAATAAATAACACGGGTTGTACTGAATGTCAGCTTGCTTGTTTTGCTAAAGATAAGGATTTATTCAGTCTGCATCTCATGTAAACTAGAAACTATACAGCTCGAGAGCTGTCCTTCCAACCACAGAAGTTTGCGATGCTGTTTGCGAACGTTCGTTGGAACGATGGTTTCGGGAAACACCAAATCGTTGAACTATGCTGATAACGACGGAACTTGCGACCGTAGTTGGCTAATGATGCTTTCGGGAAACGCACCCCTGGTCGGCCTTCTGTTTCTTTAATATATGGTAAACTTAATGATCACATTGCTAAGCCTCTTTCTATTAAATCTATCTGGAATCGTGAATTATCTGATTTGAATTTATCTGTCGACTGGGAGAGGGTGTGGTCTAATCTAATCTTAACTTCAAAAAATGTGGCTCATCGTTTTATTAATTTCAAAATCATCCGTAGGGCATACATAACTCCTTACAAGAGGTTCAACATGAAACCGCAGTCAGCCTATAACTGCCATATCTGTAACACTTTATCATCAAGTACTTTTCTTCATATGTTTTGGGAGTGTCCAATTGTTGTCAACCTATGGACTAATGTAAACTTGGTTTTGTCCTATTTACTACAAATTGATTATGTCTAATCCGGGTTTATGTCTTCTCAATGAGGATTCTGATCTCTGTATAAGTTCATTGCAAAAGAGAATGTTGTTTGCTGGGTTTACAGCTGCAAAGAAGACAATAATACAGAACTGGTTCACTCCGCACATGTGTGCAAAAACATATTGGATTCATAGCTTACATAAAATAGTGACTTGTGAATGTACAACAGCGCGAATTAACAAGGCTAAACCTAGTACCATTGATGCATGGCAATGTTTTTCTTCCAACATATTGGACTATATAAAGGAATGACTATATAAGTTTCATATTGTTAAATTATGGATAATATGTCTGTTTGTTTGAATGGATGTTATTTCTAAAGACAATAAAAAGTTGATCACAAATTTCTTCTCCTTTTCTCATCACTTTCTGCAGTTTTCATGAATTGTTTATTTTGCCAACGGTTTGCCTAACGCGCAGTTGTTTAGCAGACACCGCAGATGTCAGTCTGCTCAAAAGGCGGAAGATGTTAAAGATTCTGTGAATTTCTCTGCCGTTTCCTGGCATTCTGTTCTGCTGCCGTGCACACAGACATATAATCTTTTATTAATCTCTGCTTCTGCTCCTCCAATCTTCTCAAACCCTCAAGTCCAAACAAATAAACCACCCAAATTTTATCTGCAGTCACCTCTCCAGCCCTCCGAGGGAAATCTGAGGGATTGCCTGGCTCCTCCTCTCAGTCTTCTCTAGAAAACTTTAGAGAGTTATGTGAGGTTAAGTGAGGAATTCACAACTCTGTAGATAAAGAGTCAGGGAAGTCGGAGAGCCTGGATTGGCACTTATAGTCCCAGCCAAAGCTTTGATTATTGTCCTAGTTTGCATTTGAACACTACAGTGGTTGACAAAGAAAGAACACTATGTTTTAAGGAGGGAACTTAACAATGAAAAACAGATTCAGAATCGATTTACAATGCAGGGTCTCAACTACAGTGTTTTCAGATCATGTCCCATTGTTTAAAATTACAAAGGAAAACACATGGATCGTGGTGATGGAGGCTTCACATTGGGATAGCAGGAAAAAGTGAAAAAGAAGTGTGCTTAATTGCATTGAATGTGCACTTGTAGTGTACTTCAAATCTTAAAAGTATATAAAAATAAAATAAAAAACCTGGACTTTCAGATAATACAATAATAATGAAATAAAAGGCCACTTAAGTGTATTTCAAGAGAGTAAGCACTATGTTTCAAGTCCACTTTTAAAAAGTAATGCATTGTGTTGCCGTGCTTTAAAGAAGTACTCTTACTAACATCCCACATCAGACGGGAAACCGATTTGATTTGCTGGGTTTGTGGAGCAGATACTGTATATGAATCAGGTTACTAGGTCCATGAAATCCTTCACTCACGTGCACATTATCATTAAATCATTCTAAACACCGAAACGAACAATAAATGTAATTGTTCTAAGAACCAGGCCAGAGACGTGCAGCACGGAGAGCACAGTATCAAACCAGAGGGAATTATGTGACCTCTAAAGGTTTTATCCAAAAGCCTTTCTGACAAATATAATTTTAGATGACTATTAGCACAATATATTGGATATTAATATATTAAAATAGCAATGTGAACCAGCACAAAGCTACCAAATGTGAGGTCAGTGTTTGAAATGAATACAATGAATAACAATGCGTTTGCATTTGGAATGAGAAAAATATCTGAGCTGCTGGGTCTTCAAAAAGACTGACTCTCAAAGCTACTTGAGTTACTTAAAGATTGATTTTTGTGTGTGTGTGTGTGTGTGTGTGTGTGTGAACCGTGTTTAAACAGAGGACATGTTCCCTGAATCCTTAAGTCGACTGACAGTGAGTTATGTCTTTACTCTCTCAAAAAATAAGGTTGCAGGGATGGACTGGCCCTAAGTAGTCCTGGGACTTTTCCCAGTGGGTTGGTCGACTTGACCCAGCTTTTCGAAACCAAATTTAGATATAAATTAAATTTAGAAAGAAAAAGTGCAGACACCATCAGAGTGGCCCAATTAAGCCATGGTGGAGGATCCTGGCATAATATGTTCTCTTGGGCCTCCCCACACGCAGACCTCAGACACACGATCCACTTCTCAAACACACATTCAGGGCAGATTTCCAAGATTGCACACGGCCTAAGTTCTGCCCATCCCTCTTGGAAATAATTTATGGCAGCAGTTTTTTTGGTTTGTTTTTTTTGTTCTAGCAGTTTCCTGTGCTGTACTTCTCTCCCCGTCGCTGACGGCCTCATCCCCCCTCTGCTAATGTGTCTCACCAGCTATATCCAAACATGCTTGAGGATTTGATGTTCAGTACAGTCGTATAAGGTAAAGGTCAAGTCAATCAAAATAACTGCAACCAAATGCGGCAAGATATATAGTTTACTGAAAACAGAGTTGCATTATTATTATTTTTACATCATGTCACGACCAGGTGCCATGTGTTAAAATGACAAGCAATAAAAGCTCAGTCTGTTCAGTTGAATTGTGCTGCCTTTGCAGTGTAAAACATCTATTTGAGACGGCAAAATATACAGAACATTTGGGCAAGGCATCGACTCCACAAGACCCCTGAACGTGTCCTGCATGTGGTTTCTGGCACCAAGACATTGGCAGCCGATCATTTAAATCCTGTAAGTTGCGAGATGGAGCCTCCATGGATCGGATGTGTTGGTCCAGCACATCACATAGATGCTAAATCGGATTGAGATCTGATGAATTTAGAAGCCAAGGCAGCGCTGGATTAGCTTTCGCTCCCCCCGTGACCCTGACGCCGGTTCACCGGTTGTCCTTCCTTGCACCATTTTTGGTAGGTATTAACCACTGCATACCAGGAACATCCCCTAAGACTTGCCATTTTGGAGATGCTCTGACCCAGTCGTCTAGCCATCACTATTTGACCCTTGTCAAAGTCACTCAGATCTTTTTCGCTCGCCTATTTTTCCTGCTTCCAACACATTCAATTCAAGAACTGACTGTTCACTTGCAGCCTAATGCTTATCAACAGAAATGACCATTAAACACTGTTTTCTTCATCCGCCTGGATAATGAGAAGCACTTTTTTTTTTCATTAGCACTTTAACACCTCTTTTTTGCATTTAAAAAGCAACACAACACACAACAGTATTCAACTGCAGAGCAGCAATGCTGTCAAATGAAAAGAAGGCAGGATCTAGAATCTATTTTACTGGAAGTGTTACAACTCATCGTGGAAAAATAATTAATTAAAGGTATTTGTAGCAAGGTTTAAAGTTCAGGGAAGAAGGAGACCAGGACTGGCGAACGTTCAACAAACTTTAAACAACTTTTAAACAAACAAAAAATGAAAGTAAAGCGGCAGCCCCTCATGGACGACACCAAAAAAACACCAACATAAATAGTCCAAGGCTGGTCCTCTCTTGTCTTGCACTGTCGTCCTTCCTCCTTTTATCCTTCCAGATCTCCTTCCGTGAGAATAGAGACCGGTGTGGCGCGCAGGTGACACTCATTAGAAATTGCGTCACTGGCCTCGCTCCTCTCCTAAGGCTCTCGGCCTCGCCCTGCTTGCCCCAGTATTTTTCAAAACTTCCTATTTTTCTAAATTGTTACGGAAAAGACTAGGCGCAAGGTGCAGGATAATTCAGCAAGAACTATATTTAATATCAAATACTCAGGAAAATTCAGGAAACATAGTCCCAAAGTCCCCCTGTGGTGAAAATCAGGCTTTTAATAGTGTTTATGTGTCTATGTGGTGTTTTTAATGTGCTTTTAGACAAACCATGTGTAAATTCACAAGTCATCAGTATTGCTGAGTATTTTCTCCTTAAAACTGCAGTGAATCAAAGACAGTCTCAAAATCGTGGTTTGGTGTTGCTGACGTCACAAACTACCTTGTAACCAATCAGATCAATGCGTGATCGTCCATGAGTGGATCTCTGAGCTGGTGTGAGTGAGTGGAGGCGGGGCTCATTTGCATATTCATAGAACCACGTATACTAAATGAAGCACGGGTGTAGAGTTACATTCAAGCAATTTTAAGGCATGATGATTATTTTTTCAATGAAAATTTTTTTTTAAATATGTCGTTTTGGTGATCAAAGATGAGTTTAAGGGATACAATTATTGACCACAGGGGGACTTTAAATACACAGGGAGACATAATGATTGACAGGTGAACATAATTAGTAACCAAGAGGGGAAACTAAGGACTAACCAAGACTAAACTGAATTGGAGAAACAAGAGACAAACACATGGGAACAAAAGGCAACTAAATTAAGCATAATCCTTGACGCCGATTGAAGAAGGTGGGGTAGATTTGCAGCACAAACAACAAAACAAACAGCCTTTAATCTGAATCCGTAACTTTGAGGAGATCGTAGGAGAAATGTGGGAGAGTAGCAAACCAACAAAATTGACAGGAGTATAAATGGCAAACATAACCATACAAAAGAGGACATAATCAGTAACCAAGAAAACCAAAACTAAACAGTGCAGGGAAACAGGAACTAAAGGAAACGTACCAGAACATCAAATTAACAGGTGTTATTTATTTGATAAATATAACCTATTACTATTTTTATTTTTGGGCTTGACAAGAATAGGTTTTCTCTCTTCCCAGTCTGTTAGTGACGCTCTGTTTAGTTCGAAGCTCCTGAAAAGCACAATGTGCTCTGATTGGTCAGCTGGACCAGTGTGTTGTGATTGGCCAAGTGCTTCGAGCGTATTTGGGAAATGTCCCGCCCCTTACCATAACTGCGACTTTCAGCACACAACTAGCACAACTCAACCAGGCCTCGGCCCTTTATTTTGCGGATGCCTGTTCAGAAACAGTAAATAAAGTTGAAAAAAGCATAATAAGCATATTTCTTGCTTTCTTGCATATTCCTTGCAACAGTTCAGGTGTTGCAGAAACTTGAAGACCAATAGTGATTTTGCCCATCATATTTTCATTTTAGTGTCTTAATGCAAAGAATATTTCAATAAAGCAAAAATGTAGATGAAAAAAGGTAGATAAATAAAATAAAAAAAGGTATCCGTTAGGTTTATATGTCATTAATGATACAGAGCCACATTACTATGGAAGTAGGGCAATTATACTACCAGAATGAAGTACAGATCACTGCAGTTCACCTCTGTCAATATCAATCTCATTTTTATGTGGATTAAACAGAATCAAAAGGAAATAAATCCAGGTGAAACGACAGAGAGATTTGTGGGCCAGTGAGCGTGAGTACAGTTGATTGGCTGGATTGAGAGCAGGGAAGCACGACTGTGTTTGAAGCGAATGTGAATTATTAGGATTACTGACATACAGTAGGTGGGAATGTGACACACGTGACAGAAAGGCAATCTCGGAAATACTGTCATGCACAGACATGCACATTTTGGGCGACAATATCAATTACTGTCCTCTGAAGCCAAGGCACAAATTGCAGAAGGATTAGGGTAGTCTGAGCCCCTTAATTAAGATTTGAATCCATGGCCTAGTGACTACACATGCTCTGATGTTCCCCTTTTGAAAAAAAGGGGCTTAATTGAGCTGAATGTGCACTTGTAGTGTACTTCAAATCTTCAAAGACAACACTGTACTTGCAGATAATACAGTATAATTAATGAAATAAAAGACCACTTAAGTGTACTTGAAGTTAGGAACACTTTCATGACTGTTTCTCACCACAGTTAAGTACATTTTTACATTTTAAGTTCAACTTTTTTTTTTTTTTTTTTTTTCTTGAATGTCAATTGTTTAAATATGTTGTCATGCTTTAAAGAAGTGCACTTATTTTGACAAACAAAGCACATGCAATTTTAGCTGTAGTGTGTTTTTCGACTGTACATTTAAAGTTAACCCTATATTAAACCCTTATGTTGTGTTCTGGTCATTTTGACCCGGAGAGGATTTTCTTTTTCTTGAAAATGTTAGTTAATGTTATCGTATTGGAAAAAAAACTTAATGACTTTGCTCAAAAGGGGGATATTTCCCCCAAAAAAAAAAAAATCTCTTGTTCTGCTATATTATCTCCAAATACTGGATTCAATCTTTTTATCAACTTGTTTTCTTTCAATTTTGAATGTATTTTTTTAAACTGACTTATTGTAGGTCTCACTGATCTGAGCTTTTTGCTTATATTGGGCAAAAATGACCATCCGCTGAAACTGAATGGGGGAGTTTCAAAAAAAGAGAAACATTTAAAGGACACCTATACCGTGAGCTCTATTCAGGCTGTGGCATTCATTTAGGGAGTAATATAATTACCAGGTACATGCAAACAACATGAAAGTCTCTCTCTCTCTCTCTCTCTCTCTCTCTCTCTCTCTCTCTCTCTCTCTCTCTCTCTCTCTCTCTCTCTCTCTCTCTCTCTCTCTCTCTCTCTCTCCCACACATACACAAAATACATGGCATAAGTTTCAACTTTTTATTCTAGCTTCATGCATTCTTTTTTTATCAAAACTTGAATGTGGGCAAGTTTAAAAAAAGCAATATTTTGAACTAAAAGCTGAGAAAATCTCGTTTTTGTCAAGGACGATAGATAGATAGATAGATAGATAGATAGATAGATAGATAGATAGATAGATAGATAGATAGATAGATAGATAGATAGATAGATAGATAGATAGATCTTGTTCATTATGCTTATCCACACAACTATCTTAGCATCACACTAAAGTATGACAGCAGAGCTGTTGCCTATGTAGCATGCAGAGTCCACTCAATTCCTTAGCGCTCTCTCTAGCTGTTTTAAATGCAAAAACGTCCCCTAAGAGGGTAGCAGTCTATGTAGACAATAGCCTGTCAGGCATTCACTGGGGTTTGAACTGAGCTGGTGTCAGTTATGTAACTGCTCTCTTCAGATCTCCCTTGCTGATATTTTGACAGTGCAGGATTTGAAGGGCACAAATCTCAGGTCTTAATCTTATGCCGGTGTGCCACACTCTGGCCTGAAGCAGTGTGTGTGTGTGTGTGTGTGTGTGTGTGTGTGTATGTGTGTGTGTGTGTGTGTGTGTGTGTGTGTGCTCAAGCTGCCACTTGATTTGTCTTAACCACATTAACACACATACATAGCCATACGCAAGTCCCGTCGGAGTATATTACTCTTGGCATAACGGTAAGTTTTCTAGTACGCACAGCATTACATCACAGGCTTACAAGCACACACTAACATCTATGAGCAGAGGCGATTCCACACACACCGTGTTATGAGTTATAAACTCAGACTTTAAAATCCCTGTTTCTTGTTGATCACCATTGTATAACCCTGCACACGTGTATTCACTATCAGACATGTTCTTATAACTAAAGGTCTTAGGACGAGGAAAAGCTGCAGCAGTGCTGTGCACCATTCAGAATCAAATGGAGAATTGCCTAAAGTTGAATTTAAGGCACAAGAAATCGATTGTAATGAAATTCAAAGAAATTCATAAAACTGCTGTATGCTTTTAATAATACATTTTACTAATACTCTAATGAGAGTTAGGCATGTAGTTGCAAAGTTACTTATAGAAGAATGTCTAAAGTGGACCATCAGAATAAAGTGTTACCATTATATTCCTTTATTATGTGACTATGTTGTATTTCATTTATTTGCAAAAGTAAATTCATCTTTACTGTCATTCAATTTCAAATTTCCAACACAGGCTCATTGGAAAAATGTTCCTGTGGCAAAATTTTTGCAAAATGCAAAATACATACCATTACGTACATATCACTGCAGTCACTAAAACAAATGAACACTGGAGGCAGTAAAACAGCAAACAAGTCTTATTTGCATGCGGCTCCTTGCACAATTATGTTATGATCTCAAAACACTTTAAACCATAGTGCATGATTTGTAAACGAATATATATTTGGAGTTTGCATCATTGAACCAGCTCCATATGTTCAGTTTTGCTTATGTATTAAGATTTCTCAGTAGCTCAGCTGCTTCAGAATTGTCCTTCTGCTCGGGTAAGCTCGGGTACGAAGTTACCCCGTGAAAGACGAATCACGCTCAAAGTTTAAAAACAAGCTAAAATGAATTTTTTTTTTAGCGAATTTGCTTTTGTTAACACTATCAGGTTTGTTTAGGGTATAGTGTAGTTGTACGTTATTTTAAAACGTGATAGAGCATTCATTTAATCTTTTAGCGCCACTCACCGGACATTTTAACTCAGAGCTGCAGTGATCCGTACAAACCTCCGACGTAATAAAACATTGCCATATTCACGTTAATCTGTTCCGGAAAAAAACTAAACACGCTTTTAGCGCCACTCACTGGACATTTTGAAACTGTCGCGAAACGTGCACGACGCAACGTATTTAGCGTTTTGCAAAAATGTTGCCACAGGTACATTTTTCGAATGAGCCTGGGCTGCATAAAGCTATCATATGACTTTGGAAGACTGAAATATAATTCAAAAGAAAGACTATAGTGGTGCCTTTAGTGACTACTTTCCCCAGACAGCAACATAGTGTCGGACCAGATCCGGCCCACATCTGGGCCTTGTGGAATCCACATGTACCAGATGTGTTCCGGATCTGGGCCGACACTATGTTGCTGTCTGGGTTATGGTCCTTTTCGTAACTATGAATTGTTATTTTATAGAAAATAGCCTTTTCCATTATTCCACTATTACTTACAGCAGTCAGTTTTTGAAGAGTGAGTGAGTGAGTGAGTGAGTGAGTGAGTAATGACAGCATTTTAGTTTATGAGTGAAATATTCAGTTTAAGCATTTTGCCTAGGATAGTTGAATATACACAGGAAGTGATGGGAGAAAAGAGACAGGAACTGTGGTATATGGCTCTGACACCAACTGTTATTTTATTTATAAAGATAGACAAACTGTATAAATGGTATGAAGTGTAACAAAAAAAATTACTTTAATCATTATATTTGGTAGAATTCAAAATAATTAGGAAGCTTTGTTTTAAAAAAAAATACCACAATCACTGACGGTCCCATCTGGACTGGATTTAATTTCTCAAAGGGTGTTAGTTAACCGAACAACAGTAGATAATTTGCTTTGTAATGTTTGCCAAGGTTCTGTGAAGAAAAGTTTCAGGTGGGACTGAAGTCACAATCAACAAAACACAAACTTTACCTGACCTCATCAAGGAACACTCATTAGTGCTGTTGTTAGAATTTCAATTTTGTTTAGTTCCATGTCACTGCTTCTGTTTATTTTAGTGGTTCTCAATCCTCGTCCTGGAAGACTCGAGGGGCCTACATTTGATTTTACGATCATTTCTCAAATGTGCGTATGTGTGATTCAGAGAGCGAACTTACACACAAAAAATTTTGTGTACGCCTCTCTTCCAGATCAAATTTCCACCAGTAAACATCCAAGTTCTTTACTTGAAAATGTATTGGCAATAATTCCAAATACCTGCAGTACTCTGACTCTCTGCCAGAAGGAAAAGTGTGTACGTCTCTGCTTAGACCCTAATTTGGCGCTAAGCACTTCTCCACATCAAAGACTGTTTTTATGAATATGAAGATTTTAGTGTACGCACACTCTAATTTCAAATCTATGTGTACAAATTGTGTCACCGGTGCAGGCCGGGGCGGACTCGGATGACCAGCCGCCCCTGACTCCAGACACCACCGTGAGGAGCCGACACCACAGGCACGCGACAGACGGACAAAGGAGGAGGCAAGTAGTTTAGTTCACAAGCAACAATCTTTATTGAATAATAATCAACTTGGGGAAAGAATGAGCAACTCTTGTCTTCTAAGGCTATTCGGCCGGAGTAGCCGCTGGATCGACTATTCACTGTCTTCGAGACCCAATGGTGTAATAGTGGCTGGGAAGGCTTACTCCACAGCGTTGCTGCACATCTGCAGGATTCAGACAGTAAATAACAGGCAATGTTTCTTCGCTCAGCAGTAGATTCTCTTATCAGGACATGCAAGGGAAATCGTAACTTTAAAACTCACTTCACAGCGTTGCTGCACATCTGCAGGACTCAGACGGTAGGTAACAGGTAAGGTTTCTTCTCTTAACAGCAGCTTCTCTTACCAGGACATGAGAGGGAAATTGTGACTTTAAAACTCACTTCACAGCGTTGCTGCACATCTGCAGGACTCAGACGGTAGGTAACAGGTGGGCTTTTCTTCTCTTAACAGCAGCTTCTCTTATCAGGTCGTGAGAGGGAAATTGTGACTTTAAAACTCACTTCACAGCGTTGCTGCACATCTGCAGGACTCAGACGGTAGGTAACAGGTAAGGTTTCTTCTCTTAACAGCAGATTCTCTTATCAGGTCGTGAAAGGGGAATTGTGACTTTAAAACTCACTTCACAGCGTTGCTGCACATCTGCAGGACTCAGGCGGTAGGTAACAGGTAAGGTTTCTTCTCTTAACAGCAGATTCTCTTAACAGGTCGTGAGAGGGGAATTGTGACTTTAAAACTCACTTCACAGCGTTGCTGCACATCTGCAGGACTCAGACGGTAGGTAACAGGTGGGCTTTTCTTCTCTTAACAGCAGCTTCTCTTATCAGGTCGTGAGAGGGGAATTGTGACTTTAAAACTCACTTCACAGCGTTGCTGCACATCTGCAGGACTCAGGCGATAGGTAACAGATAAGGTTTCTTCTCTTATCAGCAGATTCTCTCGTCAGGACATAAAAGGGAAATTGTGACTTTAAAACTCACTTCACAGCGTTGCTGCACATCTGCAGGACTCAGGCGGTAGGTAACAGGTAAGGTTTCTTCTCTTATCAGCAGATTCTCTTAACAGGACGTGAGAGGGAAATTGTGACTTTAAAACTCACTTCACAGCGTTGCTGCACATCTGCAGGACTCAGGCGGTAGGTAACAGGTAAGGTTTCTTCTCTTAACAGCAGATTCTCTCGTCAGGACATAAAAGGGAAATTGTGACTTTAAAACTCACTTCACAGCGTTGCTGCACATCTGCAGGACTCAGACGGTAGGTAACAGGTGGGCTTTTCTTCTCTTAACAGCAGCTTCTCTTATCAGGTCGTGAGAGGGAAATTGTGACTTTTCCACAACCATACGATTCTTCATGAGACTTGAACTTTCAGAGAGAGGGAGAGGATTATCAGGAGCCTTCAATGAGGAATGACTTCACGACAATATTCAGGGGAAGAGAGGACAATACAAAACATTACTTCACCAGTTCAGTTGTATCGTTCTGGGATTTAGATAGAGACCAGTAGATCATCTCACAAGAATGAAAGCAGGTGTTGGAAGACTCTTCTCAGCATAGCACACAGCACTCGTGTTCACTACAAATCCACAGCATTAATTCAGCGTGCATCAGGTAAGGCAAACAACTGCAAATCACTCACACAGTAGGGCTGATCAGAAGCCTCGCTTCATCCATGCATTTCAACGGAAATATTCACTCTCAATTCCTCTCCAATGTATCTGAAACAGATGTCCTCCTCAACAGTAAATTTCACATTCACAGTCTTTTCTTCAAGCTTTACATTTGATTCAATGATGAAATTAATTCACTTATCTTTCTTCCTTCCTCTTCCATAGCAGATCCAAGCAGCAGTTCAATCCAGTAGTATTCCACAACAGTTACAGGAGATCTTCTACCCCAAAACACAACTGAGACCCAGCCAAACAACTGATCAACTGAACACCGATCAACCTTTACCAGTTCCAACCTTCGCACTAACTCGACTCTGAATGGCTCTTTTATCCTCCTCTTGTGAAGCGGAAAGCCTGTACAAACACCGCTCCTCTCTCTCCCTCACACCTGTCGTGCATCAGCTGTAATTAGTTCGCGCAATATCTCCGCTACACCCGGAACCGGAGTGAGGTGTTACACCAAAATAATTCCCCTCGGGAAACATGGGAAGAAAACAAAGGTTCCGCTTTTCCCCGCATTTTGTCACCCGTGACATCCCCCCTTGCCAATCGGTTCTAGTCCCTGGAACCGGTCTTCTCTAATGCCATTCGCCATATCTTTCAGGCGGCTGTCCTTGGTTGTCCCGCTGGGACCGTCGGGGTGGCGTGGGTGAAGCCGCTCGGGCCTCTACTTCGGGATTCCGCTGGGGGCGTCGGGGTGGCGTGGGTGAAGCCGCTCGGGCCTCCGCTTCGGGGTTCCCTGGGACTATTGCCCACCCTACCATGGGCACATTGGGAGCAAGCGGCGCACTTTGTATTTCAGCCGCTGGCTGTGGATAGTTTGGACATGGACGGAGCAAATTTCGATGAAGTACTCGTATAGGTCCCGGTTTTCCCTCAGGCCGTACCGAGTAGACTGGAGCATCAGGCCCCTGCCGGTGCTCCACCACATATGGTGTCGATTCCCAACGATCATGGAGCTTCCCTTTCCCTGGACGTCGGTTGTCCCTTACCAGCACTCGCTCTCCAGGCAGTAAAGGAGCTTCTCTGGCAGTTCGATCATACAGTCGCTTGTTCTTAGCTGCTGCAGCACTCAAATGGCCTGAAACTCGCTTGTATGCATTTAGTAATTGTTGGTGGTGTCGATTTACCCAGTCCGTGGTGTTGTACTCTCCTTCGGTGGTCTCGGTGCCCAGAAGCAAGTCTACAGGTAGACGTAGATGACGCCCAAACATGAGGTAAGAAGGGGCATACCCGGTGATGCTGTGCACGCTATTGTTATAGGCTTGTAGTAACGTAGGGAGGCTCTCGGCCCATTGACACTGCTGCTCACTTTCCAATGTTCCCAATAGCCCCAACAGGGTCTGATTGAATCTTTCACATCCTCCGTTGCCTTGGGGGTGATACGAAGTCGTGTGTGTCTTTCGACAACCATAGAGCTGGCTCAGCTCCTGTATGACTCGGGACTCAAAATTTGGACCTTGGTCCGAATGGAGGGTCTCTGGACAGCCGAACGGCTGTATTACCGTTTTCCAAAGGGCATTGGCTGTAGTCACTGCCGTCTGGTCTACTGTGGGGGCGGCCCAGGCGTACTTGGTAAACAGATCCGTCATTACCAGGATGTTTTGGTATCGATCTGCGGGTCTCCCTAAGGTCAGGAAGTCAATCCCTATAATATGTAGAGGTGCCTTCGGCCGAAAAGGGACCAGTGGGGCTCGAGGTTCCTTCCGGCGTTTAAACAGCGTACACCGTGGACAACTCTGAACGAACTCTTCAACTTTCTTCTCCATCTTCGACCAGTAGAAATACCTCCTCAGCAATGACAAAGTCTTTTCTTGGCCCTGATGGCCAGCATGGGTGTGATAGGCAGCCAACAGCTCTTGGACTTGGTCCTCTGGGACCACCACTTGGTACCTGGTTTCCTGAGTTCTTTGATCTCGCAGTGAACGACAGATTACCCCACTTCTAATCCGCAGTCTCTTCCACTGCTTCAGGAGCTGTCGTACTCCCACTGTCTGAGCCTGCCTTTCCTCGGCTCGCAGCCTGAATCCTCGCCTGAGATGCGAGGCGACCTGGCACAGGTCTTCGTCTCCTTGCTGTAACCTGCTCCACCGTCCGGGGTCCCATCCCCAACTGGACGGAATGTCCCCCTGGGTCCCGGGAGCTTCCACGACCGCCACCAACAATTCATCCTCTTGACCAAGGGCATCGAGGTGCGTTTGACCGTTTCTCTGAATGGCTGGGAGTCTGGACAATGCATCAGCATTCGCGTTTTCTCTGCCGGGTCGATACTTGAGCTGATAGTCATAATTAGCAAGCTGAGCCACCCACCGCTGCTCCACTGCTCCCAGCTTAGCAGTCTGTAAATGAACTAGAGGATTATTGTCCGTGATCACAGTCACCTTAGCTCCCCACAGGTAGTCTTTGAATTTCTCGGCCATGGCCCATTTCATGGCTAGCAACTCTATCTTGAAGGAACTGTAGTTTGCTGCGTTCCGCTCTGCAGGATGTAAACTTCGACTGGCATAAGCGATTACCTTCTCCACTCCTTGTTGCTCTTGGGCTAATACCGCCCCCAATCCTGCATTGCTGGCATCGGTATACAGGAGAAATGGCTGAGTGAAGTCTGCATAGGCCAGGATAGGGGCCCTCAAAAGCTCCTGCTTCAAATTTTGAAAGGCTGTTTCACATGCTGAGTCCCATTGCACCGTCGATGAGCCTTTGCCACGGGAACGTCCAGTACCAGCAAGAAGCTGGTTCAATGGCTTAGCAAGCCCAGAGAATCCTTTAATAAATCGTCGATAATATCCTACGAAGCCTAGGAAGGACCGTACTTGTCTCACTGTTCGTGGGGGCTCCCAACCTTGGACTGCTGCAACTTTCTCTGGGTCAGGGGATATACCGGCAGCACTGACTCGATGTCCCAGGAACTGTACCTCTTTGCGAAACAACTGGCATTTATCTGGCCTCAACTTTAGCCCATATCTCTCCATGGCCCGAAAGACATTCTCCAAGTGATGCAGGTGAGTTTGAAAGTCAGGGGAAAAAACGATTACATCGTCCAAATAGACCAGCGTGGACTCCACTAGTTGCCCTCCCAGGCATCGCTGCATAAGTCGCTGGAAGGTTGCGGGAGCGTTGCACAACCCGAACGGCATCCGGTCCCACTCGAATAGCCCAAACGGTGTGGTGAAGGCAGTTTTCTCTCTGTCACGGTCATCCATCTGTACTTGCCAGTATCCGCTGGCCAGATCCAAAGTCGAATACCATGCTGCTTGAGTCAAACTCGTGAGTGAATCTTCGATCCGCGGCAACGGGAATGCATCTTTCTTGGTCACACTATTGAGCTTACGGTAGTCGACACAAAATCTCCAGGCTCCCGTTTTCTTCTGTACTAGGACAATCGGGGCTGCCCATGGACTACTACTTTCTCGAACAATCCCTCCATCTAGCATCCCTTTTAGCAGGGCACGGACTTCAGTGTAGAGAGTGGGGGGCACCGGACGGTACCGCTCCCGACTAGGTGTGGCTTCTCCGGTGGGTATTTGGTGCTTAATCACTCCTGTACAACCATAGTCTTCCTCATGGGTTGAGAACACATGTTTCCACCTCTTCAGGAGCTCCTGGAGCTGTAACACTTGTCCTTCCTCCAGGTCCTCACCCTTCAAAGACTCCCCCATCAAATGGGTCGGCATTTCCCCTCTCACAGGGCCTGTACTGGCCTCCACTGGACGGACGGCAACTTCTACCACCGCAGGGCTCACCTGCCTGAAACAAACATCTTGTTGCTCTTGGACTTGGACAGGACGGACAGATGAAACTCGAACCAGACGTTGGTGTCGACGAAGGAGTACTGGGTAGGGATGGGCATTTCGCACCTTCACTGAAACTCGCCCTCGTCGTATAACCGCTAGCCCATGGGCTACTTCGATGGGTTGACAATCTTCATGGGGCTCTACCAGGACACAGTTACCTGACTCACGGGGTCCAGCAGGCACTCGGACCCAGAGAACAGCCTCGCTCCGGGCTGGAACAGACAGAGCGTACCGGCAGGTGACTCGACCGATATCTTCCCGCTCTTGCACCTGACTTGCTGCATGAACTCTTCGGCAATCGGCCAGGATCTGGTCCCAGTCCTGCCTCACTGCTAACGGGGACGTTCGGGCCGGTCGGTCTTTAAACAGCTCTTCCCAGCAATCCAGGACAACATTCATCCCTAGCAGTGCTCGATGGAGACCCAAGCAATGGTCCCGAACAATGACAACACCCTTCTGGTGGACAGGAACCCCTCGAACCAAAAAGTCTACCACGATGTACCCAGTATAAGGAATGTCCAATCCATTCGCTCCACGTAATGTGAGTCTTGAAGTTTCCGTCCTGTGAAGCCGATGATCCGCGAATAACTCCAGAGCCAGACTCTCTGAAAACAATGTGACCTGAGAACCTGTATCGACCAGACAATTAATCTTCATTCCATTAACTTGAACTTCTACGGTGGGACAACGCCCAACCCAGTCGTCTCTCATCACAGGAACAGAACAAGGGTCTCTTGAAGGGGTCCCGGCCACTTGACCCACAGTGACCGGTGGGACTAAAAACCCCCTTGAGAACTTCGACGACGGTCGCACTGGCGGCTGATGTGTCCCGGATTTCCACAATTGATACAAATGGGTCGACCCTGATGATCCCACTGAAACCGGGGGCCCATCGGACGCGGAGGGCGGCGTACCGGTCCTTGCCCCTCCTCTGAATATGATCTTCCTCGCCCCATCGGCCCACCTTCAACTCGACCTCGATGAAGCTCACCCAAAAGATTCCGAGACAATTCTGCCATCTGTCCCTTAACATCCTCCAGTAATTCTGTCCTCAACTTCTGCTTCCACTCACTTGACTCAACAGGCGCGGGCACTGTGGCGCTGCTGGCCGCCACACGAACCGGTGTCCGAGTCGTCTCTCCCTGATCTGACTCCAACGCCAGGGCCTCTTGTCGAAGAGCCTCAAAAGACATAATGGGGTCTCGTCGAAGCTGGAGCCGTATGCCCTGACGCACCGGTCCTTCACGCAGCCCCAAAACAAACTGGTCTCTCAATAAGCCCTCTCCTTCTCCCAGTCCATGATCTTGTCGACCTTTCAGCCGGCCAAACTGCTCTCGCAGTTTCAGGGAGTATGCTCGCAGAGTCTGCTGAGGCCCCTGCTGACAGTTAAAGAACTGGGCACGAAGGATGGCTACCGGGGTAGAATCTCCATATACTCCAGACAAGAAATCAAAGATATTCTTCACAGTGGCCCGCGTAGCTTCTGATGCAGCAAGAACTTCCCTTTTGGCTTCTCCTTCTAACGATCCTAGCACAAACTGTACCTTTTGCGATGCGCTCAGTCCTTGTAATCCAGCCAGATATTCCGTCTGCGCTTTCCAGTCCTGAAAACTCAGCTCCGATCCTGGTCCTCCATAGCGTTGTGCCCAAGGGGCTCCCATCATGATGGGCATTACTTGCGAACGAACTGATGGGGCCTCTTCGTCCACCATCGCGTACCTGTGGCCGCTACAACTCACGGTGGCAATCCTGCCGACTTACGCCAAATTGTGTCACCGGTGCAGGCCGGGGCGGACTCGGATGACCAGCCGCCCCTGACTCCAGACACCACCGTGAGGAGCCGACACCACAGGCACGCGACAGACGGACAAAGGAGGAGGCAAGTAGTTTAGTTCACAAGCAACAATCTTTATTGAATAATAATCAACTTGGGGAAAGAATGAGCAACTCTTGTCTTCTAAGGCTATTCGGCCGGAGTAGCCGCTGGATCGACTATTCACTGTCTTCGAGACCCAATGGTGTAATAGTGGCTGGGAAGGCTTACTCCACAGCGTTGCTGCACATCTGCAGGATTCAGACAGTAAATAACAGGCAATGTTTCTTCGCTCAGCAGTAGATTCTCTTATCAGGACATGCAAGGGAAATCGTAACTTTAAAACTCACTTCACAGCGTTGCTGCACATCTGCAGGACTCAGACGGTAGGTAACAGGTAAGGTTTCTTCTCTTAACAGCAGCTTCTCTTACCAGGACATGAGAGGGAAATTGTGACTTTAAAACTCACTTCACAGCGTTGCTGCACATCTGCAGGACTCAGACGGTAGGTAACAGGTGGGCTTTTCTTCTCTTAACAGCAGCTTCTCTTATCAGGTCGTGAGAGGGAAATTGTGACTTTAAAACTCACTTCACAGCGTTGCTGCACATCTGCAGGACTCAGACGGTAGGTAACAGGTAAGGTTTCTTCTCTTAACAGCAGATTCTCTTATCAGGTCGTGAAAGGGGAATTGTGACTTTAAAACTCACTTCACAGCGTTGCTGCACATCTGCAGGACTCAGGCGGTAGGTAACAGGTAAGGTTTCTTCTCTTAACAGCAGCTTCTCTTATCAGGTCGTGAGAGGGGAATTGTGACTTTAAAACTCACTTCACAGCGTTGCTGCACATCTGCAGGACTCAGGCGATAGGTAACAGATAAGGTTTCTTCTCTTATCAGCAGATTCTCTCGTCAGGACATAAAAGGGAAATTGTGACTTTAAAACTCACTTCACAGCGTTGCTGCACATCTGCAGGACTCAGGCGGTAGGTAACAGGTAAGGTTTCTTCTCTTATCAGCAGATTCTCTTAACAGGACGTGAGAGGGAAATTGTGACTTTAAAACTCACTTCACAGCGTTGCTGCACATCTGCAGGACTCAGGCGGTAGGTAACAGGTAAGGTTTCTTCTCTTAACAGCAGATTCTCTCGTCAGGACATAAAAGGGAAATTGTGACTTTAAAACTCACTTCACAGCGTTGCTGCACATCTGCAGGACTCAGACGGTAGGTAACAGGTGGGCTTTTCTTCTCTTAACAGCAGCTTCTCTTATCAGGTCGTGAGAGGGAAATTGTGACTTTTCCACAACCATACGATTCTTCATGAGACTTGAACTTTCAGAGAGAGGGAGAGGATTATCAGGAGCCTTCAATGAGGAATGACTTCACGACAATATTCAGGGGAAGAGAGGACAATACAAAACATTACTTCACCAGTTCAGTTGTATCGTTCTGGGATTTAGATAGAGACCAGTAGATCATCTCACAAGAATGAAAGCAGGTGTTGGAAGACTCTTCTCAGCATAGCACACAGCACTCGTGTTCACTACAAATCCACAGCATTAATTCAGCGTGCATCAGGTAAGGCAAACAACTGCAAATCACTCACACAGTAGGGCTGATCAGAAGCCTCGCTTCATCCATGCATTTCAACGGAAATATTCACTCTCAATTCCTCTCCAATGTATCTGAAACAGATGTCCTCCTCAACAGTAAATTTCACATTCACAGTCTTTTCTTCAAGCTTTACATTTGATTCAATGATGAAATTAATTCACTTATCTTTCTTCCTTCCTCTTCCATAGCAGATCCGAGCAGCAGTTCAATCCAGTAGTATTCCACAACAGTTACAGGAGATCTTCTACCCCAAAACACAACTGAGACCCAGCCAAACAACTGATCAACTGAACACCGATCAACCTTTACCAGTTCCAACCTTCGCACTAACTCGACTCTGAATGGCTCTTTTATCCTCCTCTTGTGAAGCGGAAAGCCTGTACAAACACCGCTCCTCTCTCTCCCTCACACCTGTCGTGCATCAGCTGTAATTAGTTCGCGCAATATCTCCGCTACACCCGGAACCGGAGTGAGGTGTTACACCAAAATAATTCCCCTCGGGAAACATGGGAAGAAAACAAAGGTTCCGCTTTTCCCCGCATTTTGTCACCCGTGACACAATGTTTTATAAATGATGGCCCAGCACTGCACATTTTCCAGTAGACACTCAGTTCACCCCCACATCTGAATATGCCTACTTCCCTACTGTACAATATGCAAAAATCAGTATGTTATGTGTTTATTATGTCTGACAATGCCAAAATGGCAGATGCATTATGTCCAGATTGTATTCATACTATACACATGCTGTATAGTATGCTTGAAGTGATCCTACAGTAAATCGTTCCTCCACAGTGCAGAAGAGTCACATTCAGTACCATGGAGAGCACCCCACTCTTAGGGTAGGCCAATACGGATGGTGCTGGAAGGCAGATACCACCCACCGAATATTATCAGGACCTTGGAGAGCTCCTTTCAAACACAGGTGCGCTGCATTTCCCTGCATCTCTCCACTGATTTATTGTCCCTCCTTCTTCCCCTTTCCCACTCTGTTAATGAAATTTAAAGGGGGAAATCACCTCTGGCAAAATTGGTTTTAAATAAAACTTGGCTGCCTTTTTTACTAATTTTAAAAAAAAAAAAAAAAAAAAAAAAAAGAAATCAGTACTACCTGACTAGAGAAAACAGAGAACAGGCCTTTTGCCAAATAGGTAGTAAAACTAACTACACTAAAATAAAATAAAATAAAATAAAACACCCATAATGCACTGAGCATGTCGCCGTCCAAGGCCACTCCCACCAGTCTGCTATGAATAAGTTTGACCAGATTCAAAGATCGTCTTGCTTTAGTTGGAAATACTTCTTAGCAAACTTTTAATTATAATGGTGATGATGTTGTTCCCAGGTCCAAGAATTCACAGAGTGAACGTTAAGCAGCAGTGAGCTACTTTAGGTTTCCAGTGAAGGATCCAGCTTGTTGTAGGCTGTGGCTAAAGGCTGCAAAGAATCTTAAATATATTAAATATTAAATAGGGAACGCAGCGACAGAAAATCTGAACAACCTCCGTGTTTGTAGTCAACATTTCAAACTGGATGACTGCGAACATCCGTTTCCCCCCGAAGCAAAACGCTGTTGCGTACAGGTAAGAAAGATGTTGCCACAGTGTTCCAGTTTTACCATAATGCTGTTTAAAGTGTAGACATAGTATTATATAATTTTCCGTGACAAACCTAACCTTATAATAACTATTTTGGTAATAACCCTCTGTCAATTAAACTGTCTGTCGGCAGAGATACACAAATGTGGAACTATAATCTGTGGTTTTCACAAAAGCTCTGGATCTTGTTAAAAGCTTTTGCTGAAAACAAAAACAAACAAAAAAACAAGAATTTTTCATTCCAGGTAACATGAAGAAAGAGTAAACATTGTTCATTGTTATATTTTACTTCCAATTTCACCATCTATTGGTGTTCTGCTCTGGTAAACCATGTTAAACCATGTTTCATTAGGACATGCTGACACAATACAATGTTTATAGAATGTAATTTTTCATTAAAATGCAGTCAATTCTCGGCAGTTCAGGTCTTGGAGGCTCTATGAGCTGACATCAGTTTCAGTGCTGGGGATCATACAGGAAAACTATACAACAGTTAGTTGAGGTACTCAAATGTGATTAGCGGAGGAGCATTTAAAGAGGGATATAACAGGTCAACAGGACTGGGACTTTGCACTATTTAAATAACTCCACTTTTCTGTATTTGCACGTTCCAGACAGACTGCGAGCCATTAATAATCCCACTGATTTTCATAAATCTGAATAAATTCTTTCTCATTGCAGATTCCGAAACTACTGTTTATTTGTACCCTGCACAAACAAAATCTACACCAACCCTTTCAATTGAATCTAATTTCCATTTGGATCATGCTCATTCGGATTGATCAAGGTGAGCAAGCTTTAGTGCGATTGAGCCATTTATCTTAATGTGGTCAAGTTTAGCCCACTCTTTCTGCAGCTTACATCATTATGCTTTTTGGGGGCAACAAGTGACTGTCTTTATGAGTGAGCCATTGAATCATTCATCCAATTTGTTAAAAAATAATGATTCATTCAGGAATTAAACAAAAGACCGCCTTTATAAACGAGTCATTGAATTATTCACTCAACTAAACAAAACAAGAACAAAGCACCTTTGCTGTGTTGCTCGCAGTGTTAATTGCATTGATGGAAAATGTTCTTCATAATTTTCATCAACAACATTTTTTCACTGACGAAAAGGAGACGATAACTAAATAAAAAACGGTTTTGAATGACAAAGACTATGAAGAAAAACGATTGACTTTTTCTTGAACGGAAAACAGAATGAGACGAAACTGTTGCGGAGGGACGATTTGGGAAGAGAATCAGTGAGAACCGATGTCCTGCGTGGTTGACGTGCACATTTGAATTGTAACGTGCTGATCTACCCGACAATACACTTGTATGAAAATCTGTGTCTGTATTGCATGTTCAAAACTTAATATTAACATATTAACAGCTATTTTTTCCACGAGTAAATTAGTTTGGAATTTTTTTGAGAAATGCTTAATTGATGCATTACAATTTAACTAAACCCATTAGATTTATGATTATGATATTTAGTTGACTAAAACTAAAACAATTCAGATGAGTAAAATGTGATTTAAAGGTGCATTAACCAACTTTTCATGTTAAAAATACCCGTTTTTCTAACCCATACATGCTTAAACAATTGCCTGATGGGCTGAATGAGGCCTTCTATGATCACTGCGATTGCCTCTATAATCCTGTACAGTAAAATAAATAAGAGGGATTCGGGACGGAATCGACTGGGCGTGACGTCATGCGCGTTCACGCTCACCTGGCTATGTCTGGCAGGTTTGTGTATTCGCCGCCATTATCTGCATCAGCGAAGACAACTCAAGCGACTTTTGCAAAAGTAGAAGATGGATTCAAAGAGACCGGCTTCTAGTTCATCCCAACCCCAATGCAAACTCCACGTAACCGCGTGCACAACTCTGGTTGCGGTTTCGCGTGTCGCCAGAACATAGTTTTGCATAGTTCTGCAAAAACTCAGAGACTTGCGCAATGCACCTTTAAGCTAAATATGTTTCAGTCAAAAGTCTATAGCTAAAACTAAATCAGAATTTGCAACAAAAATGAACACTGATTGCCCGTTGTGCAACGTTCCAACATAGCATCGTTTGTGAAAACTAAGTAACAGGCAATACTATGTCTAAAATGCAACTCTTCATTAACTTGTTTATTCATCTGTACATAATCTGTACATAAGCACATAATCGTGCCGTCTGGTCAATGCTCTGGTCAATGCACTAAGAGACACATTTGAGCCTGATTCAACCATTCATAACTGTTACACAGATATCCACTTTTCTGCACAAATGCAGCCCATCGCAATCATATTTCCCATGACCTTGAGGATTAATCCATCTGGCGTTCTCTTCCTGAGTAACATGTGACACCTTACCCACGTGTGAGAGCCGATATGTGGATGTGCCTGTGTTTCAATCTAAAGTGTCATATTGTGGGTCTGGCTTGAGTGTGTGTGTCCTTTAGTTAAACATATGACAGTACCAGCTGGGCTGGTGAATGTAGAGCTGTGGTCTGCACTGCAGTCAACCTGAACAACGGAAGAGCAGAGAGCTCAGCTGCGAGGAAGAACAAACGGTGCACACAAGCCAGAAGAAATGGGGGTGTTCTGGAGTGTGGGTATCTTGACTCAGAAATACCTTTTTTTTTCTTAGATGGTTCAAATCCTCTTTGAATGAAACTCTGGGCCTGTCATCTTGCCTAGCACAGCTGTGACATTTCCCCCTGAGAACAGGAAATATTTATGATGTATTGGCTAGAGATAACGCATGCTGCAATCTACTTTAACTGTACTGTAAAAAGTTCATATGTGGGTTTGACTGTATCCGAGTATGTAATCAACGTGTGTGTGTGTGGAGTCCCGAGTTCAGTTCTTTCGCCTGCTGTTACCTCACATGGCCATCTGTAGCGATAATCAATGGCCCACAGTGATATTTCAGACTAAGATGGGGGCTTAAACAAATATGGCGGATATTAAACTGACTGCCTAATGCTATCCAACCTTTATGCTGTAATGTGCTGCCTAGGGAAAACTGAAGAAACAGTGTTGCACTGAATTTCAATTTCTCCTACTGCGGCCCATTCAATTAAGACAGCAAGACTTCAATTTCCTATTTAAAAAGATGCAGTAGAAAGCCACTTTTTGTTAACCATACATATTGGAAAATGTGCGACAGTCTACAACTTGTTTTTGTAAGGATGTAGGTGTATGACAACACATCAGGATTGTGTGCCTTTCATCCAGGTAACAAACAAAAGCAGAATTGCAATTTTAATATATAAAGAAGGAGAATCATTTTTTAAACAAAATCAAAGTTTGTCATGTAAAGTTTGTAAGTGAAACATTCAACCTCGTTTTAAGTTTTTCTTAAAAAAACAAACAAAAAAAAACTTTAAAAAGCCTTGAATGTTCAAGGTTTATAGATATCTTGTAATTATTATTTATTATTCAACTTAAGGTTGGCAGTTGCACATTGTCCAAATTGCCTTGTAATAATGGGGATCACAAAGAGGGACAACCAGAATCTTTCCCAGGCATCGTATTTGGAAGACTTTTGGTCTTTGAATTTTGGAGAATTTTGGAGATTTTGGCCTTCTTCCAGAAACACCATTTGAGCCAAGCAAACCCTGCTTTTGCCTGGCCAATCCTGCTGTGGACTTTGGTGCTAGATGCCACTTTTTTTCTCCTGCCACAGCATTTTGACCTGTGATCCATCAATCTCTACAACTTGTATCTTGTCCTCTTTGATGCTTAGACCGTGGGATTGAGCGATGCGGTAGGATGTTGGTTGCCTTTGCATCTGTATCAGCGAATATGGCGCTATCACCTGTGAACATCAACAGGAAGTTATTTGGCGTAAAACTTTCCTCAAAATGGCATCAATCCCGATACTGAAAAGCAGGGGAGACGCAGCATCTCCCTGGCGGACTCCACTTTGGACTGGAAATTTCTTTGGTTCATTTGTTTCGGATCCACACACTGGTGGACAATTTCGTTAGGTGGCGGTGCTTTGCGGTCACGTAACCCTTGGTTGCCCCACCATCGAGGGTATTGAGAGTGGAGGAGACTTCCACGTAAAAGGTGCCTTCCACGTCTTCTGAACCTCCTCATGCAACTCCGGGAAGAAAGGCACTGGAGTGGTGCGCAGTCGCACCCAGGAACCAATCATCCAACTGCGAGCGCTTGGGACATGGTGGAGGGTTCCAGTCAATCCCGATGCTCGTGGTGGCCCTGGAAAGCATGGCCGTCAGCTCGGAATCCGATCAAGAGACCCATGCCAACATTCGGCAACTCGATGGCACATGGCATGATAGAGGAGTGGTAGGTTCATGGGGACGGGCCCGTCGAAGAAGAGTGTTAACCTGTCTCCCAGAGTGCTAACCAGACCCGCAGTCTCTTCTACGAGAAGAGGCGGGGGCTGGGTATCAGCAGAGGGGACTCGTGCCTCCGTATTGAAGAAGGAGAGGCGCGACCACAATGTCAACATGGACATGCTCTTGCAGTGAGAGCATGCACTATCCACGAATGCTCTCTTAGCATGCTGTTTGCCCAGGCATGAGACACAGCGATCATGGCCATCAGATGAAGTCAGGAAACGACCGCATCCAGAAACACACGAACGGAAAGACATCTTGAAAAAGACGTTGACCCCTCGTGCTTGCTCCTTTAGAGAACTGCTCTTTTAGTCGAAACACCAGTGCTGCAATGCGTGCACAGCGAGCTGGATGCAGACATCGCTGGAATGCGTCTTTACACCAGCAGAGAGATTCCACGAGCTGTAGGCAAAAATAGCAATTTAAAATTTATCCTAGTAGCATTTAAAATTGCTGTTTGAAATAATTTGACTTTTAGTAGAGGTGAATGGATAGAGCGATCACTGTGCAACCGCTCGGCGCCAAAGCAAAATATGAATGAAGTGAGTAATGTCAGTCCTATTTATATCCGTATGTCTGAGTGGGTGTGACTCGGCATGCAAATCTCACTGGCCAATGTACATTGGCTCGTTTTGTTACCACTTGGAGGTGATTGGGCTCCCAGACGAGACCCCATGACGTCAGTCTGACGTAACGTCAAATGTGACTGGCTGAATGGGAACTGTAGGATCATAGAATCATACATTCCTTGATACTGGCTCATAGTTGTTGTGACTAACAGGCATGTCTAAAAGTAAGTTTGAGTTTGATCAAATAACTTCTGTTGATCTGTGCTGGCTCAAGCCGCGAACCATTTCAGACAATTCAGTCTGATTTGGTAAACTGGTTTATCCAGTTTACTAAAAAGAACCGGTTCGAAAGGTCGATTTGTTGTTTACTCGAGTTGAATGGAGTGAGTCATATCTTCTTCTGGATGTCTGATGAATGGCTTTTATCACTGGGTGGTGACTAGACATCATCACGGCTATGAAGGGCCTCTGAGAGACTTTGGCCTGAGCTCAAAGTGTCCGTGTTGTCTTGAGCTGAAGTGGGCCGATCAGAAGTGCTTATGACCTGGAGCAGATGGGAACAGTCACAGCGAGCCACCACAGCTAAATAAGACATTACAGCACATCAGCCAGTTCATCATGTGCATTTGGAGCCAGTGCAGTTTCCTCACCTGATGTGACTCGTAGACACACTGAAGGTGCTTTTCTTTCACAACTGTGACACGTGGCTTTTCAGTAAACCTCGCTCCAGCAGCCATACAATGATGTACTTGTACCTTCTTACTAGCCCTCACAGCATAGTTTTTCATTAAGTTATTCACTTGCTCGATTAAATCATCGCATTTTATTCGCATATACATTATTTCTACCTCATCCGCAGCACAGGAGAAAGAAGGAGCTGTATTTCAACTTGACAGAGCTGGTTTGGAATCAGCATTTTTTAATGAAGCAATTAAAGAAAGTCTCTGCTTTCCTGGGGCCTCGGTGGACCTATCAGCCCTAATTGCCAAAAACAAATAAAACGGAATAGAGGGTGAGCTTGTGGCATTTTATGTAACTAATGTGCTTATTTGAGTCAGGGTCCTGCCTGCAGTTTCACCAACGTGATCTCATTAGTATTTGTAGGTGTTCGTAATAAAATGTCGAACAATCGAACACGCATATATTTTCAAAAGTTTGTAGACACTTAAACTCACAATATTAACACATTGAGTTGACTGCCATATACGTATAATTAAAGTTATGATTAAGTTTACAATACAGTAAAAACAGTGACATTGTGAAATATTCATACAATTTAAAGTAAATATATTTTTTTTAAATATATTGTAAAATGTAATTTATTCCTGTGATCAAAGCGTCTTCAGTGTCACATGATAGTTCAGAAATCATTCTAATATGCTCAAGAAACATTTCTGATTAATATCAATGTTGAAATCAGTTTTGCTGCTTCCTATTATTTGTGGATTCTACAGAAAGTTCAAAAGAACAGCATTTATTTGAAACTTTTTTTGTGTGTGTGACAATGTAAAAGTCTTTACTGTCACATCTGGAAAATGTATTGCATCCTTGCTGAATAAAATGATTCATTTCTTTCTTCAAATCTTACTGAACCAAACATTTTGAAAGTAGTGTACGGCCGCCCAGTCGGTCCAACGAAGGGTGAAGCGGGTGAAGGTTTACTGCATGTTACCTTCTTTTCAGCGTGGCAAAGTCATTTAATTACATCTTTGTTTCATCTGACTCCAAAAATGAAAAGGGATGTTTAATTGATGTTTGTTAAAAAAGCTTTCACGCATCTTCAGATCTTCAAAGTATCTTAGGTTCTGTTTGTCTTACAGAAGTGTACTGTACCTAGACCATTTTTTAGACATTACAGGTGCTGGTCATAAAATTAGAATATCATCAAACAGTTGATTTATTTCAAGAATTCAACTTAACAGGTGAAACTAATATATTATATAGACTCATTACATGCAAAGTGAGATATTTAAAGCCTTTATTTGTTATAATTTTGATGATTATGGCTTACAGCTTATGAAACCCACGAAATCAAAATCCCAGAAAATTGGAATATTACATGAAATCACACAGTAATTACACATTAATACCATGGTCACTGAACCAGGTTTCGGTTCTTTTGGCAGTGTGGGCAGGTGCAAATCCTGCTGGAAAATGAAGGAAGCATCTCCATAAAGCTTGTCTGCTGAAGGAAGCATGAAGTGCTCTGAAAATGTCCTGGTAGACGGCTGCGTTGAGTGGACAGCACCAGCCGATGACATGGCTCCCCAAACCAACACAGACTGTGGAAACTTCACACTGGACTTCAAGCATCTTGGATTGTGTGCCTCTCCATTCTTCCTCCAGACTCTGGGACCTTGGTTTCCAAATGAGATGCAAAATTTGCTCTCATCAGAAAAGAGGACTTTGGTCCACTGTGCTTTATTAAATCCAGAGTCAACGCAGCCGTCTACCAGGACATTTTCAGAGCACTTCATGCTGACTTCATTTTCCAGCAGGATTTGCACCTGCCCACACTGCCAAAAGAACCAAAACCTGGTTCAATGACCATGGTATTACTGTGTAATTACTGTGTGATTTCATGTAATATTCCAATTTTCTGGGATTTTGATTTCGTGGGTTTCATAAGCTGTAAGCCATAATCATCAAAATTATAACAAATAAAGGCTTGAAATATCTCACTTTGCATGTAATGAGTCTATATAATATATTAGTTTCACCTGTTAAGTTGAATTCTTGAAATAAATCAACTTTTTGATGATATTCTCATTATATGACCAGCACCTGTATAGGTGCTCTCCCGATGCTATAAAAGATAGGCAGCAAAATAATGCTACAAATAATAAACTAGTACAAAAAATAATAATAATAATAATTACTACCTACCTTTAGTTACATTAGAAGAGATGTATATGCGATCAGAGTACTGGTAGATTTAGTGGAAATACTGATATTATAATAATATAATAATACTGACAAGATGTCAATGCTTAACCATTTCAATAGTTCTATTTAAAACATATTTTTGTATTATTTGTTAGTATACATTTCTAAACATTTTTAAAACAGGATACATGTTCTTCAGAAGCTAAATTACATGATGATGTCTTGTTTTTCAGAAAACAAAACTAATGAAATTTAGTGAGATTTATGCTTTTTTTTTTTTTTTTTATCTTAAGGATTTGGCACTTGCTTTGTGAACAAGTATAGTGAGTATATTATTATTATTATTATGTTTATTCAAGCCTTGAAGACTGAGGGTCGGAGCAGAGCCAATGTCTCTTTACGGCATTAGTATCTGTCATGATTCTGCCTTCTTGTCCCAGATCTCTCTTGTCTTGAGGCAGGATCATGACAGACCCATGTTTTATGTGTAAGCACATGGCCAATTGTTTGGGCTGTGTGCTTGCGTTGTCTTGTCCCCTTGCCCCGCCCCTTGTTATCTCATCTATTATTGTATCATCGCCTTCACCTGTGTCCCTGATTAGTTTGTTCCCTATTTAATCCCCTCATGTTTTCTGTCCTGTGTCGGTACATTGTCTAACATTGCGTGTTATTCTCTGTGACTGCCCTGTGATACTTTGTCTGAATCCTGTGAATGTTATTAGTGAGTTTATAACTGTTTGTTTCTTTTTAGTCATCGTCAAGTCTGAGTCTAGTCTTTATTTATCATTTTGGTCTTAGTCTAGTTGGTCTCTTCCCCAGTCCTGTTTTGCCCCCTCGTGGGTTTTGTTTTCTGTTTTTTGTCATAATAAACCTTGAGTGTCTGCACCTCGTCTGCTTTTGGGTTCATTCCTGCCACCTCATGACAAGTATCAGTGTTTTATTTTAGCATATCGAGCTGTGATTGGCTGTGATTGATTGTCAGTGTTGAGAGTAGCAATTTATCCACTGTTACCATCTTACAGTACTTTTTTTTTTTATTTCTACTAGTGATTTACAATAATATGTTAATGCATGACTTTTTAATTTACATAAAAATTATATTTCAGGTACATTACCTTTCAGATACATTAATCAATAGTTCGGCCACTGAATTTATGATTCTCAGGATTTTAACGATCTTTTGATCAATGGCTTCTGGTTAATGCATGACACTTTTTTCAATGCATTGCTAAAATATTTATTCTTTATTCAAGCCTTTTTCTCTTCAATGTTGGCGAGGCACTTTGTGATGCAAGATGATGAGGAGAAGACAAGAGACTGTAAGAGCACAGTGACTTTAAAGCACAGTGAAGAGAGTGACTGTGTGTGTTTATGTGTTGAGAGGAGAGGAAATGTGCTGGCTCCACAAAACACCTCTGCGCAACAGTCTGTCTTTCCGTAATAATGTGCCACCGGTGGGAGATGCAGAGAGCTTTGACTTTTTTATGGCAGAGGTATGTGTGAGACGCCCCTCACCTCTAGCAGCAATACTATAAACACTGTACCCGTATAGATGCTTGGAGGCAAGGTAATCAAATCATAGATGGAAATGTGTGTGTGTGTGTGTGTGTGGTCCTGGTAAACCCAACATTATGGGGACAAATGTCCCCACAGAGATGGCAATATCCTAAATCCTTGTCCTTGTGGGTAATTTCTTTGTTGGCCCCCATGAGGAAAACAGCTTGTAAATCAAACTAAGTGATTTTTTTTGAAAATGTAAAAATGCAGGAAGGTTTTTTTTTTTTTTTTTTTTTTTTTTTTATGAGTAGGTTTAGGGGTAGACTTAGGTTCAGGGGATTGAATATACAGTTTGTACAGTTTAAACAATCATTATGTCTAATAAATGATAAGTACCCATAAAACATGAAAACATGTTTCATCAAATACGTTGAATTGGAATGACAGAAAGAGGAATTTACTGATTTAAATTCATAACAAAGTCACACATCATTTTGATGGTCCACTTTCTACTAACTATAAGTAACTTTGCAACTACATGTCAACTAGCAGTCATTGGAGGATTAGTAGACTGTATGTTTAAAGGCAGGGTAGGTGATTTGTTCCATATATATATATATACAGTATATATTTGTTATTCTGGTTAAAAGTCTCTTCACATCCTGGTAGCAATCACTAAGTTAAGTGGTCTAAATGTATTTACATGTATATAATTTGTGGAAAGGTTAGGACAATAAAATGTTTGTCCAATCATTGCATTCAATCTGATACGATGTCCTGCCTGTGAACATGTGTATTTTCAGACCTCACACGTCATCAGTGCGTTTCATGAGGCTGTGCAGAGTTAGACAGACGTCAGTCACTGAGCGCCGCAAACGAATCAGCAGCCACCTTTCACAGTTCCTCCTGAACCCAAACAACACGCATCTGCTGCGTTCACGCCACAACTACTGTTATTTATGAACTCGGAGCGGTTCGTGACCCGAATTTATGTGTTTCAATGGCAACACTATCAACTGCGAAATGAATCTGCAGCAGTCAGGTGTACAGGTCAGTGCTCTTTAAGTTGTTTGTGTTCATTATTATTGTAATGTAATGTGCTTTGAGACATTAGATCATTTAACGCCGTCTCTTGTGATGCTTTTGGCTGCATCTGAAAACGTAGGTGCCCTATCAGGCAATGACTTTGACAGGCAGCGTTTGCGCACAAGGTTGATTTCGGACATACTTCTGAGGCAGCGTAATGGTTTAATGGTCTACAGCAAAATAGAGCGAGCTTTGGTGAAAACTAGGAGAATATTTAAAGACTCCAATAGTAATTTCTCGCTAGAAATGACATCATAAGTGAAAAACGTTGAACAAAAATGTACATTTACACACAAACTGACGACCAGCCGCAACTTTCAGATGCCATTTTTTTTTTAGCTCAACCAACTCAAAGAATGGAAAGCACAGGATTCTGGTATATATCAAAGGCAACGAAGGATAGATCTATGCTGCCTTCAAAAATCGATAAAATGAAGGTATCTCAGGAGACAGGAAGTGAAACTAACGTGCATTTATGCCTTCCAACCCTGGAATGTGTCCTCAGAATGCAGCATTTATCAGTTTTCGGACGCAGCCCATGTTTGCTCCCTGCTGTACGCGTTCATGTGTTTTGAAGGAGGCGTGGCTTTGGAGACGCTCTGAAGGGAGGGCGGGATCTTGTGTTTTCAAAGCTAACTTGCTAATGCTAGCCTATCTGAAAACTGCCTACCCTACCTTTAATATCTGCTAACACTTTATTTCGATGCTCCCCAAACAGACATTATACTGACTATAAGTTGCTTGCAACTACATGTCAACTTATTCTACTAACCTTAGCCCTAACACCTAACAGTGTACTAACAGTCTACTAAAGTCTAATATTGCTAGTTGACATGAAATTGCAAAGTTACTAATAGAATGTCTACCAACTGAATAAGTGAATCTCCTCTGACTGCTCTTCACTCCATTTTATCCCTCTGCTCTCTCAAAGTGGACTAGACTTTAAGTGTATTACTCTATGTACTTTGTCTCAGTTGTCTGTACACTACAAGCTCCACTATCAAACAGAAGTGTGTCTGCTGAGTGTTCAGGTGGATGTTGTGCTAAAGCAAGTGTTACCTGAACTGAAAAAGTGGTTTAAACTCAATCAGCAATGGCTCAAAGCAGCAGGGTCTCTGTGAACATGATTTTTTTTTTTTCTCTCGTCTAATAAAATAAATCTAATAAATCTTTGCAGATAAATGGCCTGCAGTCACTGCAGCACTGGTGGGTATAAAGACGGCTCTGTTTGGGAGCGCGGCGACACAGCAGGTTGCTTATAATGTGGAAGCCTCAGGGGCGGCAGTTAAATCGGTTTGCAGCATTCACTAAACTCTAGCCAAGTGTGTGTTCATTTGTGTGTGTGTGTTTGTGCGTCATATGCATTTACCCTTGTGTGAGGTTGTCAAGGTAGTGCGTATGTTTGTAATTGTTTACTGTACCTGTTCTCCAAGACGTTAAAAGAGAGGTCAGCGGTGGTGTTGGAGCATCAGGCTGTACAGTGACAGGCCTTAGAGCATGATGGAGTGATGTTCATCTTAAAGAAATTGAACAAATTAAGCTAGACATTTATTTTAAGACATTTCTGAAGGCTATATTGATGTCTTATACCACGGTCACAGTAGCCTGTGTCGAGGACAGTGGCTCACTGGTTTGTGAATGTCAGAAAGTTTTCATTGGCAATGACACAAACGGAAGCTTTAGTTAATATGAAATGTAAATGTCCATACAGAGCAGAACAGAAAAGTACACTCTTTAATGCAAATGTTGTGTGTGGGTCACCCTCAATGATATGACTTGAAAGTAAGATGACTTTCCTTGTTCCATAAATGTTCATTAACATAATTTACCCAACATAAGTGAGGTAAAATTGTAGAGGAAAAGTCTATCAAAGAGGACAATTTCTCTGTAATGGTTTTCTATGGATGATAAAATGCTTAACGTAAAAACATTGTACACTGTGTTGTTGTCTTGGCAATAGATAGTGTTTATGAATAAATCAATTCTGTTCTCTTTGGTCGCTGTTTTAGTACATTAAACCACTTTTAGCGTTTGCTGTTTAACATTTTAGCATATTGTCCTCTTTGACATTCCTTTCATTGCAACTTTAACTTCAGTCTTGATGCCATGCATTTATTCTCACTATTAACTTGCTTATTAACTTGCATATTACAAGCAGATTGGCTGTTTATTAGTACTTATAAAGCACATATTAATGCCTTCATGACCATATTCTGCATCCCTTAATCTGAACCAATACCTAAACTTAACCACTACAACAACTACTTAATAAATTAATTTAGGAGTTTATTGAGGCAAAGTTGTAGTTGAATATATGTTCCCCAAACTAAAGTGTGCCTGAAAAGTTAGGATGTCTAAATAAAATGTATCTGAGTAAACTTTACTCTGAATAAACTAAAAGATAAAGTTTTATCAAAAAAAAAAAATCATTCTCAATCTTAGGCTTCATTTATTATCTTTTATTTATTTTCTTTTATTTTTAAAATGCCATTGTAGATGGAATATAGAAGCTAAAAAAAGAGTATTTTTATGTAAATAATAGATTTTAAAATAATATACTTCAGTACTGTTATGACGGCGGCTGAAGCAGATGCAGAAGCAGAATCCAAGTGCAGCAGAATTTATTAAAGAAACTCAAACGGTAACAAACTCAGACAGAGACTTGGGAACAGGAACAGGAACAGCCAACATACAACATCAAGAACTCACAAAGACTGAAACAAGACACAGGGCTTAAATACACAGACAGACAAGCTAAACAAGATAACAAGGGGGCGTGGCTAACGAAAAACACCTGGGAAGACTAATCAACATAACGGGGAACTGCTAAACATAGGATGAGACAGGGGAACACAGACATGAATCGTGACATATACGAACTGAATGTAATTTAAATGTAATATTGAATAACACACTACAGTAAAACATTGTTTAATTACACGTTAATAAATGAAATGACTTAAATATATTTGTGATTTATATTTGTAATTACTTATTTGAAATAATGAAGTTGCAATTTAATTTAATTTAATTCGTAAAAATAAAGTGACCTGTATGAATAGTAATTCAGCACTTGCGGCTGTTTTATTAGAATAAAATAAAATAATGTGAATTTAAGTGATGAAACGTAACTGTAACAAAGTTCAAGTTCAGGGAGGGAGGTGACGGATATTAAACGTAACTCTAATCATAAAATAAACATGAAAAAACAAAAAGAAAGGAGCGTCAGTGGGTGACTGCGGCATATAAGCATAACAAAAACAACTATGTAAAATATCGGCTCTCGCTCCCGCCTGCTTCATATCACAGTAGCGTTAATAAAACTTGTATACATTTGCTCATTTGTGAACATGAAGTCCCGTTGGATTGCTTTCCATCGGCTGTGGGGGTGAAGACGACACTCCCATGATTCCACACTCATTCGTGGCGTCATCAAGCTATGCCTTTGTTTTGAATAAGCGACCTCTAGTGGCGAAACTTACACACTGTGCCTTTAATATTATATTATCAGCAAGTACACTTTTTGGTTCCACTTTATTTTGATATAGTCCACTTTAGACATTCTACTAAATAAGTAACTTTGTAACTACATATCATCTAACTCTCATTAGAGTATTAGTAGACTGTTAGGTTATGGTTAGGTGTTAGGGTTCGGGTTATTAGAATAAGTTGACTTGTTGTTGCTTATAGTCAGTAGAAAATCTGTTGAGGAGCATCACAATAAAGTGTTAGCAGATATTAAGCATTCATATAAGTACTAATACTCTAATTACAGTTAGTTGACATGTAGTTGCAAAGTTACTTATAGTTATGTCTAAAGTGGACTATCGAAATAAAGTGTTACCCACTTTTTGTTTAAATATATACTTTCAAGATTTGAAGTGCACAACAAATGCATGTTAAATTCAATTAAGCGCACTTCTTTTTCAAAAGGGGTGCCAAGGGTGTTTTAGAGGTCGGAGTAGAGCTGGGGTGTAGGTCACGTGTCAAGCTCCGCTCCTGGAAGGCCACTGTCCTGCAGAGTGGAGCTCCAGAACACCTGCCTGGAAGTTTCTAGTAATCCCGAAGACCTTGATTAGCTGGATCAGGTGTGTTTAATTAGGGGTGTTGCTGAACTCTGCAGGACAGTGAACTGAGTTTGACACACCTGGTCTAGGATTGTAGTTTGAGTGAGCAGCAGTTGGGAGGTGTTTGTGTGTGTGTGTGTGTGTGTGTGTGTGTGTGTTTGGCAGATTGTTCTCTCATGTCTCTGCTGGCATCACGGCAGCCTCATGCAGCAGATGGTCTGTACCAGAAACATGACAGCCGCAGAGGCCCTGGCTGGAGATGATTACACACACTTAGATGGCTTGTATAAACATACACACAGCGTTACAGAGTGTTACTCAGCATTACAGATTGGCACCGCTTTTCTAATCAGGTAAGTGCGTCTGTGAACACCCAGATGGATCTATCAAAAAAACAAAAATAAAATGAAATTGGAAACTGATCAACTGTCTCTTCAACCTGCAGACAAAATGGCTGTTTCACAGATGACATTGCACATTTAAGCACATCTGGGCTGTTTGAGTTGTGTGATTACTGGCTCAAGCCAAAAGAGTTGAATGTGCACTTGTAGTCTAAAAAAACTGTAAAGTACATTTTAAATCACGTTTTAAAAATATTTTGTCATGCTTTAAAGAAGTGCACTTATTTTGATGTGTTGACTAACAGACTAAAGAACATGTAACTGTAGTGTGTTTTCAATATTATATTGAAAGTTTATATATTTTTATGTATTCATTACAAATGTGTAATTACAAATATATTTAAATACATGGTATGCAAGTTACAATAGAAATAAAATTAAAGTATATTTTAAGTTGTTTATTCAGCAGCACACTTAAACCATATTTTAAAGACAATAGAAGTATTTATGAAATCACATATAAAGATGTACTTCGGTCCTACTAAAGTTCAGTTAATTGAATTTAATATTTAAACTAATACATTTTAATTCACTTGCACTTTGCAGTTAAGTGTCCAGACATTACATTCAGTTCACACTTAAGTATATTAATTATTCCCATAACAAGTACTCTTTTAAACATTTTTCGATCAACTGCAACTCAGTTTTACAAATAATACTCCTTTCTTGTACAAATAAAGTATTAATACATTATTTCCATGTATTTTTTTATGCACTTTCATTCCCACAACATGCTTGAGCAATCTTGTGTGATTAAAGGGAATTGCTCTTTTCTGCTGCTTCCCAGAGATCACCAGACTGTGTTTTGACCAACCAGGTTTTAACCTACTCTGTGGATCTTTCAAAATTTGGCCTGTTTGGCATTTATCTGCGAGCTCAAGGGCTTTAAGTACATATATAACCTTTGAGTACAGGGCACAGGCAGAGAGACGCTGCAGCTAAAGCTGTTCCGCTCTCTCAAACCGATTAACTCTGGAGTAATTAACAGGGGCCGTAAGACACGTGACCCGTCTACACTAACAACCTCTTATGTCCACATCGGATGAGGAACTGTATATGAACACACAGGCGCACACATAAACGTGCTCACTTACGTAACAGCATTGCATTTTTGCTGGTTAAATAGCTAATGTTTATTTTTTTGTTAAATGTCACCAATGAGTACAGCAGTGTACTAGAATAAGAAACTTTAATTAGTTGGCTCTATTTTTGAGGGAAATAGGGAGTAATTATTTTAATTTCCATGAGTGTTTAAAGGGACCTTACAGTGATTTTACCACAGTTAACTCCTTCCCCACCAACGTTTACTAAAAAAGTTGCCATACGTTGATTGGCCGAACATATGCTAAACACTGGCACCGACTCTTTAAAAAAAAAGCTGTGTAATCACATATTATAGCCTTTATACTTACTCCAAATTAACTCTACGAACATGGGAAACAGTGATAGATGGGCCTCTCAACCTTTACGCTGAGGAGAAAATCCTTACTTTGAAGTGACCAAGCGATTATGATTATTACATATGATTATGTAGGCTATTTTTGCTCAGCTAGCAACATTGGGCATCAAACACATGGTAAAGGCCAATACTTTGCCATATACTGTCTACTTTCTTTGTATAACAGCTCAATCTAATAACGTATAAGCCAGGACTGTTAAACAGATCGCATGAAGATGGAGAATGTGAGCGCTGTGTGATCAGCGCCATTAAAATAAACGTCACAACAACAAGCGCGGTTTACGTCACTTCAGAGTTCCTACTGGCGGTGCGAATGCAGCGAGGAAAATGTCCCTAGGGAAACATTTAGATATGTTCATAATGTGAATAATGTATAATTCTAAAGTGAAGATCATGGTAACCTACTAATGACTCAAATGTTACTACATCCTTCTAAAGGAATGACTAATTATTTGGATCAGTATTCTAAAGTAAAAAGCATAATAACTCATTAATAACTCATACGAAGTCACTAAGCTTTTGAGGTTTTTGAAAGGTTTTGGACTGTAATTCCTTCCTGATGTATTTGGTAACATTTGAGTCGTTACTAGTGGCTTACCATGATCTTCACTTTAGAAGATCTGGTCCAAATAATTCCTTTAGACAGATGTAGTAACACTTGAGTCATTACTATCCAAACCTTACAAAAAACCTCAAAAGCTTAAAATGACATCCTTCTAAAGGATTCTGTAACACATTCGAACACCCGTGGGTTACCATGATCTTCACTTTAGAATGAATGATACATTGTGCATTATTCATGTTAATTAGGAACCTCTATAGTAGTTCTTAGTAGTCTTCTGGGAGAAAAAAATAGTAGTTACTGATTATCTAATAGTGAACTACCACATTCAACTGAGCACTATTACTTACTAATTCATTAATCAGAGTTTATTGTTAGTTAATAGCAGTTCCTAGAATTGTATTATTGTGTTACTCATTTGTTCCTGCAGTTAATCATCATTGATGGAACAGTAAAAAAAAAAAAAAAAAAAAAACGTATCGAATAAGCTGAGAAAATTGCGTTTTTGTCAAAGACTACATCCGGATCAGATTCAGATCGAAACACAGATGGAGTAACTTGAGTCCATCAACATCCCCAAATCTTGCACAGTCCTTCATGGGTTGACATTTTATTCAGTAACGTTATGCAGTTTTGATTTCTATGCTTGAAAATGTTATGGTCACTTTGGCTTAATTATGTGTAAGCGACTTCTATCTGCTCTTTCTGGCTAACACAGATTTGGAGATTGTTTTTAAAAACATCCTCACTGATGTTGTGCACAGGGTGGGAATTATACCGCGGCCACGCGGCCATGGCCGCCGTTGCCCTACACTTTGGCCTTCATGCCCCGTGAAAAAAAAATCATCGTACGGCCACAGTGGCCTGTGTGCCCTGGCCCTGTCCAAGTTCCACCCAAGTAGTCTCTGACCTTCAATTAGTTTGTAGATTCGCGGAGGTGCAGTGTCATAATCACATCGACGATCTCACGCATCAAAACAGCAGTGCAAGAAGCATGTAAAGTCAGCACCAACAGAAGAACGACACTATGGTGCATAGATATATACACTAGATTTCGCCTTGGCTACGGCATTCGTTCATGAACTGCCGTAGCCAAGGCGAATTCTATATGTCTATCTATGCACCAGTCTGCGCACACGTCACACAGCAGGAAGCGCGGGCGCCCTCAGATCACTTGGACGTCGCTGTTACAAGAGGTAAAAACGATATAAATACTGTTCGTTTTCTCACACAAACCGCTCGTTTCGTGTCTTAGGCCATCAATGTGTACTTACGATGGGGAATTGTTTCATTTGGACGATGGGGAATTGTTTTAATTTGGACTCTGTGGATGGCTGCTCTTTGAGACCGTGACCATAGACCTGCATTATATGACTGACAGACAAGAACGGTTTGACCTAAAAATATCAAAATCTATTTGCTAGTAGATAAGTGCCCTTTTCAGAAAAGGGCCCTATGCAAGGTTCCAGAGGTAACGGCGTCGGCGCACTGAAGCGTTTTTTTTTTTTGTAATAGTTCAAAGTTACTATAAGATTTAATGTTATTACCTTGACAAACTATAACTTACATCATTAAAAAGATATAAGACTCACGTTTCAGTATTTGAACACTATTGTATTCTGAGAAATTTATATTGACAGTTATGTCTTAATTTGTGTCAGGAGTTATGAAATGCAATAATGAGTCGATACCTTTAATATGAATTATGAGCGTCAGACGCTCCCATTCATAAAAAACTCCAGTGCTGTCGTCATGAAAGCGATTCACAAAACAACGTCCCTCACGGCTTTTAGCTCAAAAGTGTGCAGATTTGGAGAAATATTTATATATTCTCAGTTTACATCAGATTTCTATTGACAGGTATAATATTTTATTGAATTTATAGCCAAATGCGTCGATGTAATCATTATAAGCGCTGTATACTGATGTGCTGTGTTTTCAATTCATACCAGCAGCCTGAGGGCGCTCTACTGAACATTATAGTCCATATTTGAAACACATGAAGAAGAGCGTTCGACAATGCAGGAAATGATTAATTTATTGGCATTTGTGTTGTTTCTGAATGCTTTTATTGGCATTTGTGTTGTTTCTGAATGCTTTTATTGGCATTTGTGTTGTTTCTGAATGCTTTTATTGGCATTTGTGTTGTTTCTGAATGCTTTTATTGGCATTTATGTTGTTTCTATTGTTGTGTGACGGTGTATACCTTCTGGATGTAATGGCGCACTCTCTCTCATTAAAAAAATTTGTTTGTTTTTTATTAAAAAAGTCATAATCCATGTCTTATTCCAAATTAGGATGTTATGGTATCAATCTGAATGGGAAAACCATCGAATTGTACGATGGCCTTTGTGCCCTGTCATATGGCCTTGGTGCCCCTAAAAAAAAAAAAAAGGTGGAGGCCAAATGGCCTTGCCCCTAAAATTACATAATTCCCACCCTGGTTGTGCATAGAGCCTGAATTTGGAACATTCTTTTAAAAAGCAGAAAAATTAGAAGATAAAATCTTCACCAAAACTGACATGTTTAATAGTTTTTTCCTTGGAAATAAAATAAAAAATCATCATGCCTTAAAATAGCTTGAATGTAACTCTACACCCTTGTCTCATTAAGTAGATGTGGCTCTATGAATATGCAAATGAGCCCCGCCTCCACTTACTCGCACCAGCTCAGAGATCCACTCGTTGACGATCACACATTGATCTGATTGGTTACAAGGTAGTTTGTGACGACAGCAACACCAGTTTTTGAGACTGTCTTTGGTTCACTGCAGTTTTAAGGAGAAAATACTCAGCAATGGTGTCGACTTGCGAATTTGCATATGTTTTTTTCTTAAAGCACATTAAAAACACCACATAGACACATATAACAACATTAAAAACTTGATTTTCACCACGGGGGGTCTTTAAAATACATTTTACATGTCATTAATCCAAAAATACAGAAAAACATTGTTGCTGGGTAACTTTTAATAGTGACACATGGAATCCATTTTTCCCCTGTTCCAAATCTTGAAATAAATCTAGAAGTTGATTAGACCGTGTCAACCCTTATTCCTAAACCTCATTCTTCTCCTAGGTACGTAATTGTTTATAGTTAGTCATTCATTTATGTGATTGATTAGCTTTCTTTCTCTCTTCATTTACTTGAGAATAAAATTAATGGAATGTCGCTTGAGGGAGGATCTTGAGTGTTGAAACTGAAGGCATTGGGCCATCTCTCTTTGCACCCTGAACAGCTTGACGAAATACGGCAACAGAAGGCTGGTTCCTTCGAAATCATGGGTGGCCTTGGCATTCATACACGCATGTGTGTGTTTATACTTTAGCTCATCCTCATGAGCCACTCACAGGTATTGTTTGTCAAGGAGAAATCCCACACTATATATACGTATATCGTGCGTATCTGAAAATAGCAGTCTAAATCTGTGCTCCTAACTCGTGCGCTATAAACTGGCAGGAGGTTGCTGGTTTAGGTGGATAAGTTAGGCTGTGCTGTGTTTTACTACGGTTTAGTCACCTTGGCCTGGCCTGACCGACTAAAGCTGCTTAAATCTTGTTGTTAGTAACAAACAGGGATGAAATGAAGCGAGCTTAGAATAGCATCTGTGAGAATGCCTTACAACTGAATTTGACTAGATGGCTGATTTGTACAAATTCATACGACCTCACTCGTACTAATTCGTATGATTTTTGCTAAATCGTACATATTTTACGAGTTGCCCAATTGGTATGAATTGGTATGAATGACCTGACCCTGCCCCCGCCCCTAAACCAACCCATCACTGGGGTTTAGACAAATCCGTACGAATCAACCACCTTTTGCCCACTCGTAAGGATTGGTCGTGAGATAGAGTTGCTGGAGAAACCCATGTGATTGTGAGCCCCTGAGACCTTATCTGGAGTCTCAACATTTATCAAGGCTGGTTGAAAAACTGCACACTTTTATATAAAGGTTCTTTAATGGTGCTGTGGCATCTTGGTAGGGCTGTACAATTAATCAACTGCATTGTGAAAGTGTAAAACCCTGCATGTGGACTGCAAGTGATCGCCTGCTGAGGCACCCCACCAGTCATGTGAAACTCCTGAGCATCCTAGTGTTGTTGCATTGCTCTCTTTTCTGCATATCATTTGTTCGACAATTGAATTAAAGTTTTGTTGTTCAAGAGCCAGTGTGGCTAGTGTGAAGCTCACTTAATTTCCTGATAAAACGGCAGTAACGTTTGGTAAAGGATATCTGATTTGTCTTGTGTGTGGTTGGATAAGTTACAAAAAGCTCAAAATAAATCGATACGGTTAGTTTTAGGTTTTAGTTGTTTTACTCATGTTGATGTTTATCTTTATTAGGTACCTATAAGCAGAGTAGCAAACCTTAAACTAAAAATGGATATGGCTAATATATATTTTAAATATGGCTAGTTTTAGTATGAAAGTTAAAAGTTGGTTCTTATGTGTTTTTTTTTTAGTGATGAGTTCGTATTGGAATATGGTGTGTATGTGTTTAATTATGAGTGTACATTTTGTAAATGTGTACATTTATTGCAATTTTTGTATTTATAATACTATACAATACCAATGTTTCCGTAGCTAGGAGTGAAGTTATTGGTTTACATCAAGGACCGCAATGAAAACAAGTTTTTAACTTTATTGTGTTATCCTTGACAAACAAGTGTATTTCACTATTTTTTATCTAATCAAATCAAATCAAATCAAAGTAATTCAGAAACAGTTTTAGTTTGTTTTGAATGGCATCTAGTTGCACCACACCAAATTTGAATGTAAATTCTGTTCATTGAAATTAAAAATCACATTTTTTATATAATTGTTCATCTTAGGAAAGATTCTTGGCAAGGAAATGATGTATACAAATTAAGATGTATTTACATTAAGCATTAGAACTGGTGCTGTTGGGCGACAAAATTGATTAGTACAAATTCAAATGTATTTGTTTGTTTATTTATTTTTTATAATATTATTGAGGATGTAAAAAGTAATGTCAAGTCATTAATTCTAAAGTAAATTTACATTTATTTGTTGTAAATTTATTTGTGCTGCTCTGCACCATATGCTTTGTAGAATGCCTAGAAATTAGACTCCAGTTCAGGGTTATTCAATTTAACTAAACATAAAACAATAAAAATAAACTTCCGTTACTTAAAAAAAAAAAAAAAAAAAACCTGATTGAAATAAAATTGTAACAAATTCAAAGTATTTTATTTCAACGAGTTACCAAGGAAACATTTCTCAATTTCATTTATTTTAACTTAACGTACTAAAATAACTATAACCAGGGGAACTTTTACATGACAAAGATGTATTAAAAATGGAAATGTTTTTCCACAAGTTTTGTGTACAGACAACAACATCAAAACGATCCCGTTCACACATATCTGTGAAAACGACTAAAATCGCTGTATTATTCATGCCAGGCCAGTAGTAGGCGATGTCACTTTGTAAAGAAACACTACGGGCCCTATTTTAACGATCTGAAACGCAAGTGTCAAAGCGCAAAGCGCAAGTAACTTTGTGGGCGGGTCTCGGCGCTGTTGCTATTTTCCCGGCGGGATAAATGACTCTTGCGCCCGACGTAAATCTAAAATGGGTTGGTCTGAAGTAGCTTCATTATTCATAGGTGTGGTTTGGGCGTAACGTGAAATAAACCAATCAGAGCGACATCTCACATTCCCTTTAAGAGCAGGCGCGCTTTTTCTAAGCGGATTCCTATTATAACGGCGGATTTGCCAGGCGCGCGCCAGGAGCGGTTCACAGCCGAGGAGACCGACGTCCTCGTCACGGCCGTAAAACACAGAGAAGTGACATTGGGGATGGAGAAACAAACACACCCAAATTAGCTTCGGTTAAACAGGCGTATGATAATTTGGGCGTATGATTAAATGTGTAAGCTAGATTTATGCCTATTTTATTTTCACATCTTCATGGACACAACAATGATTTCCCTCGTGTATTAATATGAATAAATGAATGAAATCTTTATTTCGAACAATTAAAAAATAAATTAAACCAAAGACAGCAACACATTAAATATCCATCAATAAAAATAAAACAAAATCAAGAAAAACAAAACCTTTTTTTTTTTTTTGCATAATAATCACACTGTTCGTAAAGGGATACGTAGAAGCCCTAGGCTTATCAAGACCTACAACCTAATATTTTTCCTAGTAATAATGTATGATTTGCAAAAATGAAAACGGCTGCTTCTGTGTAGATGAGAGCATCAAATTGTAACACGTGTTGTGCACACGCTACATTGATTATGGCCAAGCATGCGCCCTTAAAATAGCATGAATAACATGCGCAACGCGCCACTGACTTTAGACTAGGTTTTTCCTGGTCACTGGCGGAATTGTTTTCTAAACCTGCAAAATAGCATGAGGGAACGTTTGCGCCGGAACACGCCTCCTCTTTGCGCTGAACCGCCCCGGGGAGCGCAAGTGTATTTGCTAGTTAACCGACGCGCGTCTGTGGAGGGAAAAGTCCGCTTTGCGCGGGTGCAAAATAGGAATGATACATGCGTCAGTGTACAAAGTCAATTGCGCTGGGTGCAAGATAGGGCCCTACGTGTCTATAGACTGAACACGTAATACAACATCACCGTTTTCACAAATTCACGTTCTTTTGTAGTTTATACAGAGATGATAACTGTATCGTTCTCAAAAAATCCGTTTTCAAAAATGTGTGTTTTCAGGCCCCGAAAACGCTGTTGTCATATGGCCAAAACGGATAAAAAGTTTTCAGTTTTCAGTCGCGTAAACACCCCCTAAAACTGAAACAATATGGACATATACAAAATTAAAAGATAAAAACTATAATTAAAAGTAGCAATTTGAGCATTCAAATCTATAGTAGCTCCATAATGCTAAAATAACACAGTTCATAAGCTTATTCGCCATCGTGTCATATAACTTACTGAGCATGTGCACATTTTCTAAATATCTTTTTCTGGTCATTTTTAGAGGCTGTTTACACGACACCGTTTTCAAATAAAACCGTTAAACTTGTTATGCGTTTTGGCCGTGTATTTACACGACACCAGCGTTTTTAGTCATTTCCGCGGATCCGTGTGAATGGGGATCGTTTTAACAATAGTGTCGTCTGTACGTGGAAAACTAAAAGGATAAACTTCTCTGTTTCAAGCATATCGTTGTAGTGTAAACGTACCCTTAGAGTGCAGGGCACATTATTACATTGATCAACCCACTCTTGCCCTGTACAAGTAAATAAAAAACATAATTTCCTCATCGCCCATGAGGAGGTAGGTCAGGGTCATCCCTCTCTCTGTTATTCTGGGTTCTGTGCTTTATTTTGCTTGATTTCCCTCATTCCTCACGCATCTACTGCTGGGTGTGGTCAGAGAGCCCGGCCGCTGTGAGCTGCAGCCAATCCAAAAGCTCGACGGGTGGCAGGACGTGAGGTAATGGTGGAAAGACTCAACACTCTGTGCAGGAGCAGCGGGTTCATCAACACACACCCCTTAAGAAGCATAACCAAATGTGGCCACAACAACATGGATTTTGTGTGTTCACATAACACTGTGTATGTGAATACAGACAAGTGTGTAATGAAGGCACAAATAAAAAAAAACATCTTTTAAATCTTTCCCTGCCATTGACAACATTTTCAGCAATACATTTTTTCACTGTTATACGGTAGGGGGGCGCTGTTACAAATACAAATAATACAGCATCTCCGGATCCAAAAACAAGTGAAGAAGAAGATATGCATAAACCAGAAGGAGCGGATAGAAGTTAATCAGGATCATCAAATCTACAACAGCATAGAAATCAAAACTGGCTAACGTTACTGAGAGAAATGTAGAAACCCATGAAGAGATATACGACTGCGCAAGCTTTGAGGGAGTTGATGGACTTGATCTACTCAATCCATGTTTGAATAGATTGAATCTATGTCTATTTTGTCTTTTGACATGATTTTGTGAATATAAAAATTTTGACATGAAATGCAAATAGGAAAAAAAGAAAGAGAAAAAAATGCTGGCTGGGAAAGAGTTAACCCTGTAAGACACAAATATATATATATAAAAAAAATGTTTTTAAAAAAAAAACCTGTTTATCTGTCAGATGTTGTTGTAGGAGGCCTCTGATGCAAATAATGAAGGATTTTTCAAAAAAAATGTATGTTTTAGTAAGTTTTTAAGGAAATGTTGTAATATTGAAACGTTGGGCCTATTTGGGAGCAGAATTTCAGCATTTGCACTCACACTGACAGAACAAATACACAGAACAACTAAGGGCTCATTTGGAGTGTGGATTACATTACATAGTACCATAACAGTAAATATCATGAATAATAATCACCCAACAGTTATATTTTTTTTATGAATTAGAATTTATTAAAAATAAAAATAAATACAAAACAGATTGAAAACTGTCAAAGAAACAGTATCCAGTGTTCACTTGCAATGGTAGTCCCAACAGCAGTTCCTTTCCTCTGAAAACCAGAGCGTATTCAAATATCCTTTTTTGCAGTGTCTGCAGCGTCCTCTCACCGTCTTCACTGGGAAATGTGCGACCATGTCCCTACGCACATCCGTTGGTGGTTCACATGACCTCTCTGCTGGGACCTCATTGGTGGGCCCCCATTACCTAAGGACTTTTCTGAGCAGTCACATGTTTCTGAGGTGTCACTGTTATGGATGTCAAAGGGCTCCTACTGGCTGAAGATGGTCGCCCTCTCCTTGGTGTGGTAACGGCTGTGTTTGTCTGAATTATATTAGAAAAGAATCAATTGCGATACCAAACATACATTAAAAACTGTATAATTAATAAAATATGAAATGTGGTAAAGAGCAGAAATGTATTCTTACCATGAGAGAGGATGCTAGTTGCCCCTGAAACAGCCCCCTGTTCATCATCTTCTTGGGAATGTTGAGAGCTTTGCAGTCCCGTTTGTAAAGGAGTTGATCACAGCAAGGATAATGGTGTGCAAGAAGATGTAAATGTACCAGCGGCGCATTTTCATGGGGAACTTATATTTGGCTGCAAATGAGTCCAACAAATACACACCGCTCATGTATTTGCTGTATGCACCCACAATGTAAGGTCTCTCAACTTCAATGTAGGATTTGGTGGCTTTGTTCCAACGTTGAATCTTTTGCACAGGCTCTGTGCCAGCAAAGGATGACACAAGACTGCCCTGTTGTCATACCATTTGACAGCACAGACGTCTGATGTCAAAGCTTCCTCTCCCCTTTTTCTTCAAGATCTTCTCATCTTCAAGGTTACAGTTGAGTAAGAGCACTTGCCTGACTGTTTCCACATAATGAATTCCACGATCAAGGAGCTGAACTACTACTGGGACACAGGTGAAGTAGTTGTCGGCATAGACCTTGTAGTTCAGACCTTCAGGAAGTGTGGAGGCAAGCTTCATCACAACATCACCTGACATTCCAAGTTCAGATTTGGCTCTTTTTCCATCAACACTGCCTTAGTGCACATCAAAGTCACAGAGCATGCCAGAAATTCGAGTTCTTACCCACAATTTAAATCCCCATGGATGAGGTTTCCCTCGCATATTCTGCTTGATACCACTGAATTTCACCTTCGTCATCTGGATCATCATTTCATCCACAGAGTTGTGCTCTTCGTGTACCACCTGCAGGCATTTCTCTCTGGATGAATCAAGCCATAGTCTGAGTTTCCACAGTTTGTCTTTCTTCTTGCTCTTTGGCATTGTCAGGTTGTTGACAAAATGTAATGATGTCAACAGAGATTGGAACCTGTGGCGTGACATCACATCAGAAACGGGGGTATACCGCGTGACTGACTCAGTACAGGCCCATCTTCAGGTACATGCCAATCATCTGTTCAATGTCCTTGGTGTTTGTGTTTATAGTTGTTCCAGTCTTTTGATAGAAGTACTGATTAGTGTTTTTTGTCAGAGCCAGACTTTTCTGTTTCTGAAAAGTAAACCGTACCACTGGTGACGTCCGGACCAGAGAAATCAGTATTAGGACTGATTAAATCATTTTTCAGCCAGCCGGACCGGTCCCGGGGCATAGTCAGTTTAGCTGGTTGGCTTGGCTCGATGTCCTCATCATCAGCAGCTGGATTCTCTTTCTCCACTTCACTGACATTTTCAACCCCCTCCTCATCACTCAAATCACTGGTGTCCGATTACATTTCAACATCACTCTCTCCATTTTGGACAGCAACAACAACATCATACACGCTGTAGGAACCTCTTGCTGATGTCATTCTGAAATGAAAATAATCAACCTGATCTCACGGGAAAACGTACAAATTCTACGAGGTGGCTAATTCGTACGAAATCGTTTTTGCAAACTCGTACATATTTTACGAATTGCCCAATTCGTATGAATTCATAGGAATGACCTACCCCTGACCCCGCCCCTAAACCTACCCATCACGTGGGTTTAGACAAATCGTACAAATTCGTACGAGTGAGGTCGTACGAATTCGTACGAGTGAGGTCGTACGAATTCGTACGAATTAGCCAACTTTTTATCATTTGTACGGATTCGTACGAATTGGTCGTGAGATAGTGTTGAAATAATAGTTGTAAGAGTTAGAGTATGTTCGAGTATAAATAATTGAAATGTGAATTAATCCCATTTATGTGATTATTCTATTCAATTCTAAAAGGAATATACAAACCCCCATACCTCTTATATTCCCACATTCCAGAACATTAACACATATCCCTGAACAATGGACCATGCAACCCCCGATATGTCTGAACAGTCACACCTGTCCTTGAATAACCATCCTCCAAAGCATTCCACAAACAGTGTATGCCTTGTAACAAACAGATATTTGGGCAAACAAACAAAGCCCAGATGAAAACAGTTAACTATATTTTACTGCTAACATACAGGAACATTTTCAAAAACTGGTACTGACAGGACTTAAAATACTGCAACCAGAAATAATTTATTCATTTAGAACGATTCAAATCTGGTCTAAACTGAAAATGATAACAAATAACACATTTAGAAATTGTGAATCATCAAATACATTATATTTCTGTAAGTATCTCTCTTATATGTGAACATTTGAGAAGTGCAATGTCTCCATGTAATGTGCAAGGAGCAGATGCTATTTTGACTACCATTCTCTCCCAACGTTGTAAAATTACTACAAAGACAAAACAAGCAAAAAATCGAATATGATGCATGCATTCCACAATAACCAAGTATTTACATGAACTAGACATTATAACAATCACAAAAAATATATTTATATTTTTGGGGTTTTACTTACTTCAATGTTGAGATATCCAGTCCAATGAAACAAGGAGATGCGCTTCCAGGAAAGTTTGCAGGTTGTATGAGTCCATGGCCTTATGGCAAGACCTATATACACATTTACTAATGGCATTGCGAGGCTAAACAATAGGACTCATTGGCTATGTAAATGTGGCAACGCTATCTCACGACCAATTCGTACGAATTCGTACGAATGATAAAAAGTTGGCTAATTCGTACTAATTCGTACGACCTCACTCGTACGAATTTGTACGATTTGTCTAAACCCACGTGATGGGTAGGTTTAGGGGCGGGGTCAGGGGTAGGTCATTCGTATGAATTCATACGAATTGGCCAATTCGTAAAATATGTACGATTTTGCAAAAATCGTACTAATTCGTACGAGTCAGGTCGTATGAATTCGTACGAATAAGCCACCTCGTAGAATTTGTACGTTTTCCCGTGAGATCGGGCTGAAATGTGGTCTTAAAAAAACAAAAAAATTGGCAGATGTGTTTTTGGAAGAGCTAAAAGTGATTTAAACATCTATTCAAAGAAACTAAATAATTTGCTCCTTATTACACTGCCATTCATTTCATTGAAGGCATCATATTGTCAAATTAAAGTTCTTTGTTCTATGAAAAGTAGATGTAAATGCAGAGCTGCTGTTATTGAAGGATGGTGCAATGCAAACGATATTGTGCCAGGTGAGCAACTGCCACTGAGATGAATGGGAATGATAACAGATAGCTTTCTTTAGGTATTGTAGACCTCCTTGGTTTAATTCTCAGGGTCAAGGAGGGTGAAAAAAATGTCATAAATCTAAATTTCGGACCCTTGCGACCAATATATAAGTTGACGGGGAGGAAAATGAAATAATGTATGGCGTGACAACTTTAAAGCACATAGAGTGGAACGGGTCTAGATGTGTGTATTATGGGATGATATGGAGTTATGGCTCCTGCCTTTAATTCTCCATGAATCAAAAGCTTGTAGACAATGCAGTGTTTTTTTTTTTTTTTCCTCTTGGTTTTGGATGAGATATGAAACGCAGCCAAGAATGTGCAGAGAGAGAGAGAGAGAGAGAGAGAGCACCTGCAGTATATTATTGCCGTTTTTAAAAAATACAGCGTGAGTCATGATTTACAGACGTCTTTAATGTGCTCAGGAGTCTGCATTCACACATACAGTAAGTAGTACAACACCTGTAATTGGATGTGATTACACACATGCACACATTGAGGTGGTAAGAGGGGATTCTCTTGTGTTTGGCCTTTCACACCCCTCATCTGCCCACTCAGACAAAAAGCACTCATAAAAACAAGCCCACTGTCCTGACCTCTCGGTGTCTCTACTCTACCACTTCCTGTCCTGCTTATGTGCTGATCCACTCTCATTTCATTCCAGTTGAATTATAGAGCTGTGGTACGTATTGTTTCAAAGCAGCTGCAGAGAGAACAGCACCATAGTACCTTAATGGGTGAATGTGATTTCACCAAGTAGGTACATCATGTTCCTGGATCAACATCTTTGTTGATCCTGGAACAACATTCCATTCAACCAATCAGATTTGAGGGACAAGTTTACAGTTTATGTCAAGCTTAGGCTTACATCCAGGATTAAATGCTTCTACTGTATATCCATCTCTTTCCTTCTGATTTTAGGGATAACTTATGGGTGGAGTTAGGGGTAGGGTTAGGAGTACATTTTCAGACAGGAATGTTGTTCCAGGTTCAAATAAATATGTTGATCCAGAAACATGTCTGTCTTGGCAAAGATTTCAGAGCTCCCACAAAGACAGGGGTGTCCAATCTTGCTCCTGGAGGACTAATGTCCTACAGAGTTTTGCTTCAAACCCAATTAAACTCACCTGAACCAGCTAATTAAGGTCTTTGCTATAGGGATACTAGAAACTTCCAGGCAGGTGTGTTGAGGTAAGTTGGAACTAAACTCTGCAGGACAGTGGCCCTCCAGGAGCAGGATTGGACACTCCTGAACAAAGATTTTGTAACTTGTAGCCTGATATGTTTCTGTTTACTTTGCCAAGGACTTTTAGTTTGTTGGTTGTTTCCCTGTATCTTAGTTTATGTTTCCTGAGTTCTTGTTCCTAGTTTGTTTCTATGGTTACTCATTGATCATATCCGCCTATGTCCTGTTTAGTTCTCGTTATCGTGGTTGTAAAAATGAACCTGTCACATTCTTAGAAATGTGATCAACAAAATCTTAGAAACTAACTTTGCCATAAAATGGTCAATTTATGATAAATTTCCTGTGTTATATTTGTTGTGCATGTTTCTGCATGAGGTTAAACTACATGACTTTTGCTTTGGTTCACATGATTTAAATATGAATTAGCAATAAACCAGTTTTGCTAAAATATAAAAGTCCCCTGTAGTCAATAATTGTATCCCTTAAAACTCCTCTTTGATCACCAAAATGACATATTTAAACGTTTTCGTGCCTTGAAAAAAAATTATTCCTTTAAAAAGTTTGAATGTAACTCTACACCCTTGCCTCATTTAATATACGCGGTTCTATGAATATGCAAATCAGCCCGGCCTTCCAACATGCACTGTACGTGGTCGACCAATCACAACAGACTGGGCCATCTGACCAATCAGAGCAGAGTAAACCAATCCCAAAAGAATTGGGCCATCTGGCCAATCAGAGCAGAGTAGACCAATCACAAAAGACTGGACCATCTGTCCAATCAGAGCAGAGTAGACCAATCACAACATACTGGGCTGTCTGACCAATCAGTCTAGTCCTTTGTGTGATCTCACAGGTCAGTTCCCCTTGTATCACCCATCAGGCTATCCGATGCCTGACCCCAGCCACTGATCACACACACAGCTGTCCTACGTAAACTAATCCCTCGACAACACTTTTATCTCTGTAATGACAGCTACATCAGACATACACTCAGTTCAACAGGACAAATTAGCATATGAAGGGGAAGGAACATGAATCAATGGCAACATCTGAGCTTGTGCTGTCTAGCCGCTGATTTTTTAATCTCACTTTGTCTGGTTTAAAAGCAACTTAAGCTCTTTCTGTGGCATGTTGTCGATTACCAATGAAAATAATTGTAGATAAACATTAAAAATATACAGTTTCAAACATATAGCCAGAGCACTTCAACGGGTCATTGGAATTTGGAGAAATTTTGTTCAAAGTTCAGAGTTACTGAATCCTGTTGTGAGGCTAAACAGCTCTCATGAAAAGGGAAGAAAAGGTGTTTTCTCCCATGTGAAAGTGGGTACCCATGTTGGTTATTGGTCAATTATATAATAGTTTAGCAATACATTTGATTATTCTATTTAACTCTTTACTTTACATTTTACTTGTTCATTAGGAATCTATGTCGCTCAGATAGTCTCACGCCGGCCGTTCTTTTACGCGGATCTCACGATCACAAACTCGCCAGTCTGATAGATAACCAGAGGTTATGGCTAAAGCAATTCAACAATGCCCCATACACGATTGCTATTGTTTAAAGGTACCCATGTAGCCCCCTACAGTCGCCCATATAACAACTTAGTTAAAGCCCAAACAATAACCAGAGGTTATAGCTAGTACATTAAGATAATGCCACTTCAACGCTTGCTATTACCTTAATAGTATTTTTTCTCCAGCCCCCTATTTGTGACTGCATAACAACTTTAACAACTACTAAAATCAAGCAGTTAGTCAGGAGTCTAGAATCCCACCAGATGTGCCTCACGCTCCATCTAAACTGGGATCTAGTAATTCAGAATAAAATCAAATGTAACAATTTATTATGTCAGCTAAATTTATCATGCCAATTTCATAATCAGTTCAAAGATAATCACTATAATAACATTGAATGCTCAGAGAAAAAGAGTAAAAGATGTAGGCTAAATCCGAAAATACATAATGCTGAAGGAACATTATGGGCTGATCTGAGGTACAGAATCGCCCTGAGCCTCTCGTTGCATTTCTTTATATAGACAGAAACTTCTTTGACATGGAAACATTTGCTAACAATGGGAATTTGCATTGAGTTAACACCTTTTGGGCAGGATGCCATTTGCCTGGAAGACACACCCTCCTCTGTGTGCAACTTAGCTCTAAACTCTTAAGAACTTTTTTTTGCCTTTTGGTTTACTTCTTTGGGAATGAGACATGTGTAACTGTCGCACTGAGACATTTGAAATGAGACCAAACATGTAATACTGTATGATAATTATTCACATTAAACCATATAGATTTTTGGGTGAATTTTGGTGATCTCAGCATGAGAGAGAGAAGGAATGGGGGAAGAGGGAAATTATAAATCTAAATTAGGATGATGATAACTTCACAAGAGAGAGTTTAAATGTTAATTTCTTTTGTTTTCTCAGAGTTTCTCTCTTCCAGTTTTTCCAGTCTTACAATATGCTCAAGTAATAGCTTTCACAGCTCAAATTATAATCACTTTTTAACTGATTCAGCTGAGAATAATTCAAGTCCAAAAACATGAGCTGTGCATTTGTTATACATTACTATACATGGGGTAGTCTGATCCTACTTCTGGAGAGCCACTATTTAGAGTTTAGATCCAACACACCTGCCTGGAAGTTTCTAGTGATCCTGATTAGCTGATTCAGGTGTGATTAATTAGGGTTGGAGCTAAACTCTACCGGAGGGTGGTCCTTTAGGAGTGGGATTGAACACCTCTGCAATTACATGGACAGGCATGGCTCTCTCAGGAGACGGACATCAGCAGAACAATGCCATCTCAGCATGAACTGAGCCATCTAAACCTCAGATCATTCACCAATGGCTACAAACACAGCATACACCAGAACATGGAACAACATGAGGGCGAATAAATGGTAACAAATTAATATTTTGCCTCAGAAATGGAAATTCTAAAATTAAATCTAAATCAACACTAAATCAAACCCAACTCTATTCCATACTTTACTGGCCTCCAAAGGCTGTACTATTTTGTGTACTTGTTATAATGACTATCGCTGGTTCGAACTTCGAGCCCTGTGGGGAACGGTCCAAGCGAAAATAGTTACAGTGGTGCCGTGACCCGGATGGGAGTGAGGTTTAGGGCGCTGTGTTATTTGCCCAACATATCTATTAATAACCCTCCATCATCAACAACAGCTAGTGATTTAATTTCTGACTGTGATACCTATAGGGTCATGCCTGAAATACCGTGTTCGGAAAGGAAATGCCGCATTCTACGGTGCCCCTAAAGGGACATGGGGATGGAAAAAAATATAAGATGGGGCAAAAAAATTATTTCAATGCTTTTGCGTTCTCTCGCAATTATACAGTTAAGTAATTGTATTGTATATAATTTGCGGGAATCAGTGAGCCACTATCAATATGTAGAGTATTGAAATCACTTTTGAATGCATGCTTGCTTTTTACTTTCACTTCAGCGACCACACGTACTTTGTGTATAGGGAGTGGCAGTACTGATTTTACAACATAAGATATTTGTAAATGCACCTGTTGCGCACCAAATCCTTCGCCATCGTCCCGTCAGTCATCTCTCCTTACTATATTCACATGTGAAGTTTGATGTGCTGTAATGTTACCAACTACTGCAGTAAGCCTAACCATGTCCCTTTAGGTGCTCCATAGAATGCGTTATTCATTTTCTGTGACTTTCCAAATTCAGAATTAGGCTTCAGCACATTCCTATGGAAGCTTGGAATAAGACATTTTAAAAGATAATTGTGACTTTTTATCTCACAATTGCAAGTTTACATCTCGCAATTCTGACTTTATAACACCCAATTGTAAGTTTATATCTCGCAATTCTGACATCTTTTCTCAGAATTGTGAGATATAATCTCGCAATTACAAGTTATAAAGACAGACTTTTTTTATATCACAATAGTTTATATCACAATCCTTATTTTATAACACACAATTGCAACTTTATATCAAACAAATCTGACAAGAATGTCTCGCAATTCTTACTTTATGTCACGCAATTATGAGATAAATGGTCAAAAATGTGAGATTAAAAGTCGCAGTTACTTTTTGAATTTTTTATTCTGTGGCGGAAACAAGCTTCCATAAATCCCTAGTGATATCATTGAGGGTAGTTTACAATACACCTGGCAAGATACAGAAACTAATGAACATCATCATCGCACAGATATGAAAAAAAAAAAAAAATTGACTGACGTCTAGTGTTTATGAAATGTGTCATGAATGACAGCTGCCTGTATCCCATTACACTTGCTGTCACTACTCAACCATCAGTTTTTCCACAATCATCTCCATCCTCAGCCTCGGTTACATATGTCACTGCGGTCACCTTCAGAGTATTTCTAATTTCTGAACTAGCATAGGAAATGAGACCAAATTTGGTCTTTACAGCAAGGATATAAATATGAATGCAGTGAAATACAAACGTAAAGAAGACACGTCAGGGACTATTTTGCAATGACATTCAGCTGAGCTGACTGTTCAATATCCTTTACTTCAATGACCATGATTCAGCTTCTTTTTTTCCCCCCTCATTCAATTGGTATCAGTGTTGCACTCTTGGCAGGTGCAGGTTTCAGCAGTGCTGTAGTACAGTATGTGAGCATCTCTGGGTCACTGATGGTGCAGTCAGCACTGGAGAAGAATTGGAATGAGGGATTATGAAGTGAAGTTAGTGCTCCTCCATCCGTTCGCTCCCTCGGGACCCGCACATTAGAAAGACCTGAGCAAATCAAACAGCCCCAGTCTCGAACTTCTCATAAGCCTGAATCCCAGTGGTCTTTAAAGAAGGAGGATGTACGGATGAAGAAGACAGCGAGGCAATGAAGTCAATACCGAGAAATCAGAAGGGAAAGTTTACACAACACAACCAGGATTGAAGCGATGCCTGCAGTTTACAGCTCATTCTAGGATCGAAGGGTCAGCATTCTGGAGACCGGGCAAAATACAGACTTCAATAAATGACTCTTTTCAGTTCATGTTCAAGTTCATGAAAGTGAATTTGAACTGAATTGGCCACACAGGACTTTCAACTGAAATTTGCAGCCCAGGCTCATTCGAAAAACTTACCTGTGGCAACATTTTTGCAAAACACAAAATACGTTACGTTGTGTAAGTTTCGCGACAGTTTTAAAGTGAAATGTCCAGTGAGTGGCGCTAAAAGCGTGTTTAGTTTTTTTACAGAACAGATGAACGTGAATATGGCAACGTTTTATTACGTCGGAGGTTTGTACGAGTTGAAATGTCCGGTGAGTGGCGCTAAAAGATTAAATTAATGCTCCATCACGTTTTAAAATAACGTACACCTACACTAAACCCTAAACCTACCCAATAATGTTAACAAAAGCAAATTTTAAATTTTCACTTATTTAGACAAGTGCTTTTAGTTGATTGGGCTTTTATGTTTTGTTTTGTTTTTATCTGTGATAGTTTTATCTGTGTTTTATTGCTCTTTTATTTAAATTGTTGCACTCTGTAAAGCACTTTGTGATTTCTATCTTTGATAGGTGCTATATAAATAAAGTTTACTTAAATGCGACATAAAAATGTAGTTGTAACCATGGCATTTTAGCTTGTTTTTGAACTTTGAGAGTGATTCGTCTTTCACGGGGTTCGTACCTGATCTCTCCGCTTCACAAGTACAATTGACCCTTCGCTAAGCCACGCCCGAAAACCGCCACAGGCCAATCGTGGCTTAGCAAGCGTAACTAGGCGCGAGAGGTCTGGCAAGCTTTCGAGCGAGGGAAACATGCTGAAGCGTTGTGCGTATGGATTGTGCAAATCTGATAAGTTACCCGGTATCCTAAAAGTTTGGACGGGGTGGTGGATTTTGTTCCCTTCCCGAAACCTAAAACCCAAGGGGAGAAATGCCGGGCGTCGTCTTCATTTATATAGCGCTTTTAACAATGTAGATTGTTCCAAAGCAGCTTTACATTGATAATAGGAAATTAAAAGTAAAGTGTTTTGGCTTTATAGCAGCTCTAGAATAAAGTTATTGTCCAGCTCGTGGATCAAGCAGTGTGATTAAAGGCAAGACGGAGGCTCACTGACATAACTTAACGTTACTTAAAAATATATTTCAGCATTTTGTTAATCGACGGCTAAACTAGTACCCCAATTCGATCGCGACTCTCGCGGTGTTAGTTCTAGTAAAAGTAAAAGGTAGTTAGTAAAAGGAGGGAACATCAGGGGGCTTGCCGGAGATCTCCAAGGAAAAGGTTGGTATGCAAATTTAATCAGTTCATAACAGTAGTCACTTATGTGACCCACGACGTGTGAGCAGTAATGTTAGCCTGGCGCACTAAAAATATAAGCGGGAGAATGTTATCATTGCAAAGTGGTCAGGCTTATTCTCTAATCGTTTGCATATTATGTCGTGGATATATCCCTCGAATGCATACTGCAGTCCCTTTGTCTTGCTCTCTCAGATTTTCACCTAATTATCTCCTTAGGAATGTCTTAAACCGGTGCATACATACTGTAATAGACGTGCCAGGCGCAAAAGCTTTGACAGGCGTAGCAACAGTAACTAAGGAGGGCGGGGCTTAGCGAAGGGTCAATTCTGTAGCAGCTGAGCTACTGAGCAAGCTTAATACATCTGTAAAACTGAACATATGGAGCTGGTTCAATGATGCGAACTCCAAATATATATTTGTTTACAAATCATGCACTATGGTTTAAAGTGTTTTGAGGTCATAACATAATTGTGCAAGGAGCCGCGTGAAAATAAGACTTTATTAATCCATAATCTGCCCATGTAATCATAATTGTGTGTGAAAACGATTAAAAGTGTTTGCTGTTTTACTGTCTTCATTTCTTTTAGAAACTGCAGTGATATGCACGTATTGGTGCGTGTTTTGCGTTTTGAACGTTTTTCCAATGAGCCTGTGTTGGCTTTATGTGAGAATGAATTTAAAATATTATTCCCCTATAATCCTAACCTTTACGGCAGATTACGGCAGATGTCAATAACATCAAACATCATTGCTTCTTGAGTAGCTTAACAAAACATTGACTTTCAAATTAATGTTTTATAAGAATGACAAATTAAGAACACATCCACAAATGGATTATATGTACATTCTTGCACACCCTTTAAACAAACAAACAAAAATATTCCCCTTAATTCTCTACACATATAAACATCAGTTCAGGCACCTGTGTGAAACTGACACCAATGATATACAGGGGAAAAGGTTGTGCCAAGAGGGAACTTTGCTTCATTCCTCCCAAAAAGAGCTGTGCATGCTGACAGAAAAGAAATCACTCCCTGGAGCTCAGCTCTCCTGTTTTTCTCAAAATAGTTTTAAAAAATTCAGTCTGGCAGCCTCAGAGGAAATCGCACAATGTCAGGCAGGTGTGAGAGGTGGCAGTCGTGGTTTACCTCACAGTACATACTGTGTGCATCTCAAACAAGACCCCTCGTTGAGATACTCTTTTACTTTTCTTATATAGTAATATATTCCTTACAAGAAAGTACAGAGGTGGTGCTATGGTACAGTAATGTAATGCACTGAAAAAAAAAAAAAAAGACTTAATAGACTTAATAAATAAGGCAACATATCACACTCAACTTTTTAAGTAAACTCAACTAATTCCCTCCAATTAACGTCAACTTAAATACTTGGTCATCTAATGAGTAACAGGTAGTGTTTTGGCAATTTGTCAAGGCAACTAAAGAATGTTTAGTATTTAGTAATGCAAGCAGCTACAATCCTTTTTATTTATTTTTTATTTCCATGTTTGATTTTCAAAGCTAACTACATAACATGAATATTATTTGCCTTTTAAAACTAGAGCCAAACATTTTACCCATTTCATCGTGGCAAATTGCATACAAAAGTTGCAATGGATGCTCATATACTCAAACAAGCTTTGGGGTGTTGTTGGACTCGATCTACTCCATCTATGTTTTGATCATCGTTCTAAATCCAGTCTGAATGTAATCTGCTGTAAAGCTTTTTTGCTTAAAATTTTCTTTTTTTTATGGAACTTACCCACATTCAAGCGTTGATAAAAAAAGAATGCATGAATCTAAGATAATTTTTTTTTTTTTTAAAGCAGAGGCTCTGTTCTTTCTTTTGATATATTGCATGGCGGGGAAAGAGATAATAATAGTTAGCACATAATTTTTGGACAAATTCTTGAGAATCTATAGCCTGGGAAAACCCAGACAACTTCCGGCAAATTTAGATTTGCTCTGCAAGTAGTCTGGCAAAGAACTCATTCAAGCCCATTTCTAATCTGTCGAAATCGCGGCACCAATCAGAAACGTTGGGGCGGGCTTTACACAATGACGATCGCTCTGATTGGTTTTAGGTCTATCCAATTGCGCCCAGAGGCATTTGAGCGACGTCCGTTGGTGAAGCGCATCAACTGTAATCGGAGTGAATAAGTTGAATTAATTTAGCAAGTTGAGTATGATATGTTGCCTTATTTAGGTCAACTTTTTTGCTTTCTTTTGTGTGTAGGCCCTACTGCTGATATTTTACATTATATGTGTCTAAAAACTTGGTTATAGCATTTAAACAATTACTTATAGATTAGCTACTGACGGGCAAAAATTAAGAGTAATCCCGGTTATACTTTATTTTAAGGTGTCATTGTTACAGTGTAATTATATAGTTAAGTTCTGAGTAATATGAATTAACTACATGTACTTACTATAGGGTTAGGGTAGGATTAGAATTTGGTTGAGGGTTAGTTGCATGTAATTATGCCTACATGTAACATATGTAACAAGGACACTGTAAAATAAAATGTTACCGTAATCCCTTACTTTACTTTTTCTAGGGGAAAGTTCAATTACTGTAATTAATTACTTAGAAATGCATTAAACCCAACACTGGCTACTGATTACAATACTTTTACAGTTTACAAATCATTGTATTAGCTCTTATTGTTTTATTAGACCATAGAGTGATACGAGAGAACGTGAGAACACAGTGTTCACAGTGAGAAAGTAGGAAACAGTGTTACTATAGACAACATGCATACAAATCTCGTATTGTGTAAGTGAAATAAAAGTGGATTCAGAAAAGTATTTTGATCCCTTTAATTATTTTTTTTTTTTCGATAGTCCACTTCAGACATTCTATTTCCCATAAATAACTTTGTAACTACATGTCAACTAACTGTCATTAGAGTATTAGTAGACTGTTAGGATGTGTTTGGGTTTGGGTTAGTACAATAAGTTGACATGTAGTTGTAAAGTTACTTATAGTCAGTAGAATGTCTAAAGTGGACCATTGAAATAGTGTGCAAGTTAACACTTGCCATTAAACTAATGTATTCTAAACTGTGACCTAGTGATTTGAGCATGTGCTCACATGAGAAATCAAGGTTTGAATCCAGCCTGTGTCGTGTACCAAACCCCTCTTTCCAATTATTCTTGCCTCAGCTGTTCTGTTTAAAAATGGCAAAAAAAAAAAGGATTTTCAAAGCGATGCTCATTTCACAGCCCTGCTGGAGTGCTACTTTGAACGAAACAGCATTAACTTTTGATTGGCAAAGCATTGTTCTCCTGCAGGCCTTGATCTACTGCTCATTTTGTCCTCCTACTCACCAAATGCTGCCGAATTTAAACTCGACAATAACTTCCAATAAAGGAAGCAGACTCTGGTATAGGATTCAGAGGAGTCTATTATTTACACAAACCTGGACACGTTCTAAACACCTCAAAGCCACGCAAGACCTGGAAGAGTGAAAGGTTGATACCTAATGTATGAGCAGGTTTCTTAGGGATCCTCATATCTCTGCGCAACTGAATCTGAACTCAGTCAGTGAAACTTTTCTTTCACGAGTTCACCCTTACAAATAATCAGATAGAGTGAAGAGTATGAGTATTTGGCATGCTGTCCGAGGGGACGGCTCTGAGCCCTGTATCCTTGGCTGGGATAGGAACCAGCCGAGAGTGAGGAGTCGGGATGCAGACAAACTGTCAAGAATCATGAGTCGACTATATATATATATATATATATAGAGGCCTCCTCTCGTGCTGATTAGGAACGTGTTCCACCCGAACTTTGTTAATGAAACATAATTTTTATTATTCTCTCTGCATCGCTAAAACAAGGGTCCTTGATATACTGTAGCCACTGTCCAATTACAGGGAGTACACAACAAAAATAGATACAATCAGAGAAGGAACAATTCGGTGTTTGGAGGAACAATCAAATGAAATCGATTACCAAGGTATTCTACTTTTTCCCCACCCCAGCCACACTGTAAAAGTTCACCTTCATTTGTAAAAGCAATTAGATCTTGCTGACGGTGTTGTGGCTGTAGACAGTTATACTACGTACAGTACATCACATTTAGGACTCGCATATGTAGTCTGAGCAATGGGATCGTGCTTACTTAGACCTCGTTTTAAAACATTTATGAGGCAATGTTTTCATGTCAACAAGAATAAATCGAATGTAATGCTAATTTGCGTGCTTTGTAGTTTATTTTTAACCCAAGGATGGTGGGCATCGTGCATCAGTCTGACAACTGTGATTGTAGTGAATCATGCTAAATTTAGAAGGCCGTTTAATGAATCATCAGTTTAAAAATTCCAAATGTCAAGCTTGGCATCCCTACTATTAATAGAGACTCCACCAAACAGCCGGACCCAAACCACCCACACACATTTTTTTTTTTTTTTTCTTGTTGTTGCTTTTTGCTTGTTCATGTGATTGGAATTCAAAAGTGAAGTATTTAAAATAAAAACAAGCTCTGTGCTTTAAACAAATAGCGCTCTTCTTGGAACTGATTTCAATACAGTTTAGAGTTAGCATGTTTTTAAACTAATAATAACATACTCTAATAAGCATACAAATAAATACACAACACACATTTTTAATTCGATTTAAAGTCAGATTTAATTATCTTTTTTAAATCCACTTTATTTCGATAGTCCACTTAAGACATTCTACTAACTATAAGTGACTTTGCAACTACATGTCAACTAACTTGTCAACTAAGTTGCTTATAGTCAGTAGAATGTCTGTTGGGAAGCATCAAAATAAAGTTAGCAGATAAGACAGTCTACAATTTTCTAACGACTGCTGCAAAGTTACAGTTGGTAGAACTGTAGAGGTTGTTGCAAAACATTCTGGGAATACATGATGCGATCCCTTGCAATTTTGTATTATTAGGCATTTTGGAAGTATACTACTTCACATGATGTAGTTTTGGCTAAATTCTAAGAGAAGACAATCCCAGAATGCACTGCAACAAGCTCAGTGATGAAATCGTACAAAGTTGTGGACGAAACAATTGTAGATTACAAATAAAATGCATTCAGTACATTCAATGGTTCTAATACATTTTAAAAAAGACCATTTTATTTCGTATTTGTGTGTGCTCATAATGTATTATTACGTTGATTGTTGTACGTATCACAGTAGTTTGTAAAATTGAGGCACTAAAATGGTAATGCAAATAACTGAGAACCTACATTAAACCTGATCATAAATCCAACTGATAATGTTAACAAAATAAAATGTGAGATCAAAAATGCATTAGCTGAAGCATTCATGCTATTTTAGCTTGTTTATGCAAGTGTTTTATCATGATTTGTGTCTCACAGGAGCGTACCAGAGCGTTTCGCATCACAAGTGCAACACTGTGTAAGTTTACTACTCCAGGAAAGCCACTTATATGTAGCTGGTTATGTGAAGAAAATGTAAAAAAAAAGGATAGTTTACAAATCATGCACTATGGTAAAAGTCTTTTGAGGTCATGAGCATTTAAGTATTTAAGCACGAAGCCATGGGAAAACAAGGTTTTATCTGCCCCGTAATCATAATTTGTGTGAAAAGGGATAAAATTTGTTGGTGGTGTTATTGTCACTAGTGTTTAAATGAGCTGGAAACTGCAGTGAATTGTTTTTCCAATGAACCTGTGTTGTCCAAAACAGTCCCTTGTGAGATTTTTATTTGAGTTGGATGCTGCTTTAGAAGGCAGCTGTCTGTGCAGGAAAGTGACGTCAAGGATTGATTCACCGTGCATGTTGTGGCAGAATCGTGTGCTGCCATCATCATCACCATCTCTGCCAGCTCAGCATCATGACTCTCATAACCTTCAGTGAGGTGAGGGCTGCTCACTTTGACTTTGCAGAAATGTGCAATATTCCATGCGTTTGAAACCTGGGCAGCAGTTTCTTTGATCGATGGTCACGGTACAGTAGAGGAAGAGCTGGCATTTGGATTTACCTGAAGGAAGAATCGAGCGAGGGGCTTATGAGCCACTGGGTCTGTAAAACAACAAAAGCTATGAAAAACAAAGCCTTATAAGATCCGATTTTATTGGAATTGCCCTACCCAACATTTCAGCACGTCTCCAGAGGATAACTCGAGCTAATCATTTAGATGGAGTTTGAGAATTGGAACATAATCTAATGATAGAAAGCAAGGCGATGGGGAACTCTGTTAAAAAATAATTTAAGCTACACAAATAATACAATCACAAACAATTCCACAGAGTAATGGAAATTTGTGACAACAAAAAAAGAACAAAAATACCGACCTGACCTGCTGATATTAAACATCACATATTACAGCACTCAGCCATATATGATTAGATATTTTACCTGACATTTTATCACACATAAAAAATATATATATATATATATATATATATATATATATATATATTGCCATTTGGAGTGAATTCATAAGAATTTGAGAATATCTTTATAATTTGTGGTATATACAGGGCTCATTTAAAGTGTTACTGGGATTTCTTTTGAATTTGACACGTTTGAAGTGAGAATTTTCTCAAGAGCAGAAAAATAACAGAAGTGATTCAAGTGTGATCATTATCCAAAACACATTAGTCTGCTAGATGGGTGGAACATTAACTTTAACTCTTCTCCATGACACTTCCCAGCCTGGAGGTCAATGTCCAGTGATCAGTCCTTCTGTTTGCTCATTAAATCTATAACATGTTTGGCTGAAATCGATGTTTCCCCTCCTCTAGCACCAAGGTCAGTGTTCTCTAGCTGTCTCTGTCTCTCCATCAGTGGGCAGTTCGGTAACAGAGCGTTGGTCCACATTCTCTTAAAGTTCAGTAATACTGAACGGGGAATTCATTTTATGTTTTGGTGTTCTTCTCCTTCCTAAAGGTCTCTGTAAATGCCTGCACTTCTGGGACACAAATGCAAAAATTATATTTTGTCTTAGAACTGAAGTCTTGAAGAAACTTATTTTGTTATTGAAACTTATATTTATAAATTATATATCTTATAAAAAGTTTGACTAACAAAACTGACAAGATAATGCCATCAGTTTTCCATTGTCATGACACTTGGCCAATTTCGTGAGCCTGGGCGAGGGCCAGTGACAGTGCTGGGCAATAATGATTTGAGGAAAGCCAAATACTCTATCATGCTGTCAAACTACAGAGACTGAGAACAGAAAGAAGCTTGAATGTTTAGTTTTAAACTGAAGGAATGAGGAAATCTCAATAACTAGATAAGTAAGAGATTAAGTCATGACTACACAAAAAAAAAATCATCATTATGTTCAAAAAATAATTTTGAAGTTTCTCATATTTGTTCCCTTAATATTATGTAGAGGATTTCAACTGCAGCAGTTTTAGGGGCAAAAACAGAAAAAGGATTCCTTCATCTGAGGAGGAGGAAGAGTCCATGGTGGAACGGGGAGAAGTGTCCAGAGGGGAGGGGGGGGGGGGGGGATTGGGTTTGTGGGGAGTACGACAGAGGGAAGGAGGAGCCAGGGAGTAGGTGATAGAGGGAAAGACCAAGGAGGAGACACTGGAGGGAGGAGCCAGGGAGTAGATGATAGAGGGAAGGACCAAGGAGGAGACACTGGAGGAAGGAGCCAGGAAATGAGGGAAGGACCAAGGAGGAGATGCTGGATGGAGTAGCCAGAGCAAAGCCATTAGGAGAAAGGCCAACAGTAGAACCGTTGGAGGGAGTAGCCAGAGCAAAGCCATTAGGACAAAGGCCAACAGTAGAACCGTTGGAGGGAGTAGCCAGAGCAAAGCCATTAGGATAAAGGCCAACAGCAGAACCATTGGAGGGAGTAGCCAGAGCAAAGCCATTAAAAGAAAGACCAACAGTAGAACCGTTGACGGGAGTAGCCAGAGCAAAGCCATTAGGATGAAGGTCAACAGCAGAACCATTGGAGGGAGTAGCCAGAGCAAAGCCATTAAAAGAAAGACCAACAGTAGAACCGTTGACGGGAGTAGCCAGAGCAAAGCCATTAGGATGAAGGCCAATAGTAGAACCGTTGGAGGGAGTAGCCAGAGCAAAGCCATTAGGATAAAGGCCAACAGCAGAACCATTGGAGGGAGTAGCCAGAGCAAAGCCATTAAAAGAAAGACCAACAGTAGAACCGTTGACGGGAGTAGCCAGAGCAAAGCCATTAGGATGAAGGCCAATAGTAGAACCGTTGGAGGGAGTAGCCAGAGCAAAGCCATTAGGATAAAGGCCAACAGCAGAACTATTGGAGGGAGTAGCCAGAGCAAAGCCATTAGGAGAAAGGCCAACAGCAGAATTGTTGGAGGGAGTAGGCAGAGCAAAGCCATTAGGATAAAGTTAGGATAAAGGCAAACAGTAGAACCGTTGGATGGAGGAGCCAGAGCAAAGCCATTAGGATAAAGGCAAACAGTAGAACCGTTGGAGGGAGTAGCCAGAGCAAAGCCATTAGGAGAAAGGCCAACAGTAAAACCGTTGGAGGGAGTAGCCAGAGCAAAGCCATTAGGAGAAAGGCCAATAGTAGAACCGTTGGAGGGAGTAGCCAGAGCAAAGCCATTAGGATAAAGGCCAACAGCAGAACTATTGGAGGGAGTAGCCAGAGCAAAGCCATTAGGAGAAAGGCCAACAGCAGAATTGTTGGAGGGAGTAGGCAGAGCAAAGCCATTAGGATAAAGTTAGGATAAAGGCAAACAGTAGAACCGTTGGATGGAGGAGCCAGAGCAAAGCCATTAGGATAAAGGCAAACAGTAGAACCGTTGGAGGGAGTAGCCAGAGCAAAGCCATTAGGAGAAAGGCCAACAGTAAAACCGTTGGAGGGAGTAGCCAGAGCAAAGCCATTAGGAGAAAGGCCAACAGTAGAACCGTTGGAGGGAGTAGCCAGAGCAAAGCCATTAGGACAAAGGCCAACAGTAGAACCGTTGGAGGGAGTAGCCAGAGCAAAGCCATTAGGATAAAGGCCAACAGCAGAACCATTGGAGGGAGTAGCCAGAGCAAAGCCATTAAAAGAAAGACCAACAGTAGAACCGTTGACGGGAGTAGCCAGAGCAAAGCCATTAGGATGAAGGCCAATAGTAGAACCGTTGGAGGGAGTAGCCAGAGCAAAGCCATTAGGATAAAGGCCAACAGCAGAACTATTGGAGGGAGTAGCCAGAGCAAAGCCATTAGGAGAAAGGCCAACAGCAGAATTGTTGGAGGGAGTAGGCAGAGCAAAGCCATTAGGATAAAGTTAGCATAAAGGCAAACAGTAGAACAGTTGGATGGAGGAGCCAGAGCAAAGCCATTAGGATAAAGGCAAACAGTAGAACCGTTGGAGGGAGTAGCCAGAGCAAAGCCATTAGGAGAAAGGCCAACAGTAGAACCGTTGGAGGGAGTAGCCAGAGCAAAGCCATTAGGATAAAGGCCAACAGTAGAACCACTGGAGGGAGTAGCCAGAGCAAAGCCATTAGGATAAAGGCCAACAGTAGAACCACTGGAGGGAGTAGCCAGAGCAAAGCCATTAAGATAAAGGCCAACAGTAGAACCACTGGAGGGAGTAGCCATGGCAAAGCCATTAGGATAAAGGCCAACAGTAGAACCACTGGAGGGAGTAGCCAGAGCAAAGCCATTAGGATAAAGGCCAATAGTAGAACCGTTGGAGGGAGGAGCCAGGGTGGAGCCAGAAGCTCGACTGAGGTGACACAACTTTCTTGAGACAACAAGAAAGTGCTGCAGAGAATGCAACAACACGCAAGGACAGAGAGTACGGCCAGATCGATCTCGAAACTGCACACTCACACAACAAGACAGAGCACATGGAGAATAAGCGAATGTTCATCCCATCTGCTCACAAAAGAAGACAAACACGGAGCATTAATATGTCCGAACCCCGACCAATAACCGAAACCAAACCAGACCGAAGTGCCATGATCCGAACACCATGCTCTGCACACAAAACAACTCACATGGACGGAAGAGCGGTTGCACGAGCGAAATCGTAACCGCACGCTTACCATGACAAGACAATAGGAGTGAGTGACCTCATACACAGTGAAATAAGCAAACAAAATGTAAATTCTGAACATTTTTCACTTCAACAGTATTTATGGTCCCATAACCTTCATGTCACATATTACATTGTCAATAACAAATAACATTCACAATTTTCCCATTGCAAAAGAAGCGCAAAAACGTTATAACAGTGGTTGGGGAGATGTCTGAAATTAATCATATCATTTTTTTTTTTTCATATGAGACATATGAGACTCTGTATTAGATGAAGGGGAGAAGAGCCACAAGGGGACAGGAATGGGCATACTGTTTCATAATAAGTGTAAAGGATGCGAGGACGGTACTATGGTAATTGCGGAGTCTTCCAGCTCATCCGCATGTGTGCCACAGTGACGTTACATAAAGATAAAAGCATGTGCACCCATTTAGGTGGATTATCTGTGTATCTGTGTGCAAAAGCAATCGTGAGAGGGATTCAGGAAGGACACAAAGAATTTTCACCACGTACAACATCCCTAAATGCCCCAGGAATAAAGAATGTGAACTGATGCCTGATATAGCGGCAGATAATGGTCTTTGTGATGCAAAGCGTCTCCCAACACCCCGTTCCCTTTTACTGGTGAATAATTAGAGGCCATTCCCTTGTGCTATAGATGAATTATCTTATTTACTAAAGGCCAAATTAAATGTGGCAAAAAGAGAGAAAAACTAATGAAATATATTTTGTAGTTATTTTTAGGGAGCCACAATAGCGCTGATCCATTTGTTATATCGCCTCCATAAACTGTGTTTTGTCCCATGATGACTTAAGGAAATGAACGAACAAAATTTGTCTCAGAAGTGCATTGTCATATAATTTCAGTGATGCATATATGGTGCATAATACATCACCTGAAACTGATGGTAGTGACTCTTGGGTAAACAACATAAATGCAACAATATTTAGGACAACTACATACTATGTTGCAATTCCAACGTTAGGTTAAAAAAAAAAAAAAAAACCTTTGTGACCTTTTTTCGGGTCACATTTCATGCATCAATTTTGATCAGAATTGTGATTTATAAAATTGCAATTATAAGAAAAGTCAGAATTGCGAGTTTATATCTCCAATTTTTTTTTCTCAGAATTGTGAGATAAATAGTCACAATTACCTTTTTTTATTTTTTATTCCATGGCAGAAACAAGCTTTCAAATATGATGTTTTCATGATCTGGACAGATTTTGTAAGATTCACCTAGTTACTCCATTGGGCCAATGCAATCAGGGTTCCCTTAAGGAGAGGTGAGAGATACATGACAGACTGTAACTTGTAATTTGGCAACTCAGTAAGACTCCTTGAGAGAGGTGGAGAGAGAAAGACAGAGACTGAGAGATGAGAATGAAATATTTATCCAAAAAGAAGTCTATTTATACATTGGAGTTGGTAGAGAGAGAGAGAGGGGGGGGGGGGGGGGGGGGGGGGTCTTCAGTTAAATTATTGATGTAAGAGTGTGAGGAGGGCTTTTTCTCACGACTGAGGGAAGGCAAGGCCTTGCAGCGAGAGAGAAAGAGGGAAGGAGGGAGGAATCACTGTATAGCAGTAGGATACACCTCCCTGAGAGTATGTGGAGAGACAGAAGGAGAAATAAAGAAAACATGCATAAAGCAGTATTTGTATGGTCCCACAAATATTATATCAAGTATAGCGCTTTTCACAATACAGATTGTATCAAAGCAGCTTCACAGTATTAAATTAAAATAATACAACAAGGTTTGTTTCTAGTGGAATTTATTGATTGATAAGATCAAATTAAATATCCCCAGAATATCCCCAACTGAGCAAGCCAAAGGCAACAGTGGCAAGGAACCGAAAAACTCCATCAAGTGACCTAATGGTGTCCTAAAACTCCATCAGGTAATTATATTTCAATAATACTTTGCTATATACATTTATAAAATTTCAAATTCATATTTTAAAGTGCCCCATTATAATTTTCATGTAGTGTGTACTAACCAACTCCTAACTAAACATACGCCATAGTTACAGTTTGCATCACAGTGTATCAAATGCTGAGGAAGCCTCTGGAGCTGAAATTCAGATATGGTAATAGGTGTTTCATTTCGGACATGCACTGTAAGCAGTCGACCAATCACAACAGACTGGACCATCTGACCAATCAGAGCAGGGTAGACCAATCACAACAGACTGGCCCTAATAACCATCTGGTCAGATGGGACCAATCAGAATGGAGCAGGCCAATCACAACAGACTCTGCCTTCTGACCAATCAGAGCAGAGTAGACCAATCATAACAGACTGGACCATCGGACTGTTAGGTGGAAACAGTTTAGAACCCAAGGACCAGATGTTTGAAAGAAGACCCGGAGTCAGAATTAGAATGAACTGAAGAAAAGTTTTATTAAAGATAGTTTACAGTTTCATCAGCAGAAGTCAGCTTCAAGACTCACACAGAAGTTTGTAGGCCGCCCCGCTTACAGTTACAAAGATCACAGCAGCTATACCCTACACCAAGGTCTAAGCTACATCCTTGCTTCAGGTTGCAGTTTCTGATTGGCTAAGAAATAGATAAGCATAGTAATTTTCCACACATATACAGATAGACGGAAGCATAAATTTAGCGATTATGCAGCTGACACTCGGACCCTGAAATCAGGCACGTCGTGACCTTCCAGGTCGCAGATTTGGGTTGCTGGGCGCCAGCCTGTCCAGAACAACAACTCAGTCAATCTCCAGTAATGCCAGTGGTTCCTTAACCTGTAACCAAGAAGACTAACACACACACACACCGACACACAGCTTTTCCAGGGTTGGATTTGGCCAGGCTCTAACTATAAACAGGAGAGTATTCTCAAAACATCAAGATAATGCGTTCTTTCTCTCAAGGAGAGTTACACTTTAGTCTAACTGGAAAGTAAGGCTTTAACAAAGAAATGGTCCCTTAAACTATTGGCTTCAATGACCCCTATACAGGTGCTGGTCATAAAATTTGAATATCATCAAAAAGTTGATATATTTCAAGAATTCAACTTAACAGGTGAAACTAATATAGACTCATTACATGCAAAGTGAGATATTTCAAGCCTTTATTTGTTATAATTTTGATGATTATGGCTTACAGCTTATGAAACCCACGAAATCAAAATTAGAATATTACATGAAATCACACAGTAATTACACAGTAATACCATGGTCATTGAACCAGGTTTCGGTTCTTTTGGCAGTGTGGGCAGGTGCAAATCCTGCTGGAAAATGAAGTCAGCATCTCCATAAAGCTTGTCTGCTGAAGGAAGCATGAGGTGCTCTGAAAATGTCCTGGTAGACGGCTGCGTTGAGTGGACAGCACCAGCCGATGACATGGCTCCCCAAACCAACACAGACTGTGGAAACTTCACAGTGGACTTCAAGCATCTTGGATTGTGTGCCTCTCCATTCTTCCTCCAGACTCTGGGACCTTGGTTTCCAAATGAGATGCAAAATTTGCTCTCATCAGAAAAGAGGACTTTGGTCCACTGTGCTTTATTAAATCCAGAGTCAACGCAGCCGTCTACCAGGACATTTTCAGAGCACTTCATGCTTCCTTCATTTTCCAGCAGGATTTGCACCTGCCCACACTGCCAAAAGAACCAAAACCTGGTTCAATGACCATGGTATTAATGTGTAATTACTGTGTGATTTCATGTAATATTCTAATTTTCTGGGATTTTGATTTTGTGGGTTTCATAAGCTGTAAGCCATAATCATCAAAATTATAACAAATAAAGGCTTGAAATATCTCACTTTGCATGTAATGAGTCTATATAATATATTAGTTTCACCTTTTAAGTTGAATTCTTGAAATAAATCAACTTTTTGATGATATTCTAATTTTATGACCAGCACCTGTATATTTTAACACGTTGAAGACCTTTCTTAAACACAAAACAAGTCCATATTTCATTTCTGGGAGCCAGGCTAAATAAGCAAGCACTGTTACTGCATTCAGATATCAAATACAGACATTAAATAATATATGAAATAACATTTCAGTGATCACACTAGTAACTTCTATAACAAAGTCATTCAACTCATTTGACTCTTTTAGAAGGAAACATATTAATACCTTGATTATAATCACTTATTACATATACATTGAAGCAGCAGTGGATTCCAGAATCCACCCCCTTCAGGACCAATCAGAGAAGAGTAGACCAATCACAACAGACTGGACCATCTGACCAATCAGAGCAGAGAAGACCAATCACAACCGGCTGGGCCATCTGACCAATCAGAACAGAGTAGACCAATCACAACAGACTGGGCCATCTGACCAATCAGAGCAGAGTAGACCAATCACAACAGACTGAGCCATCTGACCAATCAGAGTAGAGTAGACCAATCACAACAGACTGGACTATCTGACCAATCAGAGCAGAGAAGACCAATCACAACCGGCTGGGCCATCTGACCAATCAGAACAGAGTAGACCAATCACAACAGACTGGGCCATCTGACCAATCAGAGCAGAGTAGACCAATCACAACAGACTGGGCCATCTGACCAATCAGAGTAGAGTAGACCAATCACAACAGACTGGACCATCTGACCAATCAGAACAAAGTAGAACAATCAAAACAGACTGGGCCATTGGACCAATCAGAACAGAGTAGACCAATCACAACAGACTGGGCCATCTGACCAATCAGAGCAGAGTCGACCAATCACAATAGACTTGGTCATCTGACCAATCAGAGAAGCGTAGACCAATCACAAAAGACTGGGCCTTCTGTTTGCAATACAGATGTTGTCTTATTTACAGCATGATAATGTGTAGCCGCTGAGCTGGTCTACTGTGTCTTCTGAGGCAGCAGCAGAAACATAGAGGCTGAGTATTTACGGCTTTATTCCGTGCTGTCGTCTCTGCAGGTTTCAAAACATGTCTCCGTTACATATTCAAAACATATCATAATTTTCTGCTCGTCCGGCACTTTGAAAAAACACAGCCTTGTTTTGGCAGCGTCTTTCAGCATGTTTCCTATAACAACATCTGACGTTTAACGTGGCGTGAACAAATCCGATCAGAGCAGTCAGACTGAAACGGATTTCCAGAAATACGCTTTGAATAGGATTTCAAACCACATATGGATGTGGCTTGAAAAAATAAATCACATTTAATTGATTTTTTTCCCGTTCACACTTGCTAAATCTGATTTCAATCGGATTTGGACTGACAGTCTGAATGGAGCTGGTGCTGAAATGTATATTATACATTTTGAAAAACTTCCATCATCCCTCCAGGAAAGAGAAATTAGATGGTGTTGCAAGTCTTGAACACGATCAGACTGACATTGGAAACGTGTTTAAAACGCCTGACAAGGTCAATAACGTGCCTTGGCAGTGTGCGGTGAACGTGAGAGTGAGCCGGTGGGAGTGCGTGACTCAGATTTTCACATTTCGACAGAAGAATGGTGAGTGTTGTGAAGGAGCTCACGCTACATCCAGGGCCAGATTGTTTTCTGTAGAGAATAGCCTTGCTTTATATTGAGAAGAAATGAAAGAATAAAATGCAGGGCAAGTGTGGGTCTGGTCTCATGTTCAACAACGTATTCACCATGAATATAACTTAAACTGGTGGGCCGTCAGGACCAAGGCCTTCTCTGCTGGCCTAAACACAATCAGAATCACTGACTTGTACTTTAATATAATGTATTCTATGAATGAGTATTAAATTATTCCAAATAGTCCATTCTCTTAATTTCATAGCTTTTCTCTTGGTTGCGCTGCTTCCAGTAGTGTATGTTTATGTTAGAGCTTTTATTCAATTATATTTCAGCCATCATGTGTTGCCATGGCCAAAGAAATCTGCCTTCAATAGTGTGGGCGTCTGAAGCTTAAAATGAATGACAATGAAACTATTGCTTTAACCAATCAGATAATCAGTCAGATTTAAACAGCCAATCAGATTTCGATTTGACTGCATTGGGGCCATCTAGCAGGCGTACAACAACGTCGGCATTTTCACGTCCTTTGATTGGATGGTCAGAGCGCCTAACCCTAACCCTAACCCTAACCGCATCTGTACCGAACTACATAAACTAAAATATATTCCTGTAGATTTAATAGTTTTTCAACCCACAAATTAATGTTTCTTGCTATCCCTGTTTACTGCTTCTGTCTCTATTATAAGATGGAAAAGTTTTACGTAATTATGTAATCATCGCCGCTGAACACCTGTCAGTGTGAATAATTGATAAGTGAGGAAGTTCCTCAAGTCAAGCAACCGGAAGACTAATCTAGAAGAGCCATGTGACAGGATGAGGAACGGTACAGAATGGACTGAGAAATGCATTTTTTATGTGCCTTTGGGTTATTGAAAGCTTCCCTGGCTACATAGACACCTGAATGCCTTTCCTGATTCATATCTGTGACTATATAGAGGGTATATTACTGCGTACTTCAGTAACAAGAACCATGATGTTCAGGCTCATTCATTATTGATAGCGAGCCAATCCTATACCTATTCCAAATCCATCAGACATTATGAAAAAATCACTGACGTTGTGTAATGCGAATATAATGCAATTACCTTGGCTCTTGTATGATTATTTTAACGTTTTTTTTTTTTTTTTATACATATATCAGCCAGTGTATTTAATATAATGCTTTATGTACGATTATACAACACATCCTCTAATCCGTGCCTTGCATGCTGAGTGAAACTGTTTAATTGAATTCAATTGATCTGTATATCCGATGCTCAAAGCTGATAGTACCTCTGATGGACACTTTTCTTGTTGTATTTTATACCCCAATTTTGAAGTTTTATTGAGCTACATTATATTCCGATTAATATGAAAAAAGATCGTAACCTGAAAACAGAAAAACTACCTTCTGATGCTTTGATTTGTAAACTTTGAGCAAGAACATACCATAGAGGAGTCTTCTGTTACCTTTAGGATTCACAAAATAATGTAAAAAAAATTACACAAAATGCTCATTATTTGGTAATCTCAGAAAATGTTTGAGATTGTTTACATTTTTCATCCACCTCAATTGCCGCTACAACGCTACATCCAAGGCCAAATCGTATTATGTGGATAAATGGCTTTGCATTATGGTTCGATATGGGAATATTTTGTCCCCATAACATAGGGTTTACCAGGACCACACACACACTCTCTCTCTCTCTCTCTCTCTCTCTCTCTCTCTCTCTCTCTCTCTCTCTCTCTCTCTCTCTCTCTCTCTCTCACACACACACACACATACTCACACACACACAGAGCCCCAGTAAAAGCTGAGCAAAACTGAAGGAAGTACAAAGGCAAAGTTCGTCAAGACAAACCTTGAATGTTTGTCTTGACAAAACACTGTGTGGAAGTTTAGAACAGTGTGAAGGTTAGTTAGACATTTTAAGGTTATCTTGTTTAGTTTGAATACTTTCACAGTTTGAATGGAGATTTGAAGGGATGTCAGCCTTGCTAGGCAGTTGCTAAGGTGTTCGGAGTGGTTGCTAGGAGGTTGTTTGGTACTTCGACAGACAGACAGACAGACAGACAACATAATTAAAATTTAATCACATATTATAACACTTCCAAAGATGCAAAATATTTATCAGGTTGACTCGATGTAAAATGAAATCTGACTCTTGTGCATTTGTTCAATCCTAATTTTTAGAATATGATGTTTGTATTGTATGTATATATCAAATAAATGTTGGTTTGCTTGATGTGAACTGTCAAGTGTGGGATGAAGACATGCATAGGGGTCATTATTTAATATCATATTGTCTGTGGCTTTTGAAGAACACACAATTCAAGAGCTGTAATATTGTGAATATTAAACTTTTAACAGATGTCATCATTCAAGCGCTCAGGCTCATACCGTATGTAAATACTATTACCGTCTAATGCAGTCATTACTAGCAAACATCATTACCAGAGATGAATTTCCTTTTCTTTCAAGTTAGTCTCCTTCTGCAACAGATCTGAAATTACAAGAGTATTGAGCATTGCATCTTACAGGAATGCAGGAATGATCTTACAATTTGACAATTCATTATCAGGACATAGTTACTGTCGAAACATCTATCAAAATCTAACCCCATTAAAAGAACAGACAGGGAAATATACAACGACACCTGGCTACAGATAACCATCCTTCTGATTACACAACAACTCAATGGTGAGCATTGAGAGTTAATGTAGAGATATGATTATTACTCTAGTGGCAAACTTTGTTTAACCCTGCCAAGTTCAACAACTATTATTGTTATTCACATAAGCTCAATAACATAAGCTCTCTTGCTGAATACATGAGTACCGTACAGATACTGAACCTTCAATGGTTTTATATAATGAAGTACTGTGTAAGTCAACAGCAAAATATGTGTACTTCTTTAAAGCACGACAAAATAATATTAAGACATGATTAAAATGTACTTTGAAGCAACTGTGTGTAAGTTTCAAAAGCATTCTGATGGTACACTGACTTATAATAAGGTGAATGGTTTCTGTTTCTTTCCCAGATCTTTAATGTTTGGTGTGGAATCCTGCAAAAAAGTATGGTTTGCTTTTACAGCTTTAACATTATAACCTTTAAGGACTTAAGGAAAGCTAAAAACACATTCATCTGCGAAGCATTCTGAAAAGAGAGCGCTGCTCATGTGTGACCAAGAAGGATGAAGATTGCTTTTAATTAGTTGATTCAAGGCTATTTTTCATTTCACGGTATAGCTGGTATTCGAGTCTCTAGCTAGTGTGGTGACCTTAGAGTGACCGAATCCATCCTGCTCTGGACAGGCAGGAATGATCTTTAATTTGCGTTTTCCGCTGTGATGAAGTAATGAAATTCATTCCTGTGACCACAAGGGCAGTTGTGACACTGGTGAATTCAGGGTGTAGGTTAGTAGTTGACAAATTATATGGATATGAAGTTTTTAGAGAACTTGTAAGGTTTGTATTTATATTCCTCAAACAGTCTGGTCAGGGTTTGTTTCTCCACCCAACAAATTAAACTAAATAAATGTATGATATTTAGTTTTTAGTTTTAAACTACTTTTTACGAAATGTAAAATCTCCAAATGACTTGCATAAGAAGAATCCTTATTCAAAAAGTGACTAACAGGTCTTCTTTATATCATTGCTTGCACACAAATGTTTGTAAAAAAAATGGTGTATATTTTGATGGTCCCTTTTGAAAAATCTGTTTACTATTAGTAACTTTGCAACTGAATGTCAACTAGCAGTCATTAGAGTATTAGTAGACTTAACATTTAACAAAACTTTTATTGTCAACTTATTATAAACCAAACCCGACCAGTCTACAAATACTCTACTAACACCCTAATGAGAGTTAGTAGACATGTAGGGGCAACGTTACTTATAGTCAACAGAATGTGTTAAGGGGAACATCAAAATAAAGTGTATATATTAGCGGTGTAACAGTACATGTATTCGTCCCGAACATAAGGGTACAGACATCACTGTTTGGTGCATACAGTCACAGGTGATCCATACTCCAAACCAGAAGGGGGCGCTTGTGGTAATGCAATGCTGTTTGCTAACCACCACAACAGGAAAAAGAGCAGACAAAGAAGAGACGATCTATGCACCCAAAACAAGAGTTCAGATGGCACGCAAGAGCATGTTAGTAGAGCTGTCAAATAAAAATTTGAATTTCGAATAATCGTTGAATTGAAAAAAAACAAAACTGCACATTTGAATGCAATGTGCGAATGCGAACTGCACTGCGGCGACCTGTAGAAGCAGTAACGTCGGAGCAGCAACACTGTTTGTTCGTTGTTGTTGTTTTTTTTAGTTTGTATGAGTTATTCTAACGTTTTTTTTTTACTCTAAAGTTTTTCTTCCCTCCATTGTCTACACTGAACCATCATAATGGCAATCAACTACTTGATTGTTTGGCTATTCCTTGGATATTTTGTGAGAGGACAGCGTGGGAATGGAGAGCGGCTTCACTATCTTATTGAGTACCATGCTTTTGACTACGGCGCGTTGGATCAAATCCACGACTGGCCTTCAGAAATGTTAAGGTCTGATTTTTCCCACGTGGGCACAAAAAGACTAGTCAGAAGGTGAGGAAACAGGGAAAAAAGGGGGAACTGCATCAGAGACTGCGTAAACAGCGATTGAATCACATTCCACTCCCTTCAATAATTCTAGCTAACTGCCAGTCTCTCAGGAACAAACTGGACGAATTACAAGCAAATGTTCAGTTTCTCTCGGATTATAGGAATGCATGTGTTGTTTCCTTGACTGAGACTTGGCTTAAAGAACATGATTTAGACTCTGATCTGGAAATTTCTGTGTCCCATTGCGGTTGGATAGGGATGCCGCTCTGACTGGAAAATCTTTGGATGGAGGTATATGCATCTACGTAAACCAGCGTTGGTGCAAGTCTGCGATTTTGAGGGAATCTGTGTGTAGTCCCGATATTGAACTTTTGTCTGTATCACTTCGCCACCTTTTACTTGCCCCGAGAGTTTCCACAAATATTCATTTCGGTTGTATACATTCACCCAAAGGCTAATGTGAAAAATGAATCAGCCATCTTACGGTTGCAAAGCATCTCTCCTGATGCACCTAACATTGTGATGGGAGGCTTTAATCATTGTAAAATGGAGACATCACTTAGCCATTTTGATCAATAAGTGGACTGTCCTACCAGATGTGGAAAATGTCTGGATCTTTGTTACGGGTCTTTTAAAGGGGCATATAAGTCATCCTTGAGAGCCCCTTTGGGCCTGTCTAACCATCATGTTGTTTATCTGGCCCCTGTTTATAAACCTGTCTTGAAAAGGGAAAAAAACAGAGAAAAGATTAGTTCCTGTGTGGTCTGATGACTCAGTTCAAGAGCTGATGGGATGCTTTGAATGTACCAATTGGGAACTGTCTAAATCTTTTTGGTAATTCAAAAGAATCCTTGCATAGTATTTCTAAACAACAAGCCTTGGAACACTAAAAATGTAAAAAATATGATTAATCTAAGGAATATTTATTTTAAATAAGGTGATAGTATTCGGTACAGAGAGGCCCATAAACTAGTAAGAAATGAGGTGAAATTAGCAAAGTTGCGATATATGGAAAATACATGATTACAAATGGGAAATCTCATGTAGCCTGGGATGGAGTGATGTCGTGACTTCTGAACACTCCTATTAAATTTCAAATTAGTAAAGCTGATGTACGTATACTGAACAAAATTATAAACGCAATACTTTTGTTTTTGCCCCCATTTTTCATGAGCTGAACTCAAAGATCTAAGACTTTTTCTATGTACACAAAAGGCCTTTTTCTCTCAAAATATTGTTCACAAATCTGTCTAAATCTGTGTTAGTGAGCACTTCTCCTTTGCCGTGATAATCCATCCACCGCACAGGTGTGGCAAATCAAGATGCTGATTAGACAGCATGATTATTGCACAGGTGTGCCTTAGGCTGGCCACAATAAAAGGCCACTCTAAAATGTGCAGTTTTATCACACAGCACAATGCCACAGATGTTGCAAGTTTTGAGGGAGCGTGCAATTGGCATGCTGACTGCAGGAATGTCCACCAGAGCTGTTGCCCGTGAATTGAATGTTCATTTCTCTACCATAAGCCGTCTCCAAAGGCGTTTCAGAGAATTTGGCAGTACATTCAACCGGCCTCACAACCGCAGACCACGTGTAACCACACCAGCCCAGGACCTCCACATCCAACATCTTCACCTCCAAGATCGTCTGAGACCAGCCACCCGGACAGCTGCTGCAACAATTGGTTTGCATAACCAAAGAATTTCTGCACAATCTGTCAGAAACCATCTCAGGGAAGCTCATCTGCATGCTGGTCGTCATCATCGGGGTCTCGACCTGAGTGCAGTTCGTCGTCGTAACCGACTTGAGTGGGCAAATGCTCACATTCGATGACGTCTGGCACTTTGGAGAGGTGTTCTCTTCACGGATGAATCCCGGTTTTCACTGTACAGGGCAGATGGCAGACAGCGTGTATGGCGTCGTGTGGGTGAGCGGTTTGCTGATGTCAACGTTGTGGATCGAGTGGTGGCGGTGGGGTTATGATATGGGCAGGCGTATGTTATGGACAACGAACACAGGTGCTTTTATTGATGGCATTTTGAATGCATAGCGATACCGTGACGAGATCCTGAGGCCCATTGTTGTGCCATTCATCCATGACCATCACCTCATGTTGCAGCATGATAATGCTCTGCCCCATGTTGCAAGGATCTGTACACAATTCCTGGAAGCTGAAAACATCCCAGTTCTTGCATGGCCAGCATACTCACCAGACATGTCACCCATTGAGCATCTTTAGGATGCTCTGGATCGGCGTATACGACAGCGTGTTCCAGGTCCTGCCAATATCCAGCAACTTCGCACAGCCATTGAAGAGGAGTGAATCAACATTCCACAGGCCACAATCAACAACCTGATCAACTCTATGCAAAGGAGATGTGTTGCATTGTGTGAGGCAAATTGTGGTCACACCAGATACTGACTGGTTTTCGGACATTTTAGAGGGGCCTTTTATTGTGGCCAGCCTAATGCACACCTGTGCATAATCATGCTGTCTAATCAGCATCTTGATATGCCACACCTGTGAGGTGGATGGATTAGCTCAGCTCAGCAAAGGAGAAGTGCTCACTAACACAGATTTAGACAGATTTGTGAACAATATTTCAGAGAAAAGGTGCCTTTTGTGTACATAGAAAAAGTCTTAGATCTTTGAGTTCAGCTCACAAAAAAATGGGGGCAAAACCAAAAGTGTTGCGTTTATAATTTTGTTCAGTGTAGTTGTTTTGGTCAGGTTAAGGTTAGAAAGAGTCCAGGCCCTGATCACATTGGTGGTAGGCTGTTGAGGAACTGTGCAGAGCAGCTTTTAGGGATGTATTCATTTATTTTTAATAAATCATTGCAACTTTCTAAAGTCCCTCTTCTATGGAAAGATTCCATAGAGGTGCCTATTGGGAAAAAATAAATGATCTTTCTCTTAATGATTATAGGCCTGTTGCACTTACTTCTTTGGTTATAAAATATAAAATATTTGAAAAAGATATTTTTCCTTGCAGCCTTTGTAAGGCCTGATATATTGGTCCAAAGCCGGTTCGCCAATACACGGGGAAGGTTATCACGTGTTCTGTCCTCACTCATGCAAAGTATTGGTTGGTTAAATTCAATACATTAATCATATGTATTTACTCGTTATTTCATCTGACTCCATAAATGAAAGGTTTTAATAATATCTGTGCCCCACTAAAAGTGAGCGAATGTTTGACTATTCATTTAACCATTAAATGAACAATGTCAAAATCAGTTAGAATAATCACATGTAACAATTTAATATTTCAGATATCAGAGATCAATTCCACAATCAATTCAAATATCTAGAACATGGTTATACATCAGTTACACCAAATAATTTTACCCAGCTTGTACCTGAGATAGAGAGAGAGAGAGAGAGAGAGAGAGAGAGAGAGAGAGAGAGAGAGAGAGAGAGAGAGAGAGAGAGAGAGAGAGACCACCTATTCCATTCCTGTACAGCAAAAAAAGAGACCAGAGAGCACACCTTCATGTATCCTCCTTGACCAGGTGACATGGGGGATGGTGGAGACCACCCTCAAATGGCTTAACCAGTTTTCTCTAAACTTCTCTAAACCTTATTACCTTTTATTTTATCTATCTGGATATGAGATATCTGTACCACTCACTTTGAGACATTTCAAATGACACCAAAAACATAACAGTCAATGATAAACATTCACATTAAACCATGTTCCTGTGTGAGTTCTTGGTAGTTTGTGAGAGGAAGTGAGGTTATATGGGGGAGGTCGAATGTTAATTAGCCAGCAGGGCCCTTTTGTCTCTAGACCAGGCCTCAACCAGTATTTTCAGTCTTACACCTTTACACAGTCAGCACTTGATCCTATCAGCAGTTTGCATATAGATCAGGTAGAGGAGTGGATGATGCCACCTGTACCCTACTAAATATGATTTTAAGACATTTGGAAGGCACAAAAAATCATGTTTATTGATATTTATTGATTTTCCCTCTGCTTTTAACTGTGGTCAGCCTCATATTTTGGCAAAGAAACTGATTGATAATTTTCATTTAGACTTAAAGGTGAACTAAGTAACTTTTTTACCTTAACTGAACAGCTTCGGAGTCATTGGAATGGTTATATTACTTATTTTGGGTTGAATGGTGGTCGTTTCGCACCCCCCTGGTGCCCGTGAGCGGAAAATCCGCACTTGCAACTTTGAGCCGGCGGGCCACCGGCCACCGCGTCAGGAAGTATCGCGTGATATCAGGTCTCGCGATGTAAACAATTGCTTTACGGCCAAAAGAAATCTGCTAAAATGCTGTCATTATTGCGCTCCCTCACGCTGTTGGAACCCGAATGAAGAAGACGTTTTAAAGAATGTCCCATCTGCTTTGATGTCGTTGATCTGCTAGCCTCTGGTGTCTGAGAATAGCCAACGAGTTTTTACAACAGTGTTGTCAAATATCTATTCCGAAGCTGTGGGGGGAGCTCTAGAGCAGGGGCGGGTCTACGTGGTGGCCAGGGGGGGCACCGGCCCCCCCTGAAATTCGATTGGCCACCCCAGGTGCCCCCCCTATAAGATGTCTTGTGATTGGTTCATTTTACAGCCAATCAGTTTATAGACTCTACTGAAGTTCGCGATTCAAAGAAGTGCAGCGCCAGAGAAACAACGGTCGCAAGTTGTGAGTAAGTAACCCATCTTAAGTACACAATGATGGCCTAAGACACGAAACGAGCGGTTTGTGTGAGAAAACGAACAGTATTTATATAGTTTTTTACCTCTTGTACACATCCGAGATCACGTCCGGCTCTTTCCGGAGCTAAGCCAGAACGCGCGCACACGTCACACACCAGGAAGCGCGTGCGCCCTCAGATCACTTGGACGTGGTTGTGTAGAGGTAAAAACGATATAAATACTGCTCTTTTTCTCACACAAACCGCTCGTTTCGTGTCTTAGGCCATCAATGTGTACTTACGATGGGGAATTGTTTAATTTGGACTTCATTGTGCATGCTCTTTGAGATAGTGATCATAGACCTGCATTATATGACTGACAGACAAGAACGGTTTGACCTAAAAATATCAAAATTGAAACTACTGCGGAAAAAAAAGACACCTACATCTTGAATGCCCTTAAACATACGTAAGCTAAAACATACCAAAATTTTATTTCAAAGTGAACCATCCCTTTAACTCTGAGTTACTCAGCTTTTTTGTAAATGAGTCTGAAAGAAATGCTGAATGAAACACTGATGTTTTGGCCAAACCATTTGAATTATTACAGTGGGGGGAATTTGTTTTTATTTTTTTATTATTATTATTTGAAAGAGATTGTGAATAAAACTACTGTATATTGTAATGGCCAAACTAATTAAAAGAAAATAGTTGACATCGTAGAAGCTTCTGGGTTTTTAAAATGGCTCATTATTAAAATTGCTTTTATTTTATAAACTTGTTAGTTTTATGAAAACACAAAAAATAATAAACACTGGCTCTCAAATTTAACTTAATGGATGCAGGGATGACAAAAAACTAAATTAATCAAAAATGTGCTTTATTACTACATTTGTTTACAAGTAACTTTATTCAAGTTAAAAAAATAAAATCAGTAGGATTTACGTAATATAGGCTACTGTAGAATTTAGCTTCTTTTTTTTTTGTCACTGGCGGCCACCCCGTTTGGAGGCAGTGCCCCAGCATGGCCCCCCCACTGAAAATGCTCTAGACACGCCCTAGAGAGAAACCTGCGAGCAAAAAGCGAGAATACAGCGAAGAAATCCCGAAACTACTGAGCCCCGCTTTAAACATTGTGTGTTGGTTGGTGGATTTTTTTACTTAATAGATCCCAAAGACTACGTGTCAATGGTGTGTTGTCTAATGCATTGTTGTCTTCCACTGGTACCCCACAGGGTTGTGTTTTGTCCCCTCTTTTGTTTTCTTTGATCACTGTCTGAGTATTTTTAATGGGAGACACATTGTTAAATTTGCAGATGACTCTGTGATTGTGTCTCTCCTCACTGAGTTTGAGTCAGATCCTGGTCCAGTGATAGATCATTTTATTTAATGGTGTGATGCTTCATTTTTAAATATTAATGCTTCGAAAACAAAAGAGATGTCCATTGATTTCCGTAAGAAGAGCTCTGTACCTGTGTTGCCTTCTGTCATAAAGGGACATCAGCTAGCAGTGGTCAAACAGTATAAATATTTAGGGACTGTATTTGATGATACAAACTCAAAGAAATTATACAAACTCAAAATGATACAAAGAATTCGAGGCAAACACTGATATTATTAGAGGAAAAGCTCTTCAGCATATGTATTTTCTAAAAAAACTTTTAATTTGGATTGCTAATATGGATGCTTCCTTTCTGAAAATGTTTTATACTTGTTGTATTGAATCTGTTTAATATGGAAGCTTCCGCCACAAAAAAAAAAAGATAATTGCGACTTTTTATCTCACAATTGCGAGTTTACATCTCGCAATTCTGACTTTATTTCTCAGAATTGCGAGATATAAAGTCAGAATTGCGTGAAATAAAGTCGCAATTGCGTGTTTTAAAGTCAGAATTGCGAGATATAAAGTCAGAATTGCGTGAAATAAAGTCGCAATTGCGTGTTTTAAAGTCAGAATTGCGAGATATAAAGTCAGAATTGCGTGAAATAAAGTCACAATTGCGTGTTATAAAGTCAGAATTCTGACTTTTTTTCTCGCAATTGCGACTTTATATCAGTCGCATTTATTTCACGCAATTCTGACTTTATATCTCGCAATTCTGAGAAATAAAGTCAGAATTGCGAGATGTAAACTCGCAATTGTGAGATAAAAAGTCGCAATTATCTTTTAAAATGTTTTATTCAGTGGCGGAAACAAGCTTCCATAGTTTAAAGTTTTTCCATTATTTGTTGGTATGGCATGTTAATGTCAAGAATAGGAGGAAGTTGACTAGTAGAGTTACAATGTGCAGCAAGATAGTGGGGACCGACTTAAGGACTATCACACAAATTTATGAGCATAGGGTGACTAGGAAGGGCCAGTTAGTCCTTTCTGATGTCACTCACCCATCGTGTACTGAACTTCAACTGCTTCCTTCAGGACGGAGACAAACTACCCTTGTGCAAATTGAATAGATATAAGATGTCCTTTATACCTGCTGCAATTAGGTTTTTTTAATTAAATCAATCAATCAAAAAATAATTCCTATTTTTATTTATTTTACTATGCAAAAAACTTTTACAGAAAAACAAAGCGTACACGAATAAGCATACACTGACTACAACATGATCCGTTATTAATATTTCATTGGTTCTCTCTGGTTTTTGCATGCATTCATAATTTGACAGCTTGACCAAAATGATGTCAGCACAATTTGCCATATTTCAATGCATTATCACAAATAAAAAAATGGACTCCCAGCACAACTACACACATATGCTTACAAAATCTTTAACACATTTTCAATAATATTTGAATAAAGGGTGAATATGTCAATTTTCAAGTGCTGGACATCACTTGTGGCCACTATGTGTAGTCATTGTATATACAGTACCTGAATAATCTTACTAAAATTATTTTGGATAAAATATGGAGGGTTACTGAGCAAACAGAAATACAACCAACTATAGATCAATTTCTTGCTAATATTTTACCCACTAGTTCACTTTTAAAAAATAAGACCTATTTCCCCAGACAGCCCCATTAAGTCCACAGTTCATTGCACATCATTATTTAGCACATCGAGGCTCTTTGATTGTTTGGTTATATTAGTGCACTGCGCACACTGGGAATGGAAAGATCACCTTATAGATTACAGTACTAAAAGCAGCTCAGTGAACAAACACAACTCTAATGGGAGGAGAATAGATAGCTTAATCCACTTGTTTAATTAGCCATGCAAAAAAACAACCAGGTCCAGATGGAGTAGGCAGTCATTTTCTGCATTGATTTTGTGGGAAAAGTCTGCAGAATTCAGCCGAATGGATTCAAACATGGTTAAATGTGTTAAATGGAGCTGAAAGTACTCCGCTCTTATTGGTAGCTGGAAGCATAAATAATTCATCCTAAAAGATATTCAATGGCAGGAAATGAGAAGAACTATGTTTGAGTATGAATATGAATGATGGACATTTCAATTCTGTGAATGCAGATTACAAGAAAATATAACCAGAATCAGAATCAGAATCAGAAAGAGCTTTATTGCCAAGTGTGCTTGCACCCACAAGGAATTTTTCTTGGTACTGAAGCTTCCAGTGCACATATACAAATACAAATACAACAAGAACATAGTAATACAAATTCTAAGAATGAAAATATATAAAAAATAAATAAAAATAGTATAAAAGTAAAAAAGTAGGGTCACAGTTGGGTCAACATGAAAACACTCCTGAGCTAGAAATATTACTTTCCTCCACATTTTATGATAAGATAATCCTGGAATCGGCCAACCCTTGTAAAAAAAAAAAAAAAAAAAAAAGTCTCCATAAATTCAAAATGGACCATTCTTTTTTTTTTTTTTTTTTTTTTTATGTAATATTGCAGTATTAATTATAATGATTTATCCATGCACATCATCATCATTTTTCGTTTAATTCATGTGCCCTTGTAATCTTTAAACAAAATAACTTCCCCTCCTCTTGCAGTGACATCTCTTCTCTGATGACACGTGTACTTGAGTGAGGGCGGGGCAACCTGTCACTCACATGAGATCAGCCAATAGCAAACCACAACCATCCAATCAATTCCACATCGACAAAATCAAGCCCCGCCCTACATTTGTTCTTGTTTGAGAAGCCGTTTCACTCAGATATACGTCACAATAGGGAAGATGCCGACATTGAATGTGTTGTATTAACATTGTATTGAATGTGCTCTTGTACTTCAAATTTTAAAAGTATATTTTTTAAAAACTGTCCTTGCAGATAATGTAATATTAATTAAATAACAGGCCACTTAAGTGTACATAATAGTACACTTAAATGAACTTAAGAGTAAACTTTCATGACTGTTTAACACACTTAAGTAGACTTTTAAAAAGTGCACAATAATGTCAAATGAAAAGTTTTACTTTAAAGTACATTTTAAATCATTATGTTTTAATAATATTTTGCCATGCTTTAAAGAAGTGCACTTATTTTGATGTGTTAACTTTTACTAACTAAAACGGTAGTGTATTCAATATTATATTTAAAGTTGATATATTTTAAATGTACCAAATGTGTGATTACAAATATATTTAAATACATGACATTTAAATGAGCACATCTTTATATGTTATTTTAAAATTGCTTCTATATGTATTGTATTTGAAATATGGTTAAAGTTACAGCTGAATGAACTGGCAAGAATTTCTGCTAAACTAAAATATACTTTAATGTATTACATGTATTAATGTATTACTTTAACAATATTTCAAAGACAATAGAAGTAATTTTGAAATAAATATGTACTTAAGTCCTATCCATATGTCAAAAAACACACTTAAGTTTAAATAATTGCATTTAAAATATGTGTAAAAAAACGATACTAATAAGATTTGAATTTAATTGTAAATAAAAGTGTGCACCTAAGTATATTAGTTTCAAAATAAGCATTCTTTTAAAAAATATGCTAAAACGTACTTCCTTTTAATAAGAGCAGGTTTAAAGGGAGACCATGTTATCAAAGGCTCTCTGATTGAAAACTCATTAGACAAAGAGAAAGATAATGAACAAGCTCACAGCGCCAGAGGACCTCTGTAGGATCATAACTTACAAGAACAGGGAAACCATCGAAACTCTGCTGAGGCACTCGAGAAATTATTAGCGATGTGCACTAACCTCTCCCAACCCTCAGCTCTTTAGAGGTCCTCAGACAAAAACTGCTGCAAAGACGAAGTGCCATAATACAACTTCAGAAGACACTGCCATCTTTTCCTAATTTACGGTAAGGTGAGAGGCCTCATGTGGAATTACAGTCATTGATCTCTGCAGTTACTCGGTGCGTTTCTGCCGTTAAAGGAGATGCATGCATTATTTAGTGGCCGACCACCACAGGATAAAGTCTGTTTTGTAACGAAGCTCTGGAGCGTTAACGTATGTGTACTTGTGAGGGAGTATACTAGAACAATTTCTCTGTTGTACGCCTTAATGAGAGAGAAAGTGGGAGTTTGGATAGCCCATCTTGGGAGTAGTAAATTGCACTTTTAGATTTGCTCTTCCAGTAAGTTACTGTCTAGGGTTTCTGAATGGGCTGAGTAAACCAAGCCACATTAGCACATATACTTTATGGTTCTTTTTATAAACTAGTATCTAATAATGATGAAACATCATCTTATGTTCAGTGCAGATTCCCGAATGAACTGTTTTAATGTGGACAGTGTTCAGACAAACAAATTAAGCAGGAAATTTACCAAGTGGGATGCCTTAAGGTTCCAGTGACATGAAATTTGTGTACTATACACATGACAATAACAACTAATCAGAACATATTTGATATTTAAATGTAAAGTTAAGTCGAGCAGGATTTTGAACCAATAATGTTGGGTTCAGACTACACAATATCGGGCAAGATCCGTTTGACGGTTTGGTGATTCATAAACAACAACGGGCATCGGGATGTAAGAATCAATCGTTTTATCTTGTATATTGTGTCATAGTGGACGACAACCGATGCCGTGTCTGCAAAGCTTCACGACGTCCCGACTGAAAGACTAGCATGTTTTTTTCCCCAGTCCTCCACCACGGATTCCATCACATCTGTGACGTTGACCAATAGGAGCACAGAAGCTCTTCCGTACACAGCTTTTAAAACATGGCGAAACGAAAGAGAGACGATTGTATTGGTGTTGCTATGTGGAATTATGCAATGGAGGAAAGGTTCATGGAGCTATGGCAATAATACTTCTGCCTTCATGATGTTTCCTCGAGGAACTACCAATGGAGGCGAATGATAGCGGAGGCTCTTCAGCAACCCGGTGAGTAATTAGCATAGACAGTAAAAGAAATGGACACAGCGACCCCATAGACTTCAACAGAGACAAGTGAAGTCAATTAGAAGCACTATCTTCCTGATGGCTGAGCATACTGCGCAGACTCAAACTGAGCTTGACGACGTAGATGTGACGTGAGGAACCTGTCTGACAGTAGCTGTGCCAAGAGAAATCTGAATTATTCCCTTCCGAATCTTGCAGAGAAGGAGAGCGTGAGTAGGAGCTGTCCATGAGCTAGGAGCAGGAGCAACTTTATGATTCTCTACGGGCTTCTCCCTTGACTTTATCAGACTTTATGCCTCCACATCCCCCCGGTTGCCTGCGAGCTTCTCCTCCTCTCTATACGATAATTTCTCTACTGTGCGACAGAGAGTCGCGTGGTTATGACGCAATCATTAGCCTATTTTTACAAAAACGGCTTCTACAGGGCCATAGTGTAAGATACAAGGTAATGGAGCCTTTTATACATTGTTGTGTTTCTTTAGAAATAAACAATGGACAAATGGAGTCTTTAAACGCCTCAGATGTAAAGTTATTCGCTGTCAAAGTGACGCCAAAATGAATGGGAGTCAATGGAATGCTAACATCAGGTGATGGCTTGTTAGTCAATGGATGCCCCCATAGAAGGTACGCTTTCCGGGTGCTGGATTACCCCCTTGGTAATTAGCACTATAAGCTAGTACAATCATTGTTTGTTTACGCTCTTGTTTCTGAGTCATTAGCAAAGTATAGGGCCCTATTTTAACGTTATAAGCGAGCGCATGGTCTAAAGCGCAAGGCGCAAGTTCACTTAAGGCGTGTCCGAATCCACTTTTGCTAGTTTAACGACAATGGTCTAAAAGTGTTGTCCCTATTCTCTTAATGAGTAATGGGTGTGTTTTGGGCTTTACGCGCAATAAACCAATCAGAGTCTCATCTCCCATTCCCTTTAAAAGCCAGCTGCGCTCGCGCCATGGCGGATTTGCTATTTACATGGCAGAATTTGCAAGTGGAAAAACTGAACGTTTCTCTAGCGAGGAAACGGATCTGCCGTGCGCGAGGTTAAAGCGTTAGCAGAGCATCTACGGGACAAAGTGTGTGCGCGTTGTGGACCCGTCTATAGGCGCACATTACTAATGCGCTCTTTAAATAACAAAAAAATATTGCGCCATTGACTTTAGACCAGGTTTCAGTTGGTCAATGGCTCAGTCTATTTCAATAGCCTTAAAATATCAACGCGCCAACAATGTGCCAGAACACATCTCGTTCTCAGACCAGCACGACCATAGGCATCAGGTCACCTAGTGTAGATTTTTGAACATGTCAAGGATATTTGTGAATAAACAATGTCAGTTGTGTGGTTGTGTTTTGTGTAGGAACATTTATGAATTCAATTAACTTTTGACATATCTTTAACTTGACGACAGCAGTATTCCCATAATTCAAGAACTTTTGGGCAAATTCTTTGCATTTTCAAGGATGCATGGGTGTTTTCTTTATACTACTGTTGCCTACACTTAAAAAAACGGCCAGACCTGTGAAAGGATCTCAGAAAATAACAACAAAAATACAATACTGGCACCAATGTGAATCTGGTTATAACTGGACAAGAAAAAGCTTGACAGGTTTCCAGAATATAATCATTGGAGGTGGAATCGCCCACTAGTGCTATCAGCCCAGCTATTACACAACATGGAGGTGGAGAAATCCTTAAATCCTTAAAAATATCTATAGCCTTTTCAATGATTTCAGCCTTCAGATATGCTTTTCAATTTTGAAGACTAAAAAATCATGTCCATGTCAGAATTCCATTTTTAGATCGTTTTTCGATATAAACATGCGCTAGACAGATGCGTTTGACAGTAGTGTGACTCGCGTGTTTTGCAGCGTCTCGCGCATGACACAGCGTTCTAAAAACACATCAAAATGCGTTTCTTTTGTCCCGTTCCACTGTCTTGCATTTTTAACCGCAAAAGCGTGTTCTTTGTGAATGGCCTCTTATACAGTATGGACTACAACTGAAAAGTGAGGTGAGTCATGCAAGTCTCATTCGCGACCCATAAAGCTCTCCTCCTCACAGTTTATGTCACCTGTTAATTGAACCTCTTGTTTTAATGTGCTCTAAGACCCTAGTGCTCTAGCAGGTCAGGGGCAATGATGGCCAATGAGCTCTTGTCCAGTAAGGGAAAAGCACCTGTTTACAATGCACTGCCTCTTCATTCCATAAAGAATACAGCTTAGACCTATAAAATGTTTAGCCCAAGACTGTTGCTGAGCAAACTTTGGAAGATGGTTCATAAAAACTCACAGTAGGGCCCAATTGATATTCAACTCAAAATGCTGACTCTACTGAAATGTGAAATTATATGCAAATCTTGCATATGCACCTAATAAAATAATAATAATAAAAATAAAAATAAAACGAATGTGAATGTAAATTATTTTTAGAGATTTTTAGAGATTTAGAGAAAAAAATTTTATATATAAAAAAAATTGACCTCATACTCTTTAATCGATAATGTCATAACTTGCTCTTTCTGTCATAATACTCATATTACTCAAGTCCATGATGCATGTTCAGCCAAATATATTCAGATCTGCCTCCGGTATTCAACACTCACTTTTCACAATCCAACCAACAACCCACTGATAAAATCTTTCTTTTTTTTTGATAGCCAGAAATGCGTCACTATATCATAGTAAAGTCATTTGCAGCTTCTGTTTCATGTCAACTTAAATGACATTACACTAAAAACCTCTGTGTTAAAGGAGCTATGAATTTTCATGCATTAATCACTTTTTTATTGCTAATGTTGTGAACAGCTTGTGACGAAAGTTAAAAAAGAGGCCTTCCTCGACTTCATAGGTTCTCTATTATAGCCTGTAGACGGATTTGTGAAAGAATTGGGACATTTTTGTCAGGAAAAAAACACTTCCGAAAGCCTCTCTTCCATTCAGTGACACATGAAATGAATGCTTAGTGTTTAAAATAATGTCAAAAGATCCATTCTGTTGCCTACTGTAATGTCGTGCAAAGAAAAGGGATTATAATTCAAACTAGTCTCACATAGCCAAATATAGTCTAAAGTCTCAAATATACTTTATAATTAAACTATTTTCATAGCATATTCACATGATCAGATGCTTTCGTAACTGCCGCTTTCTCACTGCTGACATTTTTGTTGTGTGTTTATCCAACACGATTATTGAGAGGTAAGCGTGCAGCACCTATTTACATTACCTATTCATCTTATCGTCGCTCTCAGGACGCGGTCGAGAAGTTCGTTAAGAGTCTATCGCTTCTTTTTCCTTCTAAGCTAAGAACGAAAAAGAATGTGTCGTTAGAATATCAGGCGATTGAATCTCTTCGGTCTCTTGAACGTTACGTGCGCACGAGCACGAGCAATAAGTTGCTGTCTGCAGTTCACTTAGCGGCCACCGGTGTCGCTAATAACAAGGGTTCTGAATTATACATAAAGCCATTTAACTTTATTACATTACCACACCTGTAGGTCTATGTGGTGAAAAATATCAATTTATACATTTTAACAGGAAATGCATAAATGCGCGTAATACATACATTTTCCTGTTAAAGTGTAAAAACATATATAGCCTACTATCTGAAAGTAGAAAGCATTTACAAAAAATAAAAGAAAAAAAAAGTGCTTTTAAATATTTTAATTTGGTGAAAAGCAGGAACATGTATATTCCCAGACGTGTGTGACACATCATTGATTATATCTAAAGAATAAAATGCTTTTATTTTTTATTTTTATTTTTGTCAGTTATGCACATCAGGGTGTTTTATGTTACATTTTATGCAGTTTAGTTTACTGCATTATTTTAGTGTTATGTGTGTTACCCTGATGACCTTTTGCCTTTAGTTGTGTCCCAAAAACGCACTATACACTATGTACTCAACCATGTAGTGTGTGAATTGCATAAGGTTACTTTGTCATTCATCATTGGAGTCTCCAGACTCTTTATGTGAAGTGCACTGGCTATATATGTGTTTATTAGTTCTGATTCAATTTGCAATTTGGTGCTCCCACTGAAAACAGTCACTACAATTTTCAGCACAATGTGTGATGTCATGAGAGATGTGCAATGTCACACAAGCATGGCCATTGCCGAGGTCTATAGCACCTGCAAATAGTTTTTTGCACCCATCTGCAGTAACACATCCCCCAGCTGCTCAATAACAGAACCGCTGACGTTACCGTCAGTGATGCACTGCATGCGTGCGTATGTGTGTGTGTGTGTGTGTGGCAGAGGATCGATAATCATTCTGATACTGCAATTATGCTTCCATCACTAATTAAACTGTTGTCTTCATGAGTCTTTTCAGACACCCATAGTGAAATGGACACAGCAGACAGGAAATGACAGCATACATTTCAATATAGTAACATTATACAGGCTGTTAGTTCAATATACTGTAGAATCTCATGTTATTGCAAGAGAAACACTTTTAAGCAGACATACTTTTCATATTTTATTTTATTTTTTCAGTATAACATACACAATAATAAAAAACTAAAATGTATTTATTTATTATTTTTTCTTCTTAACAAATGCTTAATCTATTAGTACTTAGAGAGACTGTTTTCCAGCTAATGTAACACTGATAAATTATAAATGAGCTTCTCTGAAAAAAAAAAAATGCACTGCTTATTCTGATGAGCAATTATGTAGTCTTTTACTTCTCTTAAGAGAACACTGGGTGGTTTATGCTAGTGGTTTAAGATGATATTCGTATATTGCATATTATGCAATGGTAACAATGAGTAATGTGATCGTTCACACAGACAATGATGGGAAATGCCGCGTTCCTTATAACATATAATGTTGTCAAGTCAAGTCAAGTATATTTGTATAGCGCTTTTCACAATACAGATTGTATCAAAGCAGCTTCACAGTATTAAATTAAAATAATACAACAAGGTTTGTTTCTAGTGGAATTTATTGATTGATAAAATGAAATTTTAATGATTAAATTTAAAAATATAATGTTGTCTGTGAGTCATTGACAAATAAAGCTTCAAAAAAGGGTGTTTTTTAATCTTTTTAAAACTAATGTAGTGCATATTTTTGAGTCATGCACAATGTTTTTAAACAAGTTTCAGTTATTAAATAACATTAAAAAGTGTTTAAATAAATGTTTTGACTGTTTTTATGTCAGGTAGTACAACCAAATAGTTTTACATGTGGTTGTACCATCTGACATGGAAAGTGTACCAACCCTACCCATACTTGAGTGCAGTTTTCACCAGTGTATAAGAGAGATGTACAAACCTTTTCTCTCTGCCAGGATCAGTCGGGCTCCTCTGGATGATGCATTATCATCTTTACTATTATTACCTTGTCAATTCATAATAAAAGACTCCTGTTTGCAGTTGTGCCACCCTCACATTTGGGAATATACAAATTGCTGGACAAAAGTTGTTCAATTATCTCAATAGCTTTAAAACTACTGATATTTATTACATTTGTTTACAGGTTTCAAACCTAAAAGGTTTAATTTTGTATTATTAAGACACCATTTTAAATAGTTTCTTAGTCTTGTTCATTTGTTCGGACAGTTGCTCCATCTGATATTGTGTGGGTTCAAGTTAACAAAAACAAAATAATATGTAGATTATTTAATTGTACTAAAAATGTATTCCAACTAAATAGGTTTAATAGAATAAAGTGATTTATGTCATAATTTTAAAAGGAAATAATGCACTTTGACACACAAATAGGCTACACGTCATGTCATTGACCTTCATACGTTTTAAATTGAATAAACATAATATTTTACCATAAAGTATAGGCATATGTACTGCATAGGCCTATATAACACACTTCTTTTTCTGTAAAGCGTAACGATTTTATTTCTTCCCGCAAGACGAAAATCTTCCAATGATTGTGTAGAATTAACTCAGCTTTAGAAAAAAAAATGAAAATCCGGCCACCGGGGTAAAAAAAAAAAAAAAAAAAAAAAAAAAAAAAACGAGTTTCTCTGACTTACTGGTTGTTTTTTTCTGCTTTAATATCCAGGGGCGGGAGATCATGATCAGGCGCGTGATGCAGCTCACCGCCGCAGACGCGCGTGCTATATAAACCCCGCGCGCACCACAACCGGATTACAACCAGCACAAGCTGTCAGAGAGAGAGACAGACAGACAGAGAGAGAGAGAGAGAGTGCTGCTGAAATCACTTGTCCAGAAGAGACTTCGAAAACAAACGCGCCATGGAGGCTGGAACGAGAGGGATGCACTGGAAACTTTTGTTACTTTTTTGTCTTTTAGCGGACGGGATGAGCCAGGACTTCGGACAGACCCAGTTCATTTGCACGTCCGTTCCCAAGGATATGGACATATGCGCCGCCACACTGCAGAACAGCGTTCCCGGGGAGGACCTCAAGAGCACGGTCATGCAACTGCGAGAGACTGTGCTGCAACAGAAAGAAACGATCATGAACCAGAAGGAAACGATCAGGGAACTGACTTCCAAGCTGACGCGGTGTGAAAGTCAGAGCGCGTCCGAGCCCGGAGACGCGCGGGTCGGCGGACGACGGAAGGAAATGGGCACCAAGAACACAATGGGAGATGTGTCGAGGGGTCCCACGGACACGCTGGCTCAACTCTCGCAGACTTTACAGTCACTCAAGCAGAGGCTTGAAAACCTGGAGGTAGGCTATGTTTGTTCTCTCCTGGAGCGCTTTCTTCCATCCGAGGTGGATTCTCACAACTTTATTTTAGAATAGTACACCGATTCACCACACTATAAAGCGGTGCTGAATAATGGCGCATAATCCTCTTTTAAAAGACGCATTACGCCTACTGAGACTGCTGACAGAAAACCGTAGATTAAAATGAAATAATTAAATAAATATTAAAATAACTATTCCGAATCTTTCACACCATGACCAGTAAAGATGCGTCTTGCTTACTTAACGTTTAAGAGCATTTTTAACGTAAACTAGCCTATTTTATGATAATGAACATTGTAACGCATTTCATTCATATGCATGATATAAAAATGTAGGGAAAGAAACTCTTAACTAAAAAAAATGCATTATACACAGTGTGCGGTTGTTTCCGCATAATCTGGACCCTTTAAAATGACTTTTATTTGTGTAACTTAATTCATTCAGGTTGATTGATCACATTTGACTTAAGTCATTTTGATTACATGAAATACATTTACTCGATATTTCATAGCACCAGTGCGCCTTTCTTATAAGGTTGGCGTTTTTATTTTATTTTTAATTTTTATGTAAACTCAAATGAAACATTTATCTCACAAACAGATATTCACATTTATATTCCATAGCAATTCAGCCGGAATAACAACTCCGTCCAGGCGAACAGCTTGAAGGATCTTCTTCAGAACAAAATCGACGACCTGGAGAAGCAGGTCCTGTCCCGGGTGAACGGGTTGGAGGAAGGGAAGCCCGGGCTGCGCAACGAGAGCGAGCAGCGCGGGCGCGTGGAGTCCACTCTCACCTCACTGCACCAGAGAATAACCGATCTAGAAAAAGGTAACCGTTCGCGTTTCTGCTCCACCTATCACAAGCGTGTCGTGTAGATGTAACGGGCGCTTTACTTACCTGCTTTTTTTTCCTATGAGAAAATACTCTTGAGCGAGCCAGCATGGATAATAAATTGCCGTCGTGGTGTCGCTGGTGTGTCGCAGAGAGGAGGGGGTCTACAGAGCTGCATTGCTTTGCATATCCAATTCCACCCAACCAGCTTTATAGCATGATTTACAGATTGGTACCAGAGAGTTTTTGCAAGCTCATGAATTTTCATTCATGTGAATCACGTTTTCGTCAGTCATTAAAATGCATAATTCCCCACAACCTTTTACAGTCTTAAAAGCATGAAGGGACTTTTAAGGGATGTGGATTTTCATCATTTACTCGCCCTCATTCTTTTCCACACAAATAAGACTATTTCTTCTGTGAAGTACAAAGAGACTTTGCAGAATTTTCCAAGCTGAGCTTTTCCATCCAATCACATCACCAAGCTCCAAATATGTTTTGAGCTTTAAAGGGATAGATCACCCAAAAATAAAAAATGACTCTATAATTTACTGACCCTAGGTGGATATGAGTTTCTTATTTCAGCCAAACACAGTCGGAGTTATAGTAAAAAAATATCCTGGCTCTTCCAAGCTTTATAATGGGAGTGAATGGGGCTCAAGATTTTGAAGCCCAAAAAAGCACATCCATCCATCATAAATGTGTGAGCTCTGACCCGACGCATGACTTAGGATGTAGGAGTAGCGTAAGCTAAGGTGAGAGTAAACGCCTCTCGTGGTTCAAACAACAAACTCAAGCTTCTACCATATTTCTCTTAAAAAAATTGTCGTTTTAGACTTCTAATTCTTGACCGGTGTTTTGTTTTGTTCGCTCTGTCAATACGTCATGTGTTGGGTCAGAGGTCAATCTTCCACCGGAACTAGACTCGCGTACGGCCGTTACCGGATGCCAGCGATTACAGTTTATAAAGTTATAAATAGGGATATTTTTCTTACAAAACTGCATTGCTTCACTTCAATTAACCTTTATTAACCCCTTGCAGCCTTCTGGATAACTTTTTGGGGGCTTCAAAATCTAAGGTACCCTTCACTCCCATTATAAAGCTTGGAAGAGCTAGGATTTTTTTTTAAATAACTCTGATTGTGTTTGGCTGAAAGAAGTAGTCATATACACCTAGGATGGCTTGAGGGTGAGTAAATCTTTAGATCGGTTTCATTTTTGGCTGAACATTTAATGACTAATTGATCAAATCAATAAAATTGTTACAGAAAATAACCAAGAACGAATAGCATAACTGATTAGTCACGTTTTTTCACTGTGCACACAGAACCTCATCCACCCTCATATGAGGAGTATATAATGCATTCAGCGGAAGCGGTCAGAGCGAGCTGTAATAGAAAAGTCCCCGACGCAAGTGGCCAAAAAGCCTGAGAGCACTTTATATGAGGTTTTTCAGAGAAGTGAATGAGCATCTAGTTTCATGTTGCCTGTCAGCTTGTGTCAGATTTCTTGTGCCGCTTAATGCTCTATACAAGGGGTTTGCCCCTTGTACATAACTCACATTTTACTATTATTCGTATCTGTAAATGTTATAAATTCAGGACAGAAAGGGATAAATCATTGTGACTAAATATTCATGTTGATAAATATTTGTGTTTGAATGTTACATTTAGGTAACTCTATTTACAGAACCAGTAATGGGATCACATTCTTACATTTATAATGTAAATGGCAGTAATTTGTTACTACTACGCATGTTCAAAAAAGTTAATTTGTACATTGTTTGGATGAAAACATTGAGTAGGATTTGGAATAATGATGTAAGAGGTACAGCGACTGGCAAGAATTCCAGCTTGTAGGAACAACAACCTGCAGTCTAGCGATTGTATGACTTGTTTAAGACTTAGGGAGCAGCGCGTTTAACACATTCGTTTATGTTCTATGGAGGAGAGAATATTGTATGTGTTTGGAACGACTTGAGAGTGAGTAAATTATATGACAGAATGTAGTTTTTGGGTGAACTATTCCTCTGCCTGAGACCAGAAATGCTGCCAACCATTGCCATTGATTGCAGCTTTTTCTCCTTGTTACCTGTAGCGCGAATCAAACACAAGGGTAGAAATAAATAAGACGAGGGAGACTCCCAGGTGGGAGGACAGAACTAGTGTGCTTTTCTTTCCCCAGGCGAAAAGAAACAAATAAATCAATAGATGTTTTTGGTTAGTATTATTTATTAGAAGTATCCTTTAAACACACCTTTAGCTATTTTTTTGCTTTAATTGTATTTTCTTTATATTTATACATTTATAGACGGCAATGATTCGAATTATGTATAGAGATTTTGTATGCATTTAGCCGAGTTTCCACCGCAGGAACTTTCCCCAGGAACTAGGGACTTTGGGGTTTCCACCGCAGGAACCAGGGTCTAAATGAAGGTCCGGGTAAAAGTCCCTGCTGGTGAGGTAGTACTTTCTCAAAGTTCAGGAACTTTCGGGGGTGTGACTTGGGCGCTGAACATGCTGATTGGTTGAGCTCATGCTGCATTTTGATTGGTTGACTCCACACTGCATTTTTTTTTCAACCACCATTTTCAAATCTGTTGCGTTGCGTGCAGTAAGAGTTGTTTGCTACTCGAATCAATAACGGAGCTTAAAAAAGTACGACCGATGGATCAACAGCGAAGTTCAGGCTTTATTAAACTTAAATTCAGAGGATGAAATACTGCGGGAACTGGAAAGTAGTGCGCAGTCCTATGTCACTGGAATAATTTGCATAATCTTCATGGTAATTTAGACCACGATGGAAACTAAGACAGCAACAGGTCTGGGGAAGAAAGTTACTGGGACAATTTGTTCCGGTAATTTCAGTGGAAACGCGGCTGTACGCAGTTATTTTGAGAGATTGTCTTGTTTTAGTGCTATACAGTAGACCGCAATGATAAGATGTTAAATATTGTTTGAGGATTGATGTTTGTATTTCTTTCTTTCTTTAATAACAGGTCAAAAGGACAACAGACCACTGGATAAATTTCAGCTGACGTTCCCTCTGAGGACCAACTACATGTATGCTAAAGTCAAGAAGAGTCTGCCGGAGATGTACGCCTTCACAGTGTGCATGTGGCTCAAGTCCAACGCCTCTCCAGGAGTGGGGACGCCTTTCTCTTACGCAGTCCCTGGACAGGCCAATGAACTGGTTCTTATTGAGTGGGGAAACAACCCTATGGAAATGCTCATCAATGACAAGGTACATTCCAACTCTATCAGCATTAGATGGATGGATGGATGGATGAAGTTACAAACTTAAAGCAGGCAGTCTGCATCAAAATGAACGTGATGTTTAGGTTTCATTTGGTTTTTGCCTTCTTTTGATGTAGGTTGCTAAGCTACCTTTCCTGATCAACGATGGGAAATGGCATCACATTTGTATCACATGGACCACTCGAGATGGAGTGTGGGAAGCTTATCAGGATGGTGTAATGAGGGGAAATGGGGACAGTCTGGCCCCTTATCATCCAATCAAACCACAAGGGGTATTGATTCTGGGACAAGAGCAGGTATGCGTCCTCTGAATTCACTCATCAATACAGAAAAGTGTGGTAGCTCAAGGTGTTACACAAAGATGATTTAATGATGAGCGAAGAATACACAATGGCTCTGTTCCAAAACACAGCGAGCTGCCTACGTAACTGCATTTTAAGGCATCGCAGGCTTTCTCCCATGCAGAGGCTCCTCCAAACGGCAACTGCCTTGTAAAACACCTCGTTTTTTTGCCAAATTGAAAGGCAGCTTTGCATGTATTCTTCTCAGATAAGACAATCCAATCATTTATTGAAGCAAGCAATAAATTGAAAACTTTCAACAGTCTTACAAAGATATATTTGAAAATACATACATAATATTTAATGCTTTGTATTTTTATGGTATTAGTGGATCAAATACTAGCTTAGAAATATTTAGTGCTAAACTCTATTGTGAGTTTGTGTAAGGGGCATCATTTCAATAACATTACAACGCATTTAAATATTCACTTAGGAAGTTACATTTTAGTTAGGATGCTTAGTTTCGCAGGTGAAAATAGCCAAATTTTCTATGGTCAGCAGCGTAGCGATGTATGACACACAGATCACTTTTAAACCAAGCAGCTCGTCTAATCCGTATGACCAACTTGAACCCGTTGCGAAATCGGTCTCCCATGGATATTAAAATTACTAGATTTCGCTTACGAGAAGCCGTCGAACAACTGTAATGTGAATGCACCTCTAGAGGGCTTTTGACACTTGAACTAGTTAACCCTGCGTCATTTTAAACTGTGTTATCTTGATTCACGTTGCTCATAATTTACCTGGGGTTAACAATCAATCCTGGGTATTCATAAGCTGCCGTTTTACACGGTACATTCCTAAACCCTGGGTTAACGCCCTCATTTGCATATTTGCGTTGTCAGTGTCACTGATTGGATGAATACCGCATGTGATATGCTTACATAAGGGCTCTACACTAGCATTGTGCATCCTCATATTACATATTGCCGACTGTACTATTAAGTTTATCCTGAATGGACGGTTTGAAATATAAAGATAAGATTGAAACAGTCTCCTCTTCACTCCAATTGACACATCTTCTGTCACCATTTGACATTTTTCCCCTCAAATGCTGAAACTACTTTTTATACAGTGCACTGTGTTTGAATGACTGACCAAAGCACGTGAATATGAGGCATGCTATTGGTTGTCAGTTGTTGAGTATCTAGTCATAACATTCTAACACCGCTTTGTTTCACACTGTACAAATTTGGCACCGCAATGCAGGGTTAACACCGTAAAAGCAGTGCTAACCCTGCTCCGGGCCAGGGTTTCATAACCCTGGGTAAAAAAACAGTGCTAATCCCGCTTCTAAATTACAAGTGTGAAACGCTCCTTTATGCGGGGATAAAGGCAGGGTTTAGAATGATGATAACCCGGGGTTAAAGGGGCAGTATGTAATATTGATAGCTAGTGGTTGAAATGAGTACTGCAGTCCAAATAAAAAAATATTGGAGAGAGTTATTTACCCCGCCCCCTCCTCCTCAATACTCATGCGGGTTGCCAGATTGTGGACACGCAACGGGAGCAAGCGCAATTAACAATGGAAGGTGAGGAGACTTATGGTAGTCAATTTTAACGGTATATACGCCAAAAAGCATGTCTAAAACCAGATGCTAATTTGCGCGGCTCTTGGTAGATTGCATTGGTCATTATGGAAATGATCCGGTTGCCTCTATGTTCTTTAATTTGCACGTCGTCAGTAGATCATGCAAAGAACTTTCCACTCCCGTCTGCGCTTTTTTGGAATTGCGCTAATTTGCCCCGTTTATTAAATCTGGCCCTTAATCTGGAAGTTGATGAGTTGATTTATCCGTGTTTTAATATGCTCCCAGTTATAGAGATTTTTAGATGGATGCCGAGGCTTTTAAGGTCGGGTAGAATCTGCGATCTCTGACCCAGTTCGTTTGCTGGCTTCCATGGCTCCAATACTCTGTGTTTTCCGCAAACTGGCAACCCGGGGTGTCAAAATATTATTGGGAAAATTGGCAGCTGGTGGAACCACACAGATAAAAATAAAAACAGACATTCCGACACGGAATACACATTTCAAAGTAGAATAACTGCCGGTTGCATTGTTCTTATGTGAACTTAGCATGTTTTCTAAATATCTGCAAACATATTATGGTATTTGTATGATTTAGTACAGTCAAAGAATTACATACAGCACCTTTAAGCACAGTGTGAAAAGCCCTTAGAGGTCAACACACTATGTTTAGTAACAGAGCCAATTATACAAAGTTAAAATTGTAAACAGTCAGTTCTAAAATACACTATAGCACAGCCAATAGACAAGAAGGTGTTGGCTCATTTTAAATGGAGAGACCTTCAAAGACGACTGTAGGGATGAAACGCATTTATGAATCATTTATGTTCAGATTAGCTTCAAAGGTTAACGGGGACTAATCTTATGTCTTTGAAGGCATTCAGCGTTTATTTTATCTGCATCTCAAATAAATGTTATCTACCTGCAGGATACTCTCGGTGGAGGGTTTGATGCTACTCAAGCGTTTGTCGGTGACATGGCCAATTTCAACATTTGGGACCGAAAGCTGTCCGTGGGAGAGATTTATAACTTGGCCACATGCAGCAGCAAAGCACTTGTGGGGAACGTCTTCTCTTGGTTGGAAACCAGCATTGAGATCTACGGAGGGGCTTCGAAATGGACATTTGAGGCCTGCCGCCAACTGAACTAAAGAGCACAGAAATCTCCCAGCCAATGGGAGATATGAGTTACCAGGTGTCTGTTACCAAATCATTCATCTTTAAAGCACATTTTCAATCAAGGCCGAACATGGACATCAATATCAACTGGAATTTTCTAGATATTTATATATATCTTGTCTCTTAACACTTCTCAGTCCTTAAAACGATCACGTCTTTGTCATTTATTTTTGGATCTGGAAGGCAAAAGCTGGTGTTGGTGATAATTCAGAGTTTTAGCTTGAAGGCACCGTGGTTCTGCTTTGGGCAAGCAACGCCTTACTGGAAAACTACTTAACGTGATACGGCTCAGACTTCCATCTTAACAGCCTGGATCATTTGACCGCTCCCTTCGTACAGGAAGCCATGTAGTCATGCAGTAGATTTCTGAACCACTTAGGTTACTGTTCTCCATCAGGATTATTAGATAGATCTATCCACTGCCTGGGATACTCACTGTGAACTTCAGATGTAGAATGTAAAACAAGCAAAGCTGAGTGTGTTATTCTTTTTTTCACACGCTTCTGTTCTGTCTTATCACCCCTGCTTGAAGCATTTTATTTATTTTTGGGGTTTTTTTTGGTGTGTCTGTGTATGTGTGTGTGGGTTTGTAAAAAATAACTTGATAATTGCCAACACATTTCAAGCCTGGGTGCCTTGGGCTGTTGAAAAAAAAAAAAAATCAACACATTTGTCATTATTTGCAATGTACTTCTATTTATCTCTTTCTTTCCTTGTGTAACTACTGATACTTTATGTTGATTACAACTTGTCACAATTGAAATGGTCAGGCTGGTAATTCAAAGTTGTTTAAATCGTGGCGTGCTCGGCAGGTGTTTGTATTTTTCAAGGAATGTTACGTGTAAAGAAAACAGCATGAACATCTAAATGCTGCAACAGCATCAATGAAAAACTGCTTTTATTAGCTCATTTTGGGTTGAGATTTTATACTGTATTGTTATATGCTAAAAGCATGGCAGCACTGAAAGATGAAAAAGGTCTAAGTTTTGTAATAAAATTGTTATACAAAAAATAGCACGCGTGTTAGTGCCTAAATGATTGATTTGCAATGAACAAATGCCATGAAGACCTACTGTGAAAAAATACATTCAAATGTAGTCAGTAAGTATTTGAATAAATAAATACTTCAGCAAGGATAAATGATCAAAAGTGACGTTAAAGACATTTATAATGTAATAAAAATGTCTATTTTAATTAAATGCTGTTCTTTTGAACGTTCTAGAATCTTCTAATCAATGAATCCTGAAAAAGAAAATCATGATTTCCACAAATATATTGATAATAATCCGAAAATCTCTTAAGCACCAAATCAACATATCACAATGATTTTTGAAGGATCAAGTGACACTGAAGACTGGAGTAATGATGCTGAAAATTCAGCTTTGCATACCCCGTTACATATTAAAAACATACATCAGCAAAAAAGTCATTTTAAATTGTAATTATATTTCACAATATTACTGTTTTTACTGTATTTTTATTCAAATATATGCAACCTTGGAAAAAAGATTTTCTTTAAAAACATTAAAAGATCTTACCGACCCCACGCTTTTGACCTGTAGATTTTATACCAGTAGCCTCACATAGCCAGACTTTTAAATATTGGCATAATTTCTGATCCACTTTCAGTTTGTTCTGGTCAAGAACCGCTCACTTAAAAAGAAAAAAAGCATCTTACCAACATGTAAAGTATAGGCGTACTACAATAGTACACTGCTGCAGAATAAACTCATTCAAAATATGGTGTGCCATGAACAAAGCAATTATCGGGGCCAAGCACAAAGAACATGTCATGCCAACATGGCTGGGAGCATCAGACCAACTGCAACAATAAGCAATTAAAGACATATTAAGACCATTTTAGGAAAATTGTCTGGAAAATCATAAGTACAATCATTAGTAATTTGATTTAATGGTTTATCACTTTTGACCAATAGGTGGTGCTATGACCAAATTGATGTGTTGTGGTCAGAGTAAGGTGACAATGACACATACAAAGTTTGGTGTCAATGTGTCAAAGCATTGCAGAGATATACAGCCTCAGAGTCATTTTGGCATCATGCCTCAACTTTGTTGCTGCAGTATCCGAAAACAGTTTCAACTTTTTGTCGGCAATGTCTGAGGATGACCTGACTCGAATGTGATTCGAAAAAATAACTTTTTTAAGAAAATCAAAATGGCAGACAGGAAGTTAGGCCGACTATGGCAAAATTGGCATATGTTCTCCTCATGACCCAAGGAATCTATTAAGACCAATAGGCTAATTTAATCAGAAATCAGTATCGTTTATGTTGAGTGAGTACTGTTGGGGCTTAGTCTTGAAGACACATATCGAGTTTTGTAACAATATGCCAATGCCTTTGTAAAATATATAATTTTACGACAAAATTTCAGATTGGCCAATATGGGAAAATTGGGTATCGTTCGACTCAGCACGCTGCAACAAATCTAAATAGACCATTCAAAAGTTTAAGCAAAAATAGCAATTTTTCATATCTCCTAACCACTAGGTGGCACTGCGCCAAAACTGTGCAGGTAACCTCAGATCATGGTTGTCATAACACACACCAAGTTTGGTCAGAATACACTAAAGCGTTACAGACATATAGCCTCGCGTTCATTTTGGCACGCTCTTCGTCAAATTCGTTAATGGAGAACAATTTGACAAATCAACCTGAATTTCATAACTTTTTGGTGGCATGGTCTGACGATGATCTGGTTCAATTTTTGTTAAAATCTGGTATTTCTAATAAGTTTCTGGTATGCCTAATAAGACCTTGATTAGCTGGTTCAGGTAAGTTGAGCTGAACTCTGCAGGACACTGGCCCTTCATAAGCAGGATTGGACACCCCTGCTTTAAACAGCACACAATTTAGTGGAAAAGTGTATACAAAAATAACTACTGATTATTTCACAGAGAGGAAACAAAAAGGAGAATATACAGTATACAGTATCATATTAACTTGGTACCATTTAAAGGGATACTCCACTTTTTTCGGAAATATGCTCATTTTACATCTCCCCCAGAGTTAAACAGTTGAGTTTTACCGTTTTAGAATCCATTCAGCCGAACTCCGGGTCTGACGGTACCACTTTTAGCATAGCTTAGCACAGATCATTGATTCTGATGAGTCCAGTAGCATTTCTTTCAAAATGACCAAAGAGTTTCAATATTTTTCCTATTTAAAACTTGACTCTTCTGTAGTTAAACCGTGTACTAAGATCGACGGAAAATGAAAAGTTGCGATTTTTTAAGCCTATATGGCTAGGAACTACTCTCATTCCAGCGTAATAATCAAGGAACTGTGTGGCTGTACCATGAGTGCAGCAGGCGTAATGATATGACGCAGCGCCTGAAAATAGGTCTAATAGGTTAGACAAACTTAGTCCCGGTCACGTTGGAAGAAGTTACCGAGCTGGGGACTATTTTCAGGCGCTGCGTCATATCATTACGCCTGCTGCACTCATGGTACAGCCACATAGTTCCTTGATTATTACGCCGGAATGAGAGTAGTTCCTAGCCATATAGGCTTAGAAAATCGCAACTTTTCATTTTCCGTCGATCTTAGTACACGGTTTAACTACAGAAGAGTCAAGTTTTAAATAGGAAAAATATTGAAACTCTTTGGTCATTTTGAAAGAAATGCTACTGGACTCATCAGAATCAATGATCTGTGCTAAGCTATGCTAAAAGTGGTACCGTCAGACCCGGAGTTCGGCTGAATGGATTCTAAAACGGTAAAACTCAACTGTTTAACTCTGGGGGAGTTGTAAAATGAGCTTATTTCCGAAAAAAGTGGAGTATCCCTTTAAAGATAATTTTGTTTCTTGACACACTGATAAAAGCTTTGCACAACTCCTGGAAGTTGAATGGCAGACAATCTGATGTGATCTTCATAAATGCTCATTTTGTGTGCTAAATATGTAATAGACAGTCAGTAAAGGCACTGTGTGCGGTCTGTGGGAGTTGTCTCTGAGGATAAGAGACTATTTTACAGGTAACATTTGATTTGCTAGATTTTTCTTCTACATTTGTCCAGCAAATCGGACTCAATGCAGTCGCTTCTGGCTACACAAGCTTGATATTATTCATTGTTCGATTGTGAAATGTGTCAGAACACAATTCATTATGCAATGCAATAAGCACTGCAACTGATTTACCATACATTTACCAACCAACTGGGAAAAGGCTGTTTTTTTTAAAAGCATATGGTGCAAAGTGGATATGTTTTGACTCTATTGCAGACTTTTCACTTAAATACTGCAGACTATTAGCTTAAACTGGTTTCTTCTGCAGAATGCTCAAAAATTGTGTCCAAAATATGTGAATTTAACTCAAAATCCTATAGCAACACAATAGTAATGAGAACACGGTTGATCTCTTTATAATGTCTTTAGCCCTATTCGCACAGGATTAGTATTACCTAGGGACCTCCGGTAATTTGTAATAATCGCAGAGGTCGTCTGTGATTTTTATCCCGTGCGAATCTGCCATGTCTGTAAAAATTCCCTACCGTATTTCGGCCAACACAGCTAGGGGTCCTCTGATAATACCAGTCCCGTGCGAATCCCCATGTCTGTGATTTGGGCTGTTTTTGAGCCTATCGTTTCCTAAAGAACGTAATAACCATTATGGGCCGTTTAACAGTCCATTTTACATCTGTATTAAAACTATATTAACAATAAAATCTCTCGATAGGCTCTACTCCAATCCGATTATAGTTTTTCTCCAATAAAAACTATGAAGTGCTGCAAAAGAGAAAACAAACTACAGTAAAGACGTAATCCGGAAGCTCAACTCGGACTGTTGTCATGGAAACGTCAAATTAAGCATTTTGGCGCAACATGGAAGCTCTTTTGGAAAGTTTGGACGCTTTTTGTGGTAGTGTAACTTAGTAGTCTGTATCGTGGAGCATTTCTTTGTCTCACACGGCCTCTAAAGACGTCCATCCTGTAAGTATCTCAAGAAATCAAAGTGTGAAAGAGTAAAAATGATATAAAATGAAATAAACCAAATAAAATGAATAGAAAAACAAGCATATCGCGACGTTTCGGTATTTATAATACCTTCTTCAGGCAGGCTTGTTGTAAATATGGACAAAGAATAAAAGAAAAAGAAGATATATTATATATTTATACAATAATATGATATTCTATAATATATATAATATATTTCTCTAATAAATTGGTTTTAAACTAGATGTACCCCATGGCGGTACAAAATATGACCGCCGCTCAGGCCTGCACTGGCTTTCCACAAAAATAAATGACGTGGAGCAATTTGGCTGTATTGCGTGTTTATGTATATACCTAAAAAAAGTAGTAGTATGTGCATGTCTGTCTGTGTGTGTGTGTATGTGTGTGTGTGTGTCTGTGCGTGTATGTATGCGTGCGTACATGTGTGTGCGCGTGTGTGTTTGTGTGTGTGTGTGTTTCTGTGCATGTGGATTTGTATGTGTGTGTGTGGGTGTGTGTCTGTGCGTGTGGATGTCAGTGTGTGTGCATGCTTGCGTTTGTTTGTATTCCTGCATGTGTGTGTGTGACAGTTAGGGTTGCCAACTTCAGAAAAGGAAAATGCGGGACAATCGTGGTTATTTATAGGAAAATGAGGGACACTCAAAATATTTGTACTGTATCACACAGTGTACGTCATTTCAGTGTCTGCAGTTAAGTTTGTGTTTAAAAGGTTATCAGACATAAACACATTTGTATTGCTTTACCTATTTATGTATTTAATTCTAAAAATAATTTTAATGTCATAAATGAAAAAAGTCACATTACAAACAAACCATAGTTCAAAATAACAGCATTTATCTAAAATAGAAAGCTTTTTTAACATTATACACTAGGCTTACAGTTCAAAAGTTTGGGGTTAGTAAGATTATTTTTGGGGAAAAAAAATAAAGAAAGTAATTGCCTACTTTTATTCAGCAAGGATGCATTACATTAATCAAAAGTGACAGTTAAGATAATGTTACAAAAGCTTTCTATGTACTTTCTAAAAGCTTTAAAACATTAATAATAATTAGAAATGTTTTTTAAGCATATTATTCCCTCAGGTAGATTACATGTTTTCTTGCGTGGCTGGATGTTAGACTCATGAACAATAATCACGTTGTTTGCATTCGCCAAAATTGATTAGCCGAAATCAAAACGTGGACAGTGAAAGGAAATTACCGTTAGCGCGAGACGAGTCCGGCTTGAAGCGGAAGCGACCAGACGGCAGAGGATGTTCGCAAATCAAACAATGATTTGTCTCAAAACAGTGATTAAAAAAAGCTGTGATTGGATGATGACAGGTGTCGGTGATCATTCTCAAGTGTCGTGGTCAGCACTGCTGCTGTTGCTGTTGTATCAGTCAGTGGTTTATCAGCTTGTCAAAAAACGGGACACGGGAGGTCACGCACGGGACAAATAAATTAGGCCCAAAATACGGGACGTCCCGCCTAATTCGGGACAGTTGGCAACCTTAGTGACAGTATCATCCTAAACCAGCAACCCTTCTCTCAACAGCACCATCTACGGGCCGATGAGTGTACAGTCACTAAATGTGCACATAAATGAATTTATTTTATACCCCCCCCATGGATGAAATTCTACGAAACTTAGCATACCCCCAGAGGATGTCAAGTTAATCATACACATGAAATATGGTGCAGTTCTGAACATCTCAACTGAAGATAGGGGCGATTAAAGCAGAATAATATTGCATTTTCATTTTTTATGGGAGGGGCGCAAATCACAAATGAGTGATTATGGGCTAGGTTGATGTGGGTCCTTAAGAGCAACATACCATAAAAATTTCTTCATCCTCGGTGCCACGGTTCAGGTAGTTATTTAGGAAAAACTGCATTTTTGGGGTTTGGGGGGGCCCAGTGCCCCCGGGGACCAAACGAAATTTTTCCGTAAAAGTCTAGTGGGGCTACATGCCCACCAAATTTCATGTTCCCCGGTGTTTCGGTGTCCCTGGTATCGTTGACGAAAAATTCAGTAGATGATGGGAAAAAAATAAATACATTTTGACAATCCCTATATGATAATAAGTTCTTTTTTTGAATTGCAATACTGCAGCGCGATCTTCGTTTCAGCACGTTCAGCTAGTGAAGTGTGAATGGGTGGGCGCGCGCTGTAAAGTCCGTAAACTCGAGGGAATTACGAACATTTATTTGCCCGTGTGAATGAGCCACCAAAAACACAGACGTCAGGGGGTAATTTCTTAATTACAGAGGTCCATGGGTAATACTAATCCCGTGCGAATAGGGCTTTTGTCTCAGAACACAACTATATTAGCATTCCAATACACAGATATTTTCATATTTTTGACAGAAACAGATTAGGACTATCAGGGACACCTTTGTAAATGTTTTAGCATACCTGAAACCCAATCTTCTGTTCAACAAAGAAGATTCATTTTCTTTCCTTGGATTGCAACATACTGTCATTCCAAGTTCAATTTCGGTGTTATATATTTATTTATTTCAAAATTAAGGTACTTCCATGTATACGATTGCCAAGTAACAAACACCAAGAACTGCTCAAGCTGACACACACAGCAGAGTAAAAGACACTCAGCTGCTAGATTTAGAGGAAAGGTTTAAAAAGCTGAAACTGAAAAATAAAAAGTGAAGATAAACGAGCTGGATGGTGGGTGACTGACAAGAGTATTACAGACAGATGAGTTTGAGGGGTTTCGGTCAAGGAAGAAACATAGGGCAAATGAATCGATGCTTGACGCCTTCTGTCAAGCATGAATGAAGTGCCTTTGGGCTGGTGAGCTGGGAGATTGATACAGAGTGCAAGGAACACGAAATGTTACCTTTCTATTTCACAACGTCATGTCGTTCCCTGTGGTCAGCACTTGATTGGTTCCAGTTTCATCGTGCTGCAAGTACAAAGATTCGAAGCATATTTCAGAGCTATACAAAACTATTTGGGGAAGAAACAGAGAGTCAGAGTACTGTCTTTGGACTAGCATGCATTATCGCCAGATTTAAAACCTACTGAGCTCCTGTGGGACAAGCTTTAGTGTAAGGTCAGAGAGAAAATGCCCTACAAGCCAGTCACACCTCTGGGAAGTGCTGCAAAATGTGTGGGTTGAAATCTTCCCTGAATATCTTTAAAACCTCACGGCTAGAACGTTTCTGCAAAGCTGTATGCATGGCTGCAATAATGTTAGAAATGTATCAATGCACATACTATAGTTTATATACTGACTATAATCTTGCTAAATAACAGTAACACATTCTGTCTGAACACAAACGTTTAGATCATTCCAAACTTTTGAATGCTAGTGAGTATTATCTCGCTCTAAATAACATCCAGCAGGGCCATTACTGTACATATTGTATTTCCTGGACATCCTGAAATATACGCCCATCCCCCAACATACACATCTTCCAGCTTCCCTCCTATTCACAAGTGTATTGCCAGGATAGATGTATCTCACCCTTGAGACGCCCTCAGACCAGATAACTGCTGCCCTTTGTGTTGGACCTGGAGCTGAAATCTATTCACAGCAGGCTAAACGGATCCAAGCTTCCAGCTACTGGCACATCCAACCCAATCTCACAGGAAATGTTTTACAAGGTGGCGATTTTAAATGAATTCATACAATTACATGCATGAAGGTCCACAAAGATAACCATCAATGGGGCGTAAGCAGTGCGAATTCATATGAATTAGTCCACAATTTGCCAAAACATAAATAGTTACATGAGATTGTGTTGGCACATCTTACCTGAATAAGTTGTATTTTCTATCAGAACCGTACCTACAGTATTGTTACATACAGAATTCTGGCATGAAAGATGGTGCAGGCTAATAGGTCCTTTGACTCACCTGTTCATAATCACATCGTTATCTACAGGGCGTAGCTGATTGGTTCCTGCCGTATCAGTTGACAGTTGCCTTCAAAGACTTGGGTAGCTTTTTCCATAGCAGTGCAGTCCGCTTTCAGAAACCCTCCACCTTCCCCAGCTCCACCTGTATAGATCTTCTACGAGTAATTCATGTACGCTATATTGTACAGCAGTAGCATCAGCATCTGCCAAGACCAGACATACAACATTGTCATACCCTTTACCATGCCAATCACTCCGAGAGTTGTCATGACAGAAATATTTTTGAGTTAAACTGAATATTAAATGAGATAAAAAAAAATAAAAAATAGAGACCAGGGCTTGATTTTATTGCACCTCCTCACCATCTCTAGCTCACAGCAGACTGATGGTTGGAGGTGGTTAAGGGTGTTCAGACCAAGCTGTCAAAATGGCGTCATAAGAGAAATAACGGCATTCCAGAGGGGAATCAAATTTTCAGATTCTGACTAAAGATTACAAAGATAAACATTTTTGATTAATTTTGGATAAAAAATAAAAATAAATCACTGAATTATTAAAATATGGTGCCGAATAGCCAAATTCCTTTTGAAGAACTATACTACCCAAAGCCATATTTGTGTAGTGCACAGAATTACTGCCTTGCAGAGCATTCCAGATTTGATCACTAATGAGTTTTTACGCTCTCTTCGAAGACGCTGCTCACTAGGTTATGGAAAAAAGCTTATATTTTCTCCAAACCCTTGCAGTTTCTATCTCCTCTGCTAGTGGGTGGATTGTAATGAGTCTGCAGTGAATGCTACAAGCTGGAGGCAACGTGCAGAACAGAAGTGAGTGAGTATCCTATAGCACATTTTGGAGCAGATCCACAAGTTTCACCAGCATATGAAGCATCCAACCCTGGCATGCAGCTAACAAACTCAAATGCCCCAAAATACCTTGCCAGATCAACAGCTGCTTGTTAAGGCATGCATGGAAAATCAGATTCATGACTGCTAATTCTAAATCTTGCATATTAAAGAGGCCCTTCCCAGAAAAGCATGCCCGTTTTTTTCCTGGCTGACCTATGGGCCTGTACAGTCTGTGCAAAGGCTGGTTGAACTATGATGGGATATAAATTTCCATCTCCTTTCTGCCACCACAGCACCTGATTAGAATGCATAATGGCCGCCGTATATCCTGGCTGCTTTTCCAGTGGTGACCCATAAAAAATGCATGATCAGTATAAGTAAACACCAACATCTTAAAGTGGGCCAGTAGAATACGGGGGCAAATGGAGGAAACTGACAAGGTTTTTATTGACATTGAGCTTGATCCATATTCTCAACGGGGGCATTCAGAGAAAAACGGGGGGCGTTGGAAGCAAGATTTTTGAAAGGGGGCCGTTCAGGTGTTCATGGGGTGTTCATAATCGCCTAGAACATTCTAAAATCTGCCAGTTTAATGCGACATGTAAGCTATGTATCGTTTCTTTTGCAACGACTCTATTATTTTTCCAGTCATAGACCAACAATCCAGCGCTGACTAGAATCACGCAGCGGAGGAATGGAAAGTTGACAAGCCATTACTTAAGAACCACTTATATATTTTCAAATAATTTCTATAAATCATGTTCCCATTCATTCCGGCGCTGAATTTTAAAATGAATTAAACTAAATTCTATTTATAAGGTAAAACTTTTAAATTTTTAGGCATTAACTAATGCCAATGCCTAATGCCAAAATGTTTTCTTTGTTCACCAAGTAATTTACTGGTCAGGCATTATTGTTAACTCACAAGACTATTAGGAGAAAATGACAATTTGATGGATAATTTAAATACATTCTGGTAATGTATTAATTCCGCCGTCACATCTGAGCGCAAAACGCTGCTTGGATAGTTTCAAGATAGTTAAAAATAATGAATAATACAATAATAATTTAATTGTTCATATGTGTTTATTCTTTTCAGAAGATTATAGGCAGGAGGCAGTTTGCTATTTCCCACAGCTGGCCAAGGTGATTTTATTTTTATTTTTTTTAGAAACAACACTAAATAGATATAACAGGCCCACTATTATTATAACTGGCCTAATATATTTTATATCCATGAATACCATTGTACTGTATATTATTTCGAATGATTATATTGAGTCTGAAAATACAGACCCACCTATAGCACACATTATCTTATAAATATAATAAGCAATAAAACAACTAATTCAAATTCAGACAAAAAATATTCATGGACATAAGAGAACAATTGAACTGTAAAATAATACTCTTTACAGGTGTCTGAGGCTCTTACCGATGACCTCCTCCTAGTTTACACTGACCACCTGAGGATGGTTAAGGCTGACACGGAGATCCGCTTCAGGGACCTCCTTAACCTTGATGTTCCCAGTTGGGTTGTGCAGCCCTTTCAAACGGATGTGATCGAATGCGAGCCCGCTATTCAGGAGCATCTTGTCGACATCCAGTGCGACGACGAAGCCCAGGCTATTTTTCGCACCTCTGGCTGGTGCAGCATGTGGGTCAAATATGCCCAGTGGTATCCGGCTCTCTGGCAAAAGATCAGGCTGCCGATTCTTGCTTTTCCAAAAACATATCTCGATATCTCGTTGAGCAGGAATTCAGCCAGGTCATCCACATGCAGTACAACAAGTACCGCAATCGCTTGTACTTGCATGCCTCAGGGCAGGCACACTACGGCTGAAACTATCTCTGCAACTCACAGAAAAACATCAAGCACAGGGCTCACACTGATTTTCAAATCAATTTTGAAAGTTCGAATTCGAAAGTTCAAATATTCTGCAATTTTTGAAAATTGTTTATAAGAATGCTTCTTTTTTGCTGACTGGCTGTTCACGGCACAACTGCTGTTAATTGCTGTAACTGTTGCATTTCGTTTACACGGATATGCTAATTTCTACTTCTGGGAATAATATTCCCACTGTTCAGTCAAATCAAATCTGTTATTTGGCTTTTAGTGACATGCTTTTTTAATTATATATGAAAGCTGCAGTCCGTAACTTTTGGCGCTCTAGCGGTAAATAAACAAAATTGCAGGCGTCTTGGTACTGTGCAGGTAACTGTGCTACTCCGCAGCGGTGCCGAGTGCCGACTCCCGACTCGAACCAGTCAGGGGCCGTCCACATATTGCATATGAAACGTCATGCGCGTGCAAATCCGTTATTCATAATAGAAGCAACGCGGTCAGTTGAAAACATCTCAACTTTTCAGAATGGCAAGCGCACAGCAGGTCATGTGACAAAAACAACTGATCAGCTTCGGTTTTTCCGTAATAAGGGACCTGGATAATGGATAGGGGGCGCTGGCCCAAAAAAGGTTGAGAACCACTGATATAGAGACATCCCCACAGATGACCTTTCTGGGTCAAGAGTGATAATGAAGGGAATGCATGATATTTCAGGCAACAAAAGAAAACTTTGAACATGTGGGAGGACAATGCATCTAAATTTATTAGGAGAGTGAGAGTATATCAATATGTCATGATGCATCATCTGCTTCTTGATGAACCCTTTTCATCCCCAGCTTTATCAGTGTCCTGATTGCCCATGAGAACAGCTTGAGAGAAGCAGTGAATTTCCCAGAGGAACCACAGAAAGGTTATTCTAAATCGTTTCTACTCCCCATAAATCGTTACAGATGATTTAGTCATATAATCTGAACCCAGTACACCTGAGTGAATTGATTGTGGTAGGCAGCTGCATGAAAGCTGGTTTACAGCAATTCAGGAAAAATACTTTTATTTATACTGTGATGTTTCTGATCTTCTGTATGATGATTCTTCTTATAGAAGATGGTGATGGTTTCAGTGGTTCATGAGATTAAGATTGAGAAACCATTTCTGATCGACTGAGTCTCATCACATTTTCATTGGTTACTTCAAGGGTTGGATGGTCTACGTTTTAATGTCGTAAGTGACTGGCACAAAATCAATTTCAGTTGATGGAAGTTTGAGAAAGAGCTATTGTTTTCTAATTTTGTCAAATGATGTGTGCCCTTGTGGTAGGGCTGGGCGATACATCGATTTTATCGATTAACTCGAATGTGTAGTTTATGTCGACTTGTTTGAATGAAAATCGCTCCCCTCTGGGCTCCCGTAGTTCCGAATGGGCTCAGCCCTCCCCCCGTGCATTTGCCATAGAAATACACAAACAACATGTCAGCGAGCAGGGAAGAACTCATTCCCAAGAAAGGCACAGTGTCATCCGTAATTTGGAATTGGTTCGGTTTTGTGGCGTCAGACGCAGAACAAACAACACCCCGCTGCAAAGTGTGGTTGAAGTCTGTTGCTAGCAAAGGTAGCAGTACGACCAATTTACTGCAGCACCTCAAACAGAGGCATGCTGCCGAGGGGGAGAGATGTTGTGCCCTGCGAAATGAACAAGGCACAAGCACAAGCACGCCAAAAAACAACCTACAGTCTTACAAACATTTACAAACATCCGGTATGAAAAGAATGGGGCCCGGTGGAAAGCGATCACGGATGCAGTCACAATGTATATTGCAAAAGATATGGTGCCCATATATACTGTGGAAAAGCCGGGGTTTATTCACATGCTGAAAGTTTTGGACCCCAGGTATGTGCTACCAAGCTGCAAATATTTTTCTGAAGGTGCCTTGCCTCAGCTAACGCCAACGGATCGCTAGGGAGTTGGAAGGGGTGTCGTTTTACTCCGAGTTAAATGATTTAGAAAAGTAGAAAGGATGTTCAAACTAAAACTGCCTTGTTGTTTCTGACTGCACTTTAACCCCAAGGGGGGCATCCAGATCAAATCCCAGAAGGGAAAATCAAAACAAAATAAAGTTAAAACTTGTTTTGAACAATTTCTTTGTCATCTGCAGAATGATTTTAATTAGGGGGGGAAAAAATCGTATATCGGATTTAAATCGTAAATCTTTTTTTTTTTTCTTTTTTTTTTTTTAGGCCATATCGACCAGGCATACCTTGTGGAAAATAAGTGCAGTTCATTGTATTGAATGTGCACTTAAAGTGCACTTCAAATCTTAAAAGTATATAAAAAACAAACAAACAAAAAAAACTGTACTACAGATAATACAATATTAAATATAGCTGCAAGCAGCAATTATCGGGGCTTAAAGCAACACTAAGGAACTTTTCCTCTTCGGTCGCCCTACAGGTCGGAAGCGGAATTGTCCATTACCGCTGTCGTAAATAATTTCGCCTCCCGCAGCCTACTGTCGCACACACGCTCGCTGTTTATCCAGCACCGGCTTTGGAATGAACGATGTCCACAGACAAGGTAGAGTATGTTGCATGATTTCATGAAAGTATGATGTATTGCGACATCAGAAACGAAGAAAAACTAAATAATGACTATTGTAACGCTTGACGTAAAGCAAGTCAAATTTGTAGTTTTCTTATGTCTCATTCGAACTACAGAAACGCGACCCGGTTTGGCAAACTTGCATAGTGCGGTTATAGCAGATATAGGGCCGCAAATCAAATCCAGAAGTGCCTTTCACCCTGTTACGACTTGATGAACCACTGATACGATTTTGGAAACATTATTTTAAGGTAAAAAATGTTCCTTAGTGTTGCTTTAAGACACAATTATAAGATATTACACATTATATAGCTAGCATGTCAACACCTGTAAAGAAGACCACTTTCTGCAATTTCAGGTCATTTACTACAGAAATGTGTATTTGAAACCTTTTAAACTGTTATAGCTCCACCTACTGCCCGATCTCCATAAATGTTTGCATGCTTATTTTGAATCAAGTCGCATGTGCTCACCTAATTTCGTGAAGTTCTGAGATTTTGTTTAGGAATTATAGGCTTTTGTGTACATTTGGGCATGGCTGTTGCTAAATGAACCTGTTATAGCTCTCCAAATGCTAAGGTTCACTAATTTTCTTTTTATAATTATTGAGTCCAGAGCTGAAAAACGTAGAACTAGTTCGTGAAAGTAGGTTTTTCAAATAGTCAATTTATATATATAGATTTATAATACACAATTTTATGACAGCAATGGTCCTAGAGGCAAAGTTGTTCAAAATGAGGAGTTTTATCATTTGGCATGAATATCATATGTGCATGTGTGAAAAATCACGTAATATACCCGACAATAAACGTGCTGGAAAATTGCGATGGCACCTTCTGATGGCCGATTTCTTTTCAATTTTTCACAGACCTCAAGGGCCATGTGTCAAAAAGGCCCCGTGAATTTGGTTCTGGTCGGCCTTCATTAACCTTGTCTAACAGGTGCTCACAATTCATTGGCCGGTGGCGGCCATGTTTTTCAAGATACACGAATGTCCTCTTAGACAATCACGACACCTTGGAAAAAGAAACTGCATGCCAATTTCCAAGTAAATCATACTGACTGTTGCGTAGCTATAGACGTTTTCATGTTTTTTTTTCCCCATTGTATAGTGCCATCAAGCCAGTCGCTGCTTCCTTTTTCACGTGACCACAGACTGAGCCCATACATAGGTTTACCATGTTGGGTGAAATAATCTCATTCTGTTCATTCATTCTGTAAATATGGCCACAGAGTGAACAGACTTTCCTTGAAAGGGACTTGATTATACTGTAGTGTGTTATTCAAAGTTATGTATTCAAAGTTTACAATTAAAGTTAATATATTTTAAATGTAATAAACTGCAACTTCATTTCAAATGTGTTTTAACAGAAATGACAAACATCATAAATGCATAAATTTGGCAGTACGCTTTCAAAGGTATAATTACGAAATAACACTTAAAGATATTCTTAAGTCTTAACTGTGTCAAAGTAATTGCATTTAATATACATTTAAAATATAACAGTAATTTAATTGCAATTTCCATGCAATTGAGTGTCTGAATTTGCTGAAGTGTGCTACAGTGCACTGCTTTTTCACAAGGGTGTATTTGGGAAACATAATATTCCACCTATGAAATTAATCTTAGCAAGACTGATGTTGTCAGTCATCATGACTTAGCAAGACTGCCAGTGTCCATATCACCCTGTAGCCCAAAACTGGTTGCCCACTGAAGCTAAGCAGGGCTGAGCCTGGTTAGTACCTGGATGGGAGACCTGAGAAAACTAGGTTGCTGCTAGAAGAGGTGTTAGTGAGGCCAGTAGGGGGCGCTCAGCCTGTGGTCTGTGTGGGTCCTAACGCCCCAGTGTAGTGACGGGGACACTATACTGTAACAAGCACCGTCCTTCGGATGAGATGTAAAACCGAGGTCCTGAATCTCTGTGGTCATTAAAAATCCCATGGCACTTCTCGTAAAGAGTAGGGTGTAACCCCGGTGTCCTGGCCACATTCCACCCATCGGCCCTTGCCAATCATGGCCTCCTAATAACCCCCATCCACTGAATTGGCTCTATCACTCTCTCTCCTCTCCACCTATAGATGGTGTGTGTGAGTGCACTGGCGCCGTTGTACTGTGGCTGCCGTTGCTTCATCCAAGTGGATGCTCACACTGGTGGTGGTTGAGGAGAGATCCCTGGTATGATTGTAAAGCGCTTTGGGTATACAGTAGTACATATGAAAAGCGCTATATAAATGCCTCATTCATTCATTCATGTTCTACAAAAGAAAGTTTTGAGATTTGGTGGAAATTACATTTGTTCCTTTATAAAAATGGCTGAATTTAATACAAATTGAATAAACTAGTGAGATTACAGTATGTTCTAAAGGTCTGCAGGGTCCAAATGGGCATAGTTGAATAATAGTATGGTCAAGCACTATTGTTTTGTCCGTAACGAATCCTGTCAGTGCTGGCACACTTAAAAAAAGAAAAAAACTCTCAATCAACACAATCCATAAACCCATTTCCTCTCCTCTCATCTCCCCTTCACTGCTGCGCTCATTCTCAATGCTTCATGCAAACTTCATGAATAATTGATTTCACTCCAACAGGGGAAATTTGTTTCCGATGCAGGGCATCATGCCAGCTCTTGACAATCCACTCCATGTTCTGGGCAGAAGACAGAAGGCCCTCAGGAAAACTCCAAACAAGGACACTTTAAGGACCTTCTCTTCAGCTTAAGTAGGCAAATAGATATTCAGAAGAAAATCACATTACAGTACCTCTGCATATACTGCTGACACTCTTGTACTTTTGGTCTCCGGAGGTGAAAGCTCTCTGATAATCTGTTCTAACAGCATCTTAACTAAAATAAGAACTCATAATTGACAAATCTGGACATGATTTGAAACTCAGTTGAGGTTGCAAACAACACGGCTCTCTTTATAAGCATAAAACTCTACTTGTTTAAAATAAAAAACAACAGAAAATAGTAATAGTCCAATAAATCTAATCTATTTAGATAACAAAAGACCTCGCTGTCCTCACACGGAACAAACATCAAAATCCATTCATACCTTGTAGCCTAAAGGCTCATATGTAAAGCAGCATCAACTCAGTTACTATATTTGCATATTGTACTATTTGAAGTTGAGAGCTTTGTGTGATCAGGGCTGTGAGATGCTGAGGCGACATGGGACCTAAAATTATATATTGTATGAATGATTGTAGTCACAAAGAGAGCTGAGGATCACTTTTTTTTTCTTTCTCCCAGTTGTTTCATAACTTTTTTTCATTTTTATGGATCAGGCCCAGGATTTGGGGATTTTTAGGGATTTCACTTCAACATCCCTTAACCATGGAAATCATTACCTAATGCATGCTTTGATAAACAAATACTTTGTTCTTCCCATTTTTATTTTTATTTTACTGCTTTGTGGGCATATTGTGGTTGATTTAAATTAGCCTAAGAATAATCAGAAAAAAAATAGCTACACATGAAATTGACACACTTATATTTTAAAAGGAGGCTTCTGTAAAACATTGGCTCTTTGGAGAAACTCCAAAAAGGGTAGACTACCTACATACACATGAAATAAACACAAATGGCAGTAATAAACCAAAAACTTTTATTCCTTTTCACACAAATTATGAGTACGGGAACAGGCTAATAAATTTATTTTTGCACGGTTCCTTGCATGATACTATGTTATGACCTTTAAAACACTTTTACCATAGTGCATGATTGGTAAACGAATACATTTTGATGTTTGCATCACATAGTGTGGCTTCTGACATAGTAAACTTGCTCGGTACATTGCACGAGTCACAATAAAAACCTCAAAGATTTATAAGCAGCTAAACTGACATGGATGCTTCAAAAATGCATTTTTTATTTCACGTTTGCTTTTGTTAACACTATTAGTTAGGTTAAAGGGATACTCCACTTTTTTTGGAAATAGGCTCATTTTACAACTCCCCCAGAGTTAAACAGTTGAGTTTTACCATTTTCGAATCCATTCAGCCGATCTCCAGGTCTGGGGGTCCCACTTTCAGCATAGCTTAGCATAATGAATTGAACCGGACAAGACCATTAGCATCTCTCTCAAAAAAATGAACAAAGAGTTTCGATATTTTTGCGTAAAAATCAAGAAACTTTGCTGCAGTACCATGGGTGAAGCAGGTGTAATGATATGACGCAGCACCTGATAATAGTCCCCAGCTCAGTAGCCTATTATCAGGCAGCATGTGCTGCGTCATATCATTACGCCTGCTTCACCCATGGTACTGCAGCAAAGTTTCTTGATTATTACGCATGAATGAGAGTATAGTTCCTAGCCATATCAGCCTAGAAAATCGCAACTTTTCATTTTCTGTCGGTCTTAGTACACGATGTAACTACAGAAGAGTCAAGTTTTAAATAGGAAAAATATCGAAACTCTTTGGTCATTTTTTTGAGAGAGATGCTAATGGTCTTGTCCGATTCAATGATCTATGCTAAGCTATGCTAAAAGTGGGACCCCCAGACCCGGAGATCGGCTGAATGGATTCAAAAACGGTAAAACTCAACTGTTTAACTCTGGGGGAGTTGTAAAATGAGCCTATTTCCAAAAAAAGTGGAGTATCTCTTTAATGTTGAGGTTTAGAGTAGGTGGTTATTTTCAAACACTGATCTTTTGGCACCGCTTACTGAACATTTCATTTCCGGACTACCATGATACATACAACAACCAACACAGTAAAGCGCTGCCAGATTGACATTCTTTTCGGATCAAACTGTGCAAGAAGCAACGACACATCATTCTGCAGAAATGTCACCACAGGCTTTTTCCGCCAAGCCTGGGTAAGTGGTGTTGTCTGCATTGAGGTTTTTGTTGTAATAAATATAAATATATCAACTCTTTATTTACTGATAAAAGCAGACAAAGCAGTCTTTTATAATGTGAATTTCTCCTATTCCATACAGACACAATATAGGGAAAGGAAACGTTCAAGTACTAAAATGACAAAGATTTAACAACGTTAATGACAAGCAACATACCTGATGTCTTATATAATGTGAATTCACTCTTTACACATCTGTGAAATACATGTGCTTCAAGTTCGCCGATTAGACCTAAAACATGAAAATAATCAGAAACATTAATTTAAATTAAAATATACATATAAAAATATACATACATTTGAACATTTTGTGTAATTCTAAATTGTAATGCGACATGTAGGCTATAATACAGTAAACTTTCCAAACCCGTAACACCAGTGTACACGTGTGGTGTATATGATTATTTATGATTTCTGGCATGCATAAAATGTGTACACAAATCAAGGAAGAAGAAAACGCTGGGTTATTTGCACGCTGAAGCTATTACACAACAGATCCCAGCTCCCATTTTTGCTTCTGTAATGATTATTCATTTTATGCTGCTTTGCTTGGTTCAACACTGCGTGCGTTGTGTTGTTGTAATCATTTTTACTGGTATAAACTGACCCCAAAAGCCTGATGATGCAAATATAGTAAGGCAAGCCACGAGGCATCAGCTGGCACCACAGGGAAGATCCTACACAGGTCTTACACAATTTTCCCATGATCCGGGAGTCATGCCAGCAGCACTGCTCCATATTAATTCAGGTCAGGCAGAAGCACAGGCAGCCATTTCTCAACAGTTAGTCAAGCCCAGGACAGAAACCTGCACACACATTTCCTTAGACTACCGGATAGGTCAATCGGTCTTCTCACTTCTGTTTATATCACCGTAAGTAAGCTTTTTCAATCATAATATAGGCTTCATAACATTAACGACATATTCCCTTTAATAATCAACGCTCATTCATTTGATAAGTCTTCCAGCTTCGCAGTTAGTCTTGCTTTAATGTTCTGCAGTGGATCAAAGCACAGCAAAGCTTCTGGGACTTAAAATTAGCCTTCAAAAACACACAGTCAGCATGGACGTGTCCCTCCAGGACCCACTAAGGAAAAATAGCTCGCTATGGGTTGTCCTGCTATAAAATACACACAAATTTCCACGAAATCAGCGCTAGCCTCTTGCAGAGGTCGAGGACATCATGGGTAAAACCAAGCAATTGTGATAAAGACAATGTTTGGTGAATCTGGAGCGTTTGTGGATTTATCACACTTAGGAAAGCATCGCAAACTCCTTTCCAGATGATAAATGACTGCAGGAAATGCTAAATCTGAACAGATTAATCTACACAGGCCCACAGAAAACTCAGTAACTCTCAGAAGAGCTTCATTTGTTCAAGGTTTTGTCATCACTCAAAGCTCACATTGGTACACATAATTTTATCCTCGTTTAAAAAAAAGAAGAAGAAAAAAAAAGTTTCCACAAAGAAATGAATTGTACTTAAAAAACTATTTTAAAATGATGTACAGTCTCATGAGGTGAAAACTCCAGGCGTATGTGTGGACTAGAAAAAGCTGTTTGTACTATACAAGAAGCTATGTTTGGTAACACTTTATTTTACAGTGTCCTTGTTACAAATGTTGCGTGTACTTACTGTAGGAAACAGAAAATTATGCATAAATACAAGCAAATGACCCTAAACTAAGCCCTAACCCTATATAGTAAGTACATGTTGTCAATTAATTAATATCACTCAGTATTTTTTGTGTAATACAATACAAAACCCTAAGTTTCTAAGCACATTCAAGTTTTACAAACTGCACTCTGTAATCATTTTTAATGAAAAGTTTCATTTGAAATCATTGTTATAATAATCTTTTGTCATGCTTTAAATAAGTACACCTATCTTGATGTGTTGACTAAACATACTAAAGCACATGTAAAGTTATTTATTATAATTTTAACTGTATTGTTACTCAATATTACATTGCACTCTACAAGTACTCTTTTTAAAAGTATGCTAAAGTGTTTTTCTTTTTCACAAGGAACCCCACAGCAACATACATCACACCATGAAATGCTTTCAAGACATTGCCGCACTGCTGCAAACATTTCACAGTCAGAAGGTTTGAGCCATACAAACCCTCTAGGAAAGTGTGAAAATCTATTGGGATTGAAATGGATCCAAGAAAATTAATTGTATTAAGAAATAAACCAAACAAAAGATAAACAAACAGCTCCGGTCTGAGGCAGTAGTTAATGATAACATTTTTCATTATGGAAATAGTGCTAAAATTGTGTCTCCAGTGCCACATTTTACATATTTAAAGGAATTACTGTTTTAAAGGAAAGTGCAAAATATGTTTTGTTCAATCTGATGGAACGTCCTATTCATTTGGGTGTGCAGTGAAGCCATTATCTGTATTTTTTAGGATGCCATAATTATTCATATTTGAACATTTGTACTCACTATATAGAAGTCGGCGTGGCTTTACAGAGAAGTTGGTCAAAACGAAATGAAAAGCCCCTTTTTTATGCAAATCGTGAATGGTTCCATTACACCACGTCAAATTTAATTCACATATACATATTTATACATATACATACACACATATATATACATACATACATACATACATACAGTACATACATACATACATACATATATATATATTGTTCAGTAAAGTTAATGAATAGTAGGTAACTTCTGTAAATATATTTTACTTATTATGCATGACGGATTATCTAATATTTGAGATTATCATTGAATATCCTGTTTTACTAATAAATACATCAGATTATGGAAGTAAAATGGGTTGCAAATGTATTGAAAGTCTATGTCTTTATGTTGACTTTACTAAATAATGGAATGACAAATCTGTGCAGTACAGTTTAGCACAACAACAGTATGTTTCTTTAAACGTTGACTGGGTGTTTCTTCACCTATGGCCAATTTTGGACTTGTAAACTTCATTTAAACAATTATCACACTTACGCTAATTTAGTTCGTCCACTAAGAAGTCTTCTTTTTGCTTAGTATTTTTACAGATACTGACGGTGTATTGTGCTTTGGTGTTTTTTGTACAGTCAACATGGCAAACTCTCTCAGAGAAGTTGTTTCATCTCCTTTTAAAGCACTGGCGCAAAAGCAATAAAAGCAGCACTTGAGTAACAGATTTACCACCTTCAGCAATAAATTTCAAGACAATTACTGTCAGACTTCAATAGAACTCCATTGTTTTATGAGTACCCAAGTTTTTTTTGCAGAAATGCAAGCTTTAGTGTAAAGTTCTGCCAGGAAGACTCAATGTGGTTACTCTCATTACTTCTGGTTATCCAATCACTATCTAATACCTAGAGTATAAAAGATCGTTACTTACACTTGTTCGTAGTGATGGGGACGAGACCGCCTATGCCGAGTCCGAGTCAAGACCGAGTCTCTGAAGGGTCGAGACCGAGTCCGTTGGTTTTCAAATTCAGTCGAGTCCGAGTCAAGACCGAGTCTTTGAGGAAGCAAGTCCAAGTCGAGACCGAGTCTTTAGGAGTCGAGACCAAGACCATAAAAACATGTCAGTTTTCATATTCATGATTTAATATCACCCCAGTTAATAATCAACAGTTAGGCCTACAGACTAAACTAGATTGGGAATTGTTTAGAGGAGCAGTCTTAACGTCTTAATATGGACTATGCTTTTACTATCATTAAAAAAATCCCTACCACATGCATCATCTTCTGCCTATTTTTCTAAACTGCTTCAACAATGCTGCTCTGTCATCAACATGTTAAGCCCACCCTGACTTTTTTACAGAGGTGTGGACTCGAGTCATGTGACTTGGACTCGAGTCAGACTCGAGTCATGAATTTGATGACTTCAGACTCGACTCGACAAAATGTACAAAGACTTGCAACTCGACTTGGACTTTAACATCAATGACTCGTGACTTCACTTGGACTTGCGCCTTTTGACTCGAGAAGACTTGCTACTTCCCATGAAAACTGGGGGAAAAAAATGTCCACATGGCCGCGCCGCTCTCAGTTTATCTGCATCTGTGAAAAAAATGTGCACCACCTGTATGCATGCAGAGAGCGCGCGCGCTGCCTGCACGACATCCAATCACGGTCCCATGTTGTTTTGATTCGACAGCATCTAACGCCCGTTTCACATTCACACATACTCCGTTTGCAGTGCGTATGCGCCAGCGGGTGCGTATTTTTTTCCGTACCCATGTTAACAGAGCTTTCACACTGCACGCGGTTGCAGTCCGTCGATCCGTTCCAGGTGCGGTGCGTATACAGCAGTGCCGCGATCGTTTCCGCACCGAGTCTATTTCTGCTGTGCTGCACATGTGCTGCACGCGCTGAATTAAAGTGACAGCGCATGTTTCGTGGTCAACATGAACACAGATTGACCTAAAAATGTAGTAATTTCACCATAAATGCGATTAATTAAATAAAATGTAGTAATCTCACCATAAATGTATTTAATTAAATACTATTTTCACTTTAAGACCAGGGTAAAGCAAGGAAAACTACAATTTACCTCAACAAGGCGACATAATGAACAAATCTCGTCTCATTCGTGGAGGTGGAAAAACATGTTCCTTGTGACATGCAAGATTTATTGTATTAATTTAAATATAAAATAAAAGGCATGAGAGTCGGCTGTTTTTTTATATAAGTAGCCTACATGGTTAAATATTTGACCACTTGCTTTAGGAACTTAATATAAGTAGAAGTAATGCATTGAATAATAGGCCTACGTTGTTTAAATTGTGTTTAAACGTGCATACGTCTATTAAAGAGTGTATATGTGTACAAAGAGAATCGCAATGCTGAGACGTAAGACCGGGGTAGCCTAAATCAAGGGAAAATACATATTTCAACAAGGCAACATAACACTCGTCTCATTCGTGGAGGTGGAAAAACAAGTTCTTTGTGACATGCGAGATTTATTGTATAAAGATTTAAATTATGCAAAAGAAAGAGTATGAGTCTGCTGTTTTTGTCAATTTTAAGTTTTAATTTAAAATGTAGGCTATGCGATTTTAATATAAGTACATGGTTAAATATTTTACCACTTGTTTGAGCAACTTAATATATAATTATATAAGAGTAATGCATAATACGTTGTTTAAATTGTATTTAAACGTGAATACGTCTATTAAAGAGTGTATACGTGAGTACAAAGAGAATCGCAATGCTGACAATTTTTTTTTAAAATAAAAGATGCTAATAACTTCTGGATTTGAAATACAAATAGTGAGTATGTATTTGTGGTACAGCCGCGGATCACGCACTGCAAACGCAGCATATGTGAAAGCACTATTGCTCGTGCTGGTCTTGCACCGCATACGCACTGCAACACGCATTCCAATTATATTATCAGGTTGGTCCAGTTTTTCAGAAGTGATAATTTTGAGGAGTGAGGATTTTATTGATGACATGTTTAAAAAGGTTTAGGCTAAAACGACCCATGTCTATTTGAAAGTTAAACTGTTTTGCAATATGAGGTTAATACAATACAGGACTGAAGCTGCATGCTGTGCATTGTTCTAGTGCAATATGCTGTTGAATGAATGAATGAATGAATGAATAGTTTTTATTATTGTGTCTTGCATACTACTGTATGCCCAGCCCTAATGGGCTTGTAAGACACCAATATCACCAACAAAAAAATAGAGAAAAACCAGTTGTAAGACAGTAGGCACAGCATGAACTTATTTAAATAAACAAGTCTGCCGCCGCATCCAGGCTTTACAAACATAAGTAGCCAATTTAAACACATTAAAATTAAACAAATTGTATTGTTGAAATACAAGCATTTTTTGTGAAAATTAAATTTTCTGTTTTTTACTGTATTTGATTATAATTTAAATCAAAGTATAAAAAGAGGTTTAAATAAATACAAATCTTACAGACGGTCATGATTTGTATACATTTTATTTCTGTGGTAAGAGGACTTGAAATGACTCGAAACTAAAATGGTGGGACTTTGGACTCGACTTGAGACTTGTTGGCTTTGACTTTTGACTCGACTCGGGACTTGCCTCATCTTTGACTCGACTTGACTCGGGACTCGAGGGCAAAGACTTGAGACTTACTTGTGACTTGTATAACAATGACTTTGTCCCACCTCTGCTTTTTTAATCATAGTTAGGACATGCAGAGCAAATAAAAAATTTCTAGTGGTATGTATTCTATTGGACTAGTGATGGGGACGAGACCGCCTATGCCGAGTCCGAGTCAAGACAGAGTCTTTGAAGGGTCGAGTCCGAGTCAAGACCGAGTCTTTGAAGGAACAAGTCCGAGTCGAGTCCGAGAAAGCAGAAATCGGTCTCGAGACCGGACTCGAGTACTACATCACTACTTGTTTGAGTTTGCAGATGATGACACAAACATTCACCTCTATCCTCCACCACCACCAGGGACAGGGACCACCACCAGGATGGTCCCTGTCCTCTCCTCCCCGGGGGTCGGCTGTGCCCCTGCCTCCATCTTCGGGCAGGACAGAGTTCGCTACCCTCTGAATACGAGCTACGGACGGGGTCCGCGCCAAATAACTTTATCATTCAATATTTCTGTTTTTATTTTCTGGTCTATTTATTAAGAAATGTCATTGTGATAACATCTTGCCTTCCGAGTCTTTCTGGCAGAACAAAAGGTTATAGATATTTAGCTCAGTTTTTGATTAATTCATTCTGCACCATTTTGTATTGTATTGTATACTATTGTAAATGCTAGTCTATGTAAACACAGACTTTTTAAAACAGCATGCCATATTAGAAAATAGTTCAACTTGTGGCTCGTTTTGTTACATTCTGTTACACTTCATCCAGTTTTTGGTGATGCACCCAATTATAGCAAGCAGGCGATTATATATATATATATTGTTTTGCATATCCCTAAAACATAACTCTCTAAGTTTTTTGGGGAAAGGTAGTCTAATGTCTTTTTAAATCCATTATTCATGCTGTTTCAAATAAGCTATTCAGCTTCAGGCATGCCAGCACTTGGAACTACAAGTATTCATTATCTCTTTAGTCGGCATAGAATTGTTTATACAATGTAATGTCATGCATGGAAAACAAAATCTCCAGGAAAAAGCAATATGTTCCTTGAGTCAGTGTCAACATGCAAACATGAATATTCTCCCATTTGTCATATTTAAAACAAATCCATCTGCTAACGGCTAACAGTTTGTACTATAATCCACAGACGACAGACAAATGCCAAGAGGCTTACAGGCTCTTGCTGTTTGATTTTTAATATGCAAAAAAAAAAAAAAAATCTAAAATGATAATTCACTGATGTGAGCCGCAGGCTAGATTTATGCTTCTCAAACCTTTGACGTAATCTCCATCATCTTCATAGCATCATCGATAAAACTTCATTTCCTGAAATGCTTTAAACCATCAGGCTTTACGTCTGTGTGGATGTGTATCTGTGAATTTCAAAAGAAGAAGATTAGGCAACAGGAGTTTATTCCATCCATCTTTAATCATTGATACGGTCAGAACTAATGAAACACAATGACATGTCTGACCTATGGCTTGAGTGGGAACAGCACTGTAACAAATGTCTCCGTCTTATAGGGGTCTGATGGAGGAAAGGGTCTCACTTGATTACAGGGGTGGTCGATTTCAAAGCAAGGGGAAGTGGTTTTGTCTTGTAGAAAAGCACAGGATGTAAAGTCCATCAGGGAACCACTCAAAGACAGTGCTGAGGAAGACATAAATTCCCTCAGCAATACAGTACTCCACTGAAGCACTGATGACTGGTGCATCTGCAGTGCGTAATCATGGCAGCAGGATAATTGCAGCAGCAGGCGCACACTGAGCTTCTGAACAGTGTGTCTGCTGCATGACAGAACTGCATACAGCTCCATGGAAGATATTTCATTGAGCATTCCTTTTGAAAAAGATCATTAAATAGTTATCAGGGGCCGTATTCACAAAGAATTTTAAGGCTAAAAGTAGCTCCTAACTGGCGAATTTAGGAGCAACTCCTAAAAATAATGGGCGTGTCACTCATAACTTTAGGACTCCTAATTTTTTTGACTAAGAGTAATTCACGAAGCATTTTAGCCCTAAAAGTAGCACCTAAGCCTGGGACAGCTTAAAAGAACTCGAGAGGACTCCTAACTCACTAAGACCTATTCACAAACCGCTTTTTGTGGCATTTCACGTTGCGATGTTTTGAAATGCGTACGCGGCGGCTACAGGAGCTTCCAATCGCGAGGGAACAATTTTGCATTGTAGGCATAACTAGGGATGCAATAACGCCACCAACAACAACCAAAACTAGGCTACTCATTGCATGTAAACTAATTGTAACGTTTCATTGTGAATCAAATTAAAATGTTCTTCTCTTTGCAAATGTAGGCAGAGGCATATAGTGACAGATTAATTCAATAATGTTGCAAAGATATTGCATCAATCCATATGTTTCATTAGGCTACTAGGCTATTTGTTTTGCCTTACTCTTTATTCATTTAGGCTATTTATTCAGTTATTCATCATCTTCCGTCCTTCGCACTACTTGTGTAGCGCACGCATTCTCAGACCTGTCACCTGTCACTCATCACCGTAGGGGAGGTGTTTGGAATCATTCCCGCATTACAATCATCAGCCAATCAAGGTGGTCACTTCAGTCAAGCTCGTGCATGAGTAATGACGTCATCCATAGCAACGAAGACTCACTCTTAGTTTAGGAGTTGTCATTTTTCTTTACTAAGAGTAGGTCTGAAAGGCGTTGTGAATAACTTTTAAGAGAAAACTCCTAGCTAAAATCTTTTAGTGCGATTTAGGAGTACTCCTAGTGGTAAGATAAAATGCTTTGTGAATACAGCCCCTGAAGTGAGATTTTTTTTTTTTAATCGGTGCTACCAGAAAACTGAGAAAAAGGTCTGTTGTCTGCCCTTTTGTAAAAGAGGTAGAACATTATCAACACCTTTAATGCACTGGGCATCAAGATCCTTAAAACATTCTTAATTCCGAAAACACACAAGCTGGTATTGGGAACCTTGCAGCAGATATAATGGTGCAATCCCAAATTCGGAAGTGGCTGAGGTTGCTGAAAGCTCACCATGTTTTATAGCGCTTTTCCACTCCATGGTACGGCTAGGTACGGCTCACTTTTGGGGAGTTTTCCACAGTGTACAGTACCTAATAATAATAATAATAATAATAATAATAATTCGTTACATTTATATAGAGCTTTTCTGGGTACTTAAAGTGCTTTACATAGAAGTGGGGAATCTCCTCAACCACCACCAATGTGCAGCATCTCCTGGATGACGCAATGGCAGCCATATTGTGCCAGAACGACCAGCTTATTGGTGGAAAGGAGACAGAGCGATGAAGCCAATCAGTATATGGGGATGATTAGGAGGCCATGGTGAACAGAGGCCAAGGGGCAAATTTGGCTATTTTTAATGACCACAGAGAGTCAGGACCTCAATTTAATGTCTCATGCGAAGGACGGTGCTTTTTTGACATTATAGTGTCCCCATCAAGCTTCAAGCTATTATACTGGGGCGTTAGGACCCACACAGACCAAAGGGTGAGCGCCCCCTACTTGCCTCACTAACACCTCTTCCAGCAGCAGGTCTCCCATCTATTTACTGACCAAGCTAAACCCTGCTTAGCTTCAGTGCCTTAAGTCACATACCATCTCCACCAAACGCAGCTTGATAAGATGTAAATTGCCAAATGCCTCATCATCTAATTAGTGATGCACATGAATGGATGAATGTGATTCCCACTGTCTCTACCTGCTATCTAATGAAAACACAGCCAAGGGAATGGGCTTGGCAGAATCAACAGGGAAAGAAGACCCTGTTGGGCTTGACTCTAGTCTGGCACTGTGAAGAGACATGAGGGGTGTAGAATAAGTATAAGTATGTTTCTTTACCCCCGGGCCTCACTATCCTTCTGTATTCTTGGGGTTTTAAATAGTCATTCAAATATGGCTGCTTTCTACTTGAATGCTGAAACACTATCAATACTATCAAAGGAATGGTTAACACTATCAATACTATCAAAGGAATGGTTAATTTGGCACATTTACCTCAAAAGTTAAAAACAAACAAACAATTATATATATATATATATATATATATATAATTTTATTTTATTATTATTTTTTCTGAATGGTCAAGACCATGTGAATTCTGTGGCTACTGAGCTTCAAGACAGGACTTCCATTCCTACAGCTGCAATCTTTATGTAAAATGATCAGCTCTCGTTGAAAATTAATGAGTTCTGGTCACTTTGTTGCTACAAATCACTTGGTGGGATCCATTCAACCGTAAGTGCCCTGCGAAGTGGACTACACAGGGTATTCTGCCATCTTAAGTGAGATTCCACTCTGAAGGGAGCGCACGTTCAGTTCGAAGGACACTGCAAACGGCATGGGGAATAAGGGTACATTGCAAAATTGCTCCTCAAGAAGTGGAGAGGGAAATTTATCCACCAGTGAAAAGGAGTTGAAGTTCCAGCATTTTTATTCTAAAATCACTACGCAATAATGAGTGTGTGAGGTGAATGAGTGTAAACTCTATGAATGAAATGAGCGCAAATCAAATAGCCGCATTGCCTCTCAGAAATCAGGGCTTTGACAAGAGTGATATCAACTAAAATACAACATCATACAGATTTTCTACTGTTTGATATGTCTATTTAAATGTTTTAAACCTTGTATGAAATGATACACGAATGTGTAAAATGATACTAAAATGTGATGTAAACACTGCAGGTCACTGATTTGTCAAAGAGAATCGTCATTGGATTTGCGACACCAGACACCAAACCCGAACAAACAAACCACTTCGTCTCTTCCATCAATATGCTCCATTGCTCCTGTGTTGTGTGTTTGTTTGTGTCACGCGATTGATTGTTTCGCGTTTATGATTAGGTCACCGCAGTAGAGGCGGAGCAACTAAAACGATCAGTCTATAATCCCACCCACTTTGAAGCGGTACTAAACTGCAATGGAAAAACAAACCGAGCCAAGCTGAGCCGAGCAGTGGAAAAGCACTAGAATTTCACGAACATCCGGTTAAAGCCCTGCCCACTTCAGGATTTATTCATACAGAATACAAATATAGATACAAATAATTTTGTGATTGTTACAGATACACATACAAAAACAGATATTGGCTCCGCTGCACACCCCTATTTATTTTCATATTAAAGCTGCAGTCCGTAGCTTTTTTGGGTTAAAAATGATCCAAAATACATTTTTGAGCAAGTACGTAACCAGCCAGTGTTCAAAACGATCCACTTGCCGTAGCTCGATTCAAAACGTAAAGCTTGTAATAATGTTTTTAATTCCAGTGGTACTGGTGGATTTAAGCGGGAAATTTGAGCATGTCTTGGCGTCATTTCGTCACATCTGTCCACATAAAGGAGGAGTCTCGGCTAGTAGGCTATGAGTGTGAGGATGTTGGAGGTGGAGAGTTATAGCCTTTTCTCACAGCACTTGATATGATTAAACGTATCAATTTGATGGCGGATCCAGAAAGGTTCAAACGACAATCACCAGTGACAACTGGAGATTCACCCGTTGCAAAACGAGAAAAAACGAGAAAGAAAAGAGACTGCAACTTTTCTGTCCATGCGAAAACAAGGACAAATATCGGAAGGGCATTAAATGTAGTCACGCAATGCTGATGTTGATAACATTAACAATTTGAGAACAAAGTATAATTTGCACGGTTTGACGTGATATGATAAGCGATGGTTAGATTTAATCAGCGCGATTTACTGCAATGCTTTTTTTCCCTTAGTTGGTCAGAACAAAAGTGGAAGTTACTTACTTGTTCAGATGTCATTTTCCGGTGAAAATTCTTATGTTGGTCATACTTCCAAAAAGTAGAATCTGTGATTGTGAATGACAGTATCCAGACCACCAGCGCGGTGATTGACAGCCGCACATTCTCCTCAAAACACTGGATTCATCCGCGCTGTGCCGTGCCGAGGCACAACCCACGTAAAGTTGATAACTGCAATTGCAGATTTCGAACAGAGATGGCGACAAAGAGGAAAAACTGCGGACTGCAGCTTTAATTGATGAAAAAAAAAAAAAAAAAAAAAAAAAAAAAAACGTTGCAATAGACTTTTATCACTCACCTTAACACAATGAACACATTTTATTAAAGTGAAACGAGCTTCAACAGTGCTCTGCGTGTAGTGAACAGTGAACACTGTGTAGGGATCTTGTCAATTGAAACAGCTGTCAGTGCTGATGTCTCTTAAGTGCTAAAATTACAGCACAGCTCTTTTTATCCAATAAGAACTATGGCAAGATGATAGCTATAGTTCATAACTTTGTGGGCACAGAGCCCCTAATTGAGTCATTTAGACACACAGATGCAATTTCCCGTTAAGTCCTTTTCACCCATGGCTTTCTTTGGCTGACGGCTCTTTCCTGTGCTGGTAATTAGCCAGTAATCAATACTGACTCACTGGACTATAAGAGGTGAAACCTGTTTCATTAACCCACAAACCGCTTAATCTCCTGAGTGATAAAACCCAGAGTAGCAATCTCATTTATGTATGCTGATCCCAAGTTTTAAGAACTAATTAGAAAAATGTTCTGTTAAAAGAATATTCAGGGTTAAATGAGATTCAATAAATCTCTATCAACCGCATCTTCGGCTTGCTGTTGGTTATCACTGAAAATTAATTAAATCTCTCAGGTCATAAACTTTGCGTTTCCAAGTTGGGGCATAAGAGTGAGAAAACATGTTGGACGCAATGAATGCTTCTTCAGTATTAATAGTAAATTTGTTCAAAATAATGATTCTTTTTTTCCAGCATGTACAAAATACCACAGTATTTCACAATTTTCACAAAAACATCAAGTTACTCAAACACACCTGACATCATAATCACATTCGGTAAATATGAGTTCACTCAACATTCTTTACTAAGAAAAAAATTGTAAAAAAAAGTAAAGAATGTTAAGTGACCAAATTTTTATGTATACAACAAATATTTTCTTGTTAATTTACATAAAATTACTTCCAGTTGAATTTACTTAAAAAAGTGTGATGCAAAAGTGGTGCATGAATATTTTAAGTGAATCCAACACATCATTTTTATCAGTCCAACTCGTAAATACGAACGTCCCAGGAGAACTTGAATGCACAAGTAAATGCAGCCTAAGTTGCATTTAACCTGGAATATTTCTGTACGATTTTCACAACTCACATACTTGAACACACCAGTCTCATAATAGCATGACCTACATAAAAGATGGGGGAAACATACAGGCGAAAGTCTCTTGACAGTGGGCCTTTCCAGAACCAGACCTGAATCACTGCCACATTGTTAAAACAGCTGAAAAGTGTCACACATATAGCCCTCATTAATGTGTTGCTGGAGAGCAAGAATGCATTAACACTGACACACTGTCACATTCTCTATACCCCGTCACAATGTTCACTGCAGGGCAAGACTGCATCATCAAGGAGGGAGGCGCTTCTCCTGGACGAGTCAAGACTAATGAGACACAAACACACACTCACTCACACACACCTTCCTTCCTTCAGTCTACTTTCTCTGTGTATCTTTCCATCCTTCATATTCCATGGACTCAGTATAGCAGCCTGCTGCTATTGCAAAGTCCATGAGTTATTGTCAGCGGCTGGGCAGAATAGAGGAAGAATATTTAAAGACTGTTCCAGATGCAATAATCCAATACATGTTTTATAAACACTAAACTACGGTCTGTGAAAGAGCGAATCATTTCTTGCATTCTGTTATCATATACCGTATGTGTAGCAACCCATCAACCAAATACTGGAATGTGATTTTGTGGTCAACATTTTTTTTTTTTGTATAAAGATGCTAAACTGTATAACTGCATAATAATTGTATAATCTTTGTTTCTGTGTTCATTTCATGTCTCTCTACATAGTAGTATAATAGTACATTTCAAATCAATATTGTTCATTTATTTTTATATAATACCATCATCCTTCTCGTTCTAATATTCATCAGGGAACATTTCAGCAGAATATGGCAGAAGAGCAAATGTATTAGCACTGTATTTACACCAGATGTGAGCAGAGCAATGCGTCAAAAACGAAACTGCCGCCATTATAACAAATGCAGCGGTCTACACTGAAATCATGTATTTTTGACACATAGAGTCACACAGTTACTCAAGCCAATGCATTTTCCCAGTCTGTCTGACATAAAATGATTTTATTTACAAATATCATATTTGTGATTAGTTATGGATTTTATTCTTTATGTTCTCACTGTAACAGATTAATTAATTAAATCATTTTATTTGGTCGGTCGGTCTCTGGAATCTGCAGTAATGTATAGCAATACTAACACTGCGTGTAAAATTATTTAAATGATGATTAAAAATAACCCGTCCATAATCAGCTTTATACCAGTGGATTTAAATAAAGTACGATTTTTATTTCAACAGATTATATTTGCACTTAACCTCTGATGGAGTGTAGAGTTGAGCTTACAGCTGATTTGTCCATATAAGTCAACATTATGAGATGAAATGCAGATTTGACGCCTACTGACGTGACATTGCACCACACGTCAATGTTCACTTTCAAGTATGAAAACACACACTAGACACCTTTATTAGGGATAGCTATAAAGGATACCCTTGTGAAAAAAGTACACTTAAGAATAATTTTAAAAAGAGAACTACTTATGTAAAAAATATACTTTAAAAGAATATAGCCTTCTCAAGTGTGAACTGAATGTAATGTTTACGAACACTTAATTACATGTTATTCACAATTAAATAAAAATGTAATACAGTTCACATTTACATTGAATGTAATCAGAGTGCTTTTTTGATCACCAAAATGACATATTTAAACGTTTTTTCATAATAATAAAAACAAATCTTCATGCCTTAAAATAGCTTGAATGGAACTCTACACCCTTGCCTCATTAATTATACGCAGTTCTAAAAATGTATGTAAATTAGCCCCGCCTCCACTCACTCACACCAGCTCAGAGATCCACTCGTGGATGATCACACGCTGATCTGATTGGTTACAAGGTAGTTTGTGACGTCAGAAACACCAGCGATTTCAAACCGTGTTTTTGAGACTGTCTTTGGTTCACTGCAGTTTTAAGGAGAAAATACTCAGCAATGGTGTCGACTTATGAATTTACACATGGTTTGACTTAAAGCATATTAAAAACACCACATAGACATAAACAACATTAAAAGCTTGAATTTTGCCTTTGAAATATTGTTAAAGTTACTGCTATACTTGTAATTACACATGTGTAATGATGAAACGGCAATTTAATAATTTAGTTCAAGTGTAATATCAAACAACACAATGCATTTAAAATTGTAATCTAGTATTTTAAATGTGCTTTAGTATGTTATTCAACATCTAAATAAGTGTGCTTCTTTAAAGCATGACAAAAGATTATTGAAACTTAAAATTTTTACATCACAAAGTGCACATTTTAAAAGTGTGCTTACAGTAAGTGTGTTAAACTGTTTTTAAAGTGTGTTCTCTTTAAGTGCACTGAAGTGGCCTTTTATTTCATTATATATTATATAATCTGCAAGTACAGGTTATTGAAAAATATACTTTTAATATTTGAATTACACTACAAAGTGCACATGTTTTCCCACAAGGGCATCCCTACCATCCTATCCTTAGTTCAAGCCATTCATCTCTTGATTTTCATTGAGCGATTGCAGGCCGTGATCCATTTAAGCGCAAATTGACTCGTCTGCAGAAAAGACAATTTAGATGTCGAGTATGATCGTTTAGCGAAGCAGGCAGTCTGTACGCGTGTCATTGATGTAATGGGCATGCACTTAACTGCCTTAATGAAGTGTGAACGACACGGCTCAGTGTGACCCAGGGGTCAGTTAACAGGGAAAAATGACTGAAGTCTTGACATTAAATGCCTGACTTATCCTATTCAACCAGCCAATTTAGAATTCCCTCCCCCCCAAATTAGATTAGTTTGTATTCTGAACAGCGAAACACCTGTGATGTAAATTCCATCTTACTGACTTGATCCGGAAACTAATTATAATCTTGTGCAAGGAAATGCACTTCGGTCCAGACAAACTAAACTAAACTAAACTAGAAAAACTAATTTGAATTCAGTGTGAACAAAGCTTTACATGAACAATTACACATGCAATAGACCTTGTTACTAAGATTAATAGCAATAAAACTCTAATTTGGACACAATACAACAATTAGGAAGAAAAATGATGTACACTGATATGTGTATTTTTCACCAGTCATTGAGGTTTCATTGGCCTGACTTCACTAGATTGAAGATAAAAAGAGAGTAGAGATGAAACGGCATGCGGAATGATGACTAGCATGAAAAATGCTCAAATTAAAATGCAGCGGCCACACACGCTTCAAAGGGTATTGTTTCTGATTAATGCTGTTTGTTTGAGTCAAATGGGTGATTAATTATGGAGTTTAATTACAGCAGATAAAGACATACCAGCACAGGCATATGCAAGATGAATTATGTCACTGCTACTTAAGTGATAACATGTGGATTGAAGTTCACACACGGTGTTGCTGGTAGTGCTGAGCTGGATAATGTCAAGACACAATGAGGGCAATATTGAAGCACTTTAATTTGGCACATTAAATGAACACAAATCAAGCTGTTTGGACCAATATCTCCATGTCACTCTTTGACAACGTAGTACAGTCATTTAAAGAAAATGGGATTAAAGGGATTTAATTCTGTCATCTTTTACTTTTGTTTATCTTCGGAAGACAAATAAAATGAATTAGGCAGATTAATCCAAGTCTTCTGAAAAGACACGATCGTTTTATACATATTTACTTTTATTCACGTATAAACACTGATTAGCGAATAGTCTTTACAGCATTCAAATTTGGTCACCTCAAGCACGCTTTCTTGACGCGCGACAACCATTGAGGTTTATTATCACGCATCATGTTTTTGAGTTTCCGCAAAAACCTATGAGGTAACAGTATGTTCTCGCTCGTCAAGAAAGTACGGTTGAGCTTCCGTTTACCATATTTGATGTGCTCTATGTACACTATATTGCCAAAAGTTTTAAGACATCTGCCTTTACATGCACATGAAATTTAATGACATCCCAATCTTAATCCCGTAGGGTTTAATATGGAGTTGGCTCACCCTTTGCAGCTATAACAGCTTCAACTCTTCTGGGAAGGCTTTCCACAAGGTTTAGGAGTGTGTTAATGGGAATTTTTGACCATTCTTGTTGAAGCACATTTGTGTTGGCTTGCAGTCTCCCACTCCAATTCATCCCAAAGGTGTTCTACCGGGCTGAGGTCAGGACTCTGTGCAGACCAGTCAAGTTCCTCCACACCAAACTCACTCATCCATGTCTTTATGGACCTTGCTTTGTGCACTGGTGCGCAGACATGTTGGAACAGGAAGGGGCCATCCTTTCTTGGTATGCTGAAGCATTAAGAGTTCCTTTCACTGGAAGTAAGGGGCCAAGCCCAACCCCTGAAAAACAACCCCACACCATAATCCCCCCTTCACCAAACTTACTTGGCACAATGCAGTCAGGCAAGTACCGTTCTCCTGGTAAACGCCAAACCCAGACTCGTCCATCGGTTTGCCAGACAGAGAAGCGTGACTCGTCACTCCAGAGAACACGTCTCCACTGCTCCAGAGTCGAGTGGCGGAATGCTTTACACCACTCCATCCAACGCTTTGCATTGCACTTGGTGATGTAAGGCTTGGATGAAGCTGCTCGGCCGTGGAAACCCATTCCATGAAGCTCTACGCACTGTTCTTGAGCTAATCTGAAGGCCACATGAAGTTTGGAGGTCTGTAGCTGTTGACTCAGCAGAAAGTTGGCAACTTCTGCGCACTGTACGCCTCAGCATGCGCTGACCCCGCTCTGTGATTTGCTGTTGCTGAGTTGCTGTTGTTCCCAATTGCTTCCACTTTGTTATAATACCACTAACAGTTGACCGTGGAATATTTAGTAGGTAGGAAATTTCACGAATGGACCTATCAACCTATTATGCTTGAATTCACAGAGCTCCTGAGAGCGACCCATTCTTCCACAAAGGCCTAGGTGCTTGATTTTATACAACTGTGGCCATGGAAGTGATTGGAAAACCTGAATTAAGTTATTTGGAGGGGTGTCCCAATACTTTTGGCAATATAGTGTATGTGCCCAGCATGCAAAACTTCGAAAACTAATCCGGTGATTATTTAATCCTCAAAAATGCTCAGCCTAGTACCTTGTAGTAAACACATTTAAAAAAAATCACCACCTTGCTCGTTCACCCCTGTGGTTTTAAACAACACATTTTGCTCCATTTTGAACAATGGGGGATTATCACTGCAATGTTTCTAAACAAACAAATAGATGAGATCTAGCAGAGTCTGAGATAATGTTTTCCACACAGTCTGCTTTTGGCTCTGTCTCTGCCAGCATTTATGAAGAGCAAACTGCAGTTGTAGACTGATACTTGGATTTACCCAAATCTCTCCCGAGGCCTTTGCTTTGGGCACTGAATAATCCTGGCTGTCACTTCAAAGACTGAGCACCTCCTGTATTCTGCACAGTGAGCCTGGGTCAGTTTCAGTGGAGTTGCCTAAATCCCTGCCTGAGACACGAGCCCAAGACCAAGCTAAGAGCTGACGGCAGTGCCTGAATGTGGACCAAATAAAAGGAAATGAATGAGAAAGGGGTTTTCAGTGTTTAAAGGCTCTACACAGGATTTGTTTGATTATTCATTATTCAATATTTAAATAATCTTTAAACAGAATACAACGATAAGTCATGCGAGGCTATATGTTTACAGCACTTTCACGTACCAGTATAATAGCTGTTCTATGTCACGACAGTCTACCATAGATTTTAACTGAACAAAGAATTAGAGGCTTTAAAGTCTTATTCAGAGGCTGTGCTTCACTGGGAGTCTGAGAGCCGTGTGTGCGTTTTTATATAAAATTATTTCATTGCATTAGAACATTAAAAAAAAAAATTTATTGATATAATTTCTATGTTAGAAGCCATTTCAGAAGCAGGTTTTAGGAGCAACACTGCAGACAGCTAGAAAAAAAAAAGTGACAAAAGTTCACATTTTGCCATGGATAAGTGACGTGTGTCATTTATTTCTAGTGCAGTTTTCGAAAATCATAGTTTCTGGTTTAAACCTGTTTTACTTTTGTACTTTTGTACTGGTATGCATTTTACCTCTATCTCCTTCAAAGAGATTGTTTGTCTATGTGCTTTTCCCAGAACTCTCCTTGTTCTCGCAGAGTTTAAAGGATGATGTTTTCCCCAGTGCTAGTGGGGTTTAATGTTGATTCCAGATCAAGAGTGCTCAATGAGAGATCAAAACATTTGGATAATTGTTTGTACCTTCTAATTTATGCATTTATTCTATTTAATGTCTGTAATGTTCTTTAGTCTTCATTTTCAAAGCTGTTCCTGAACAATGATGCCTAAACTTTGGGTTTCACAATATGTGATTTACTTCAGAGTTGTCTTCACTAGGGAAAATGTGAAGACTTGTGCAAAAATGCTATTTTTTTTTTTTTTTACATGAAAATGTCTTTTAAAAATCTTTGTCTGTCTGTCTATCCATCCACTCATCCATCGGCCCATCCATCCACTCATCCATCTGTCCATCCATCCATCCATCCATCCACCCATCCATCCATCGACCCATCCATCGGCCCATCCATCGGTCCATCCATCCATCCACTCATCCATCCACCCACCCATCCATCCATCCACCGGTCCATCCATTCACTCATCCATCGGTTCATCCATCCATCCATCCATCCATCCACTCATCCACTCATCCATCAGTCCATCAATCCATCCATCCACTCATCCATCGGCCCATCCATCCATCCATCCACTCATCCATCTGTCCATCCATCCATCCACTCATCCATCGCTCCATCCATCCACTCATCCATCGGCCCATCCACCCATCCATCGGTCCATCCATCCACTCATCCATCCACCCATCCATCCACCCATCGGTCCATCCATCCACTCATCCATCCACTCATCCATCCACTCATCCATCCATCCATCCATCCATCCATCCATCCATCCATCCATCCATCCATCCATCCACTCTTCCATCAGTCCATCCACTCTTCCATCAGTCCATCCACCCATCCATCCATCCACCCATCCATCCTATTCCAAGCAAATTAAGGCAGAACATTCTAGCAACCCCCAAGCAATGCAATAGTAACCACAATGAGGTATGGTAAGGTAAGATAATTATCTAATCAATCTATTTTATCTAACTTTTAACATTGTATATTGTAAACTGAAGACATCTTAAACTGTCAGCAAGGTGTTGTCAAACCAACATGAACATTTTTCTTGATTAACTTTAATTTTATAAATTTACTTGGTAGACTTACTTTATTTCTAGACAAATTATTTTTTTTCCCCACCTTTTAGGTTTCCTCTCCATGTACTACGACCTTGAGTCTCATGTTCGAAGCCCTTGATTGCAGAGAGCTGCCCAAACTCATTAATATACCCCACAATCATTATAAGAGCATCATGAGACACCTAGTGAACTCAAAAGTCTGAACTCTGATTCAACATTGAAAATCTGGAAATGATTTTTTTAATTATTCTTTAAAAATGTTAAATAATTCAGATTCTGCACTACTTGTAGGCTTGTGACACAGGGGTGGGACGGATGAAACATAACAGTTTAAACGGCAACTATTCATCTAATGCTTAATGTTAATTAATGTTAATGTTCTTGATGTTCTTGTTTCCAGGGAAAAACATCTTGTTCAGTTCAGAAAGTGCTTTTTTTTCTTTTCTTTTTTTAAACTTCTAGCAGCATTTGCTTGTATATGCCTCTTGGATTGATATTTTGTTTCCAATGCAATGCAATGAAATTCACCCATTTTTTTTATGTATGAAGTAAATAGCAACTGAAAAGCTTTTCAGACTTTGTTGATATAACGGATTTCATAATTGCATCACACAAAGATTCACTCTCCATCATCTACATGAATGGATGGATGGTTACATAAGCCTTATTAGGATTCGATATTTAAAACTATCCATCATTGATTGTTATGTAGTGTAATGGGATTTCCCCCCCAAGTAAATCCAAAGGTAAATGATCTCTGACAAACATCACTGTACGACTGCGTCATTTGTATTGAATAATCCCTAAATGTCAAAGGCAAGTGTCATGCCAGACTATATCCTCATGTCGCTATGGTTGCAGGTTTTTTAATCCAGAGTTCACTTAGTCACATGCTTCCTGTGACCTTGAGCTTGTATAACTTATAGAAAAGCCCACATTCAGAGGATTTAGGATGTGGCTCACACAGGGAGGGAAATGAAGTTGTTCAGACTATATTTAGAATGAATTACTAAACACTTATTTGATACTGCACAGTATGCATTGTATACAATTCTATTATGCAATGATAATTCAAACAATAGTATGCTGTTACATGACATCATCGTTGCATGTGAGTGGCATCCAATTATCTTACCAGAAAATAAAAATGGTAATATCTGTAATTACTATACCAGTTCATTCATCACATTGGAAATGGAAGGTCATTGCATTGTGGGATACAGTATTCCATGCAGGAAAGTGCAAGTTTTCCATGAGTATAAAAACAAACACTGTGGACAGGTAATATATTAGAAATTGCAGTAAGAGTATTATGCTATTAGAAACAAACTTGGTTAAAAAAACAAAACAATAATAACTTCAGCTAAGGTGCACATATTGCCCTCTGAAACGGCATAATACTGCTAAACACAAAATTTGATCATTACTGCACTAGCAATGAGCCTGTACTTTAATTTTAGCTTGTTGTTTTCCTGACACATACTATGTTATACATTTCTGAATTACTGCTGTGCTCAGTGTAAGCAATGACAATCCCAGGATCCACATCTGGCTTTAGCGATAAGAAAAAGGTATGGATTACTGGTGGAGGCGGGGGAAAATAATAACAGCAGCTGTGTGCAACAACAAAACCAAAAAAGGACTAAACAAAGAACCTGGCCCAGATGTAGTCTAATGCTAATGACGCCACTATCACATCTTAACATCTGTGCCAATGTTTCCGGAGGTAACAGTCATTTTCATAATAGGTGCAAACAAATATTTTCATTACAGCTGGTTTTGAACAAGTGTATTAAAATCACAACTGTCTATCTATCTATATATCTATCTATCTATCTATCTATCTATCTATCTATCTATCTATCTATCTATCTATCTATCTATCGGTGTCTGTCTGTCAATCTATCTATCTATGCATCAACTTGATATTAAAGTATCAGTATGTTTGACATCCCTATATGCAATTGCATGCATAAATTCCAGCTTTATTGGAATTTAACTTAATTGTAGAGCTGGGCGATTTTTTCCCCTAAAAAAATCTGTGATTTTTTAATAAAAAAAACTCGATTTACGATACGATTCGATTCGATTCCCTCGCATATACACAAGCTCACTCACATAGCCTACACGCACTCGCACTCGCACTCACACACACACACACACACTAAGAGGCGCACACATCTTTGTGGGGACTCTCCATAGACGTAATGGTTTTTATACTGTACAAACTGTATATTCTGTCCCCTTACACTAACCCTACCCCTAAACCTACCCATCACAGAAAACTTTCTGCATTTTTACATTTTCAAAAAAATATAATTTAGTATGTTTATTAACCCATTTCCCTCGTGGGGACCGCTGGCTGGTCCCCACAATGGAGGTGAATCTCATGTTTTACTATCCTTGTGGGGACATTTGGTTCCCACAATGTAATATAAACAAAAACACACACACTCACACTCTCTCACACACACACACACACACACACACACACACACACACATTCTCGCGCACACACAGTCACACACACTCGCTCACTCACTCGCGAACACACACTCTCACTCACTCTCCCTCACTCACTCGCGCGCCGTCGTCGTCGTGGAGGACCGTTAAAAAATTAAACATGCTAATAAGTCTTTTTGTCGTGATGTCGTGAAGCATCGAGGGCTGCGCGCAAGGAGCGTGCTACGGAAACCCTGAAGGAAGATTTGGCGAATGCAAAATGTATGTATTGTACGCTATACTGAAGAGGGGGAGAAAAAAAAAATATCTAAAAAATCGATTTTTTTTAAATTATGAATCGATTTGACCTACCAACTCGATTTTTAAATTAAATCGATTTTTTTCCCAGCCCTACTTCATTGGTAAAATTAAAGGATTGTGTGCAAAAAGTAAATACGCTGAAGTGTAAAATGCTTTTGGATGGGCACAAATGAGTCAATTGTTGACATGGAGTGATAAATTGGTGACAGCAGCTCAAATGATTTGGTTTTGTGAGAAGTTGTAAGAGAAAAACTCATATTGACTTTAAATGCACATTTTGAAAGTCTGGAAAAAACTGAACAAGGTTTAAGGCACATTTGTAAAAAAATAAATAAAAAAAATATATAAAAAAAGAAATCTGTAGAAAAAAAGGAAAAGGGATATTTCTTTCAATCCTAAAACACAACACAATGCACTACAATATGTAATACAAACATTTAGGGAAACACCTGTGAAAAACCACTGTATATTGGGCCCTATTTTTACTAACTTTTCTTAGAGCATGCAACAAAATAACTGATATGACCACATGCTGTTTAGCTTAAAGTTCAATTTGTCTGGTCTAGTTCCATGACTAATGAGATTGCACTAAATTATGTCTGTAAGGACGAATGCAAGATTCAAGCCTGATAGGAGCTGCAGGCTTCTCGTGGCTAGAACTCACACAGTACAATTATAATAAAAAAAAAATTTAAAAAAAAATTTAATAAAATTCAACCCACCGTCCAGCGTTTCAATCATCCCGGCTCTCCCCTACATATTTCAGTGCATGGTATTATTACAAGAACATACTATAATGTATTTTGTATGTTCTTGTAATAATACCATGCACTGAAATATGTAGGGGAGAGCCGGGACGATTGAAACACGGGACGGATGAAACACTAAGATTTCCTTGAAAACCACTCACGTCATGTACGTCAAATTTCGTTAGCACGTACAGCACGCAATACCTACCATAAATCATTGTAAATCGCCTACCATTGTTTCATGTGCCATTGTAATGATAATACAACAGGTGTATTTGTTACGAACTGCTCCGAGACACGAAGGTTGAGGATCCAAATGCAGTTTATTTAAAGTGTTATTCAGAATCGTAATCAAAATCCAGGCAAAGGTCATACACAGGCAGGCAATCCAACAAACAGACAAATCCAGAGGGTGAGGCAGAAACAGGAAAACCAGGACACGGGCAGAGATCAAGAACCAGGAACAACAACAACAACAACAACAACAACAACAACAACAACAACAACAACAACAACAACAACAACAACAACAACAACAACAACAACGGAAACGCTCAGAAATGCAGTGGAATAACGTACAAGACTTCGCAGGGAATGATGAGGTGAACCAGGCTTATATGGGGTGAACTAAACAATATAATGAGACACAGGTGAATGTGATAATCAGGGATGATGAGTCTGGGCAGTGAATTATGGGAAATGTAGTAGTGAGTGAATAATGATAGTCTGATGTGGAGTGCCCTCTGGTGGCTCTCAAGGGCACTCCAGCTGGTGACCGTTACAGTATTAGTACTGCAACACATTCTTAAGTGTGCATTATCAGAGTTTTTTAGTTTAAGGGCAAAATAGGTTTAAATGACAGGAGGCGCTGTCGGACGTCCCGACCGCGTATCCTGCCAGTTAAACCTGGTCATAGCCTATACTGTTCATAGAATCATATACTGTTCTAGACTTGTGTTTCTTTTAATGCAATTTTAATTCTTTTAATTCTTTTTGCCTATTGTTTATTGGGCGACAGAACAAAAATTGTTAATATCTTTAAATTAAAATAAATTACAAAATATGTTTGTAACAGTATGTACATAAGCTACTTGTCAGGTATTGTTCACAAAAACAAGCATTAGATGAATAGTTGCTGTTTAAACTGTTATGTTTCATCCGTCCCACCCCTGTGTTGCAAACAAAGCACAACTACCGTTCAAAGTCAAATTTTACTTAAATCATTCTATATTTGTACCGAATAACACATGATACTAAAACACATATGTGAGTTGTTGATCACAAAAAAAAAAAAAAAATCTATCTGTAATCTTATCTTAGAAAACGAAATTTATCTGAAAAGTGTTTCAACTGTCCCGGCTCTACCCTATTTATTATAGCAATTACAATAACTGGGTAATAACTAGGTACTAACCCTGAACATACCCCTAAACCTAAACTTAACCCATGTAGGTACCTTATATTACTAGCACTTTCTTAGGTAAGTAAACTGTAAGTACACACACTGTAAAATAAAGTGCAACCCTAAAATAAAACCTGAGTACACTCATTTCGTCTGCCGATTTTCTTAAATGAACCAAATGCCATTTACTGTATTAGTAATGTGAGTATATTTGTACTGTGAACTTATTTCATAGTTTCTCAAGTGTCTCAAATCTGTATATAATGACCTAAAACCAGGATAGAGTTTACTTAACTTCAGTCGACAAACGTGACCCTAGGACTGTAGGTCTATTTCTCACAGCCTTGCTTTCAGTGAAATTAATTAACTATGACTTGAGTACAGATGGATTTCCTAATCTTTTAAATAGAAATGGTCAGCTGATCTGAGGTCTTCATTCTGATGGTATGGAGACTGTGTGAACAATGTATTTTCACAGGGCATATCCTCACCCGAACTATTCTAATCCGTCATCCCATAATCCTTTATTAATCAAAGCTTCCAAATACATTTAGACCAAATGGATGGAAAGACTCAGCTCACCAAATAGAATAAAAACAAGTCTTTCCCCTTCCATGCACTAGCAACCTTTGCTCAGCTGGCTTGCTGGCACGGCTGTTAGCTTGCATAGAAATTGAGGATCTAAAAAGTCCTTTCCTGTCTCTAAGAGTACACAAAGATGTGATGTATTAAAGCTCTTTTTGAAGCAGTACATATCATTATTCTTCCCAGCTTCAATAAGCACAGAGCTGAAAATGCCAAGTACCTCTATAAACAGTCAGACATGCAGAAACTCTCCTGAGAGAAGCACAATCCACAACCAACTTTTTTTCAGGAATAAATGCTGTCCTGATTCAGCTATCTCTTTGAGACATACTGTATAAACAATCTTTGGTTCATAGAATAGCCTAAAACTTGCTCTCATGACCTTATATGGAAAATGAGGTTGAACTTTGCCATCATTTAATCATGCTTAATGTGACATTGGAATCACAAGAAAGAGCTCTTTTCAGTCCGTTGTGTTCTGTTCCTCATTATTTCCGTTGTATTCTGGTGTAACAATATGGAAAATGCAACAGATAACTGTGCTCTTGTGGTCCGCTCTCCTGATTAAATAAACAATATTCCATGAATAATTCACTGGAATGCACATAAAAATCTCTTTTTTCTCCTCCAAATCCTCACTTGCGTCTCTTTCCCGGTTTTCCTTTTGCAAATGGCACTTTGAAACTTATTTATCTCCCCTTTTCACTTCCATTTCCTATAATAAACGTTTACTGGGGCACAGAAATAAAATATTTGTAAATATTGTATTGTAGTACATTTTCCAGTCAATGAAACCTTTGCTTAACACAGCATACATACTGTGTGTTACATAATAAAGACTTACATGTAATTATATATTTAACATGGTCTAGTGACATTGGTGTGGTAAGACTCAACTGAGCTTTTGTGGTTATTCATAGTTTGCTGAAGTAATTTGTTAATACTTTTAAGTTTTCTTCTGATCTTTGATGGTTGAAGGATATGATAATAATGTAAACTCATTGTACCAATTTGTGTTGCATTTATAGAGTGAACCTTTAATCATGTATATTGCCAGTTGCTAATTGCTTATACACTCACCAGCCACTGAAGGTACACCTCGCCAGAACCGGGTCGGACCCCCTTTTGCCTTTAATTCTTTGGTCACACATGTTCAACAATGTGCTGGAAACATTCCTCAAATATTTTGGCCCATATTGACATGATAGCATCACACAGTTGCTGCAGATTTGTCGGCTGCACATCCTTGATGATAATCTCCCGTTCCTCGACATCCCAAAGTTTCTCTATTGGATTGAGATCTGGTGACTGTGGAGGCCATTTGAATATAGTGAACTCATTGTTATGTTCAAGAAACCAGTTTGAGATGATTTGAGCTTTGTGACAGTGCGTTATCCTGCTGGAAGTATCCATCCGAAGATGATACACCGAGGTCATAAAGGGATGGACATGGTTATGAACAATACTAAGCTAGACTGTGATGTTTAAAAGATGCTCAGTTGGTACTATGGGCCCCAAAGTGTGCTAATATCCTCCACGACATTACACCAGCAGCAGCCTGAATCACCTAAACTAGGCAGGATGGATCCATGCTTTCATGCCAAAAACTGTCCGGTCCTCTGCTGCTGTAGCTCATCTGCTTCAAGGTTAGACATGTTGTGTGTTCAGAGATGCTCTTACCTTGGAAATACCTTGGCTGTAACGAGTGGTTAATTGAGTTACTGATGCCTTTCTATCAGCTCGAAACAGTCTGGTCATTTTCCTCTAACCTCTGGCATCAACAGGGCATTTTCCCCACATAACTGAAGCTGACTGGATATTTTCTCTTTTTCACTGGCAGTAATCAGAACAGATGGTCTTCAAGCCCACTCTAAAAACAGGTCTTTAAAGTCCCGTCGCTTCAGGACACCAGGTGGCAGAGATCGAGGAACTCCTGTACGTAGTCTTCCAGGGGACGGACAACTTTGGAAAGGGAGAGAAGATCTTCATGGAAGTGATGGAAAATCCACCTTGTTGCGCCTGACCTTCTATCACGCTCAAGCTTGGATGTAATGACCAGAACTGAGGTAAAACTCAAACTGGTAAGTTTATTTGTAGATGTGGCTGGAACTCAATGCATAAACAGGTGATGATATTGGAGACCTTTAGCAGATGAGATAGACGTGTATTGTTAACTTTAAATCTTGTCTTGCAAATCCGTTGGAGCACAAACACACGTGGGAACAAGACTAAGATGAGGGAAGACTGGAAGAAAACTTGGATTACTTAACGACTGGAAGATGGCTTGGATGAATGGAGATCGACTTGAGTGAGGTAACAGCAGTATGAATGAGGTAGCAGTAGCTAGCAAGGTAGTCAAGAACATCAAGTTAGTAGGTAGTATGTAGCATCAAACGAGGTCAGGCCATGACTGAGGGAGTGTGTGTGTGGTTTATATAGTGCTGGTGATTGGGGCTAGGTGAGATCCAAGTGTGTGTGGTTTCTAAAACTTTCTAAACTTTGTAGGAGCCCTATGACATGTGTGCTAACAAGGCTTCTCAAACAATATAATAACTTTGTGTGAAGAACAGACTGAAATTTCACTGTAAAACATTTTTATTTTATTTTAGCTTTCAATCAGAGGAAACATTGATATTGGTGTCTAGCAGAGTCATCCCAAGTCTGGTATATGAAAACAAGAAAATTTAGTTTCCATCATGGAATTTTCTTAGATTAGTTCAAATGATTTAGACCAGGTTTGGCTTTATGTAATTTCAAACAATTCATGGGAATACAGGACGCTGATTTTATCTGGCAAGACAATTGTGTTCATCCTGACAAATGGGATCTATTAATTAATGCAATTTGTGAATGTCATGTTAAAGTCATTATTTTCAGTCAAATAAAATTAAGCAGTTTGCTTACCAGGGCATAAAAGCATTTATCTGACATTTTCTCTGCAGCAGTGTCATGATTTAGCTTGGTTTCTAAGCTCTCTGCTTTAATATTAATAAAACTCTGAGAGAAAAATCTCATTTTGTAGGGCACAAGCTAAAAATCACACTCCCCAGGTGCCTATTTGAGGACGAGAAGTCTGACCTTTTCCAGAGAAACTCCAGGAGTGTTGGTAATGAAATGAACACCTCCCACATATGCTTCCACTGCACAGAATTATAGTGATACCACCAGTGTCATTCGCAAGCATAGAGAAAGATTGAGATGACCACTGAGTGCTGTAATCTCACTTTTGATCCCAGACGAATGTTTCTCTCTTTCCAGATGGGCTTGAGGTGTGTCATTGCAGCAGTTGTTTGAGCAAACCTAGGTGTACTACTTTTGTTTTTTTTCCTGTTTCTTCTCCCGTTAGTCCATCAACGTCATCTGCAGAATGGAGGTTGGTGATTGTTCTGCCACCTATGCTGACGGTACCCTCATAGTCTTTCAGGGCATCCATCATGGTGAAGAGAATGAGAAACAGTATACACAGCCTTGACTTACACTTATTGTAATCCTGAACCAGATACTAATCGCTCAATTGTGCAACTGCACTCTGACAAGCTTCAAGCTGATTTTGTACTTCTTCATTGTCATTCACAAAGCTGTGTGTCAAATGCTTTCCTGACGGACACAAACACTTAGTAAATAAATTGCTTGTGTTGCAAGTAGGGCTGGGTATCGCTCAAAAAGGCGAAAAGACATTCAGACAGTAATCGTCACTTCCATTATCAGCCTTGGACAACTGCGTATCTTGCCAATGTTGATGCTGAATTAAAAGCACTTTTTGACTAAGATGTAATCACTCTGATTGTGGTGCTCTCCACTGGGGCTTTGCCATGCCGATCGTCTGGATGCCTTGTCTTACGGCACGCTGGGAAGTGTTGGGCCTATTCTACTCCCGAACCCACAGGGAACTATACAGTATATATTGCTTTATTTTAGTATAGGCTACTGCGTGTATGTGGATAAAGTTGGATATACATTCAACTTTAAAGAGCTGGACAATAATACAGTTTAGATTTTGTGATGTAAACACACTGTCAAGATTTGCTATATGGCATACGGTTTTGCTTTATATGAGTGTACTGCATATATTTTGCAACATTATAAACATTATAATCAAGTAGTCGAGATTTGCTTTGTAAATATATAAATGATGAAGTGCCATTGCTGTCGTATAATTAAACACATTTGAATATAAATTTGATTTTTAGACTGAATTTTTTCTGAATTCATTTTTTTTCTGTCATGCTTCAACAGATTGTGATCAAAGCTGATAAAATTTGAATAACATTTATGAGTAGCTTAATGTCATTTATGATATTCACCTGGAAACATAACTAACAGGCACGGACAGCTTTTTTAATAACAGACCAGCCATATAACCGCAAGCCACACTGCAGACTTGGATAAAGAAAAGAAGCTGTGAGTTGGGAGCTTCTCTATGTGACGCCAGAAAAAAGACATTCTGCTCACTGATTTGATCTTAAGGTTTGGAGGTGTGCTGAGATTTTCAATCAGACTGTTCTACCATAACCAAGCAACCATCACAATGAGACCCTTGTGCTTGAGGAAAGATGACCAATGTGATAACAGCATGCTTCACAATGTGTGTGACTCTCTAGCTGAAAAGCAAAATGACAGGCTATTGTGCAAGTGAATATACACAAATGTGTTGGAGGCTTGCGTAAAAGTACCCTCTGAGTAATACTTTTCATTTGGCCGTTACACACTTATATCCTTCTTTGAGCTAATTTAATGAAAATTATCGAGATAAGTCTTAAGTCAAACGTCTTAAAAACATGTATTCTAATTTAGTCTAATTAGAGATCTTTTGTTTATTGTCAAGCACTAATCTCAATTTCTCTCAGTCTTGGCAGAGTGAGTGATATGCCAGTGGGCTATAGGTGTCAGTGGATCATTTGTCAGCTTTTGTGGCCTAGCTAGACTGCCAGGGAAGGGAAGATTATTCATCTGGAGACAGGCATACTTGACTGGCTGCTCACTAACCAGACAGAGAAAGAGAAAGAGGGAGTCATGCAGATTTACGCACTCAGGAGCTTTTGGATGATAGTGTCTTGGCCTCTCACTGACATTTCCATCAGAAGGATCAGATGGCAGAATGATAAAGCCAGGTTACTGCTACTTATTCATCACTGGGTGTAAGGATCTGGTGTCAAAGATAGCCAAATTTAGCATAATTCAATAATTCACAGCAGGGTTTACAGCTACAGGCAGTTTGAAAGAGCTGTGTTCTGATAAAGGACACCCACGTACTGAAGAGATGTTGCATAATCTGTCAGAATTGCCCAACTGCAATGCATCACAAAAATGCTACAAAAGTACAAAGACTACGATCTCAGGTTGACCAGAAACACAAGATGGTCCCTCTAGTCAGTTTAGTACTGGAGAAAAGTTGTTTTAAGTTTTAAAGCACCACAAAAACCACAATAAATTAATGAATGTCTAAACATTTCCAATTCAGAAACCCTGCAAATACATTTCAGTCCCAAACGATAAATAAAAATTAAGGTTCGGCATAGCTAAAATATATAGAAAATACAATCAGGATACATGACAATGTATAGCGAATAATTTGTTTACGTTAAATTCATCATGAAGACAGAAATGGCAAAATTTTGGTAATTTTACAACAACAAAAAAGATCTGACCTATAAAAATTGACAATGAGTGTATTTTTATAGGTCGTTACCTACAGACAAAGAGGAAAAAATGATTAGAGTTCAAAGAATGAGCTGTCTATTTAGTTTTATACACTTCATTAGGTAGGTTACATCTGTTCAACTGCACGTTAATGCAAATATCTAATCACATGGCATTAAGTCAATGCATTTAAGCATGTAGACATGGTCAAGATGATCTGCTGAAGTTCACACTAGTGTTGTCAAAAGTACCGACTTCGGTACCAAATCGATCCTGAAATGTAAAAAAATGTGACGATATCAATATTTCCCTCTAGCATTTTGAGCGCTGTTGAACGGATTCTTAAACACCTCTGATTGGCCATTGCGTTCATGCGCTCAACATATTTGTCTCTGATTGGCCATTGTGTTCACACGCTCAACATATTTGTCTCTGATTGGCCATTGTGTTCACACGCTCAACATATATGTCTCTGATTGGCCATTGTGTTCACACGCTCAACATACATGTCTCTGATTGGCCATTGTGTTCACATGCTCAACATATATGTCTCTGATTGGAATTGCGTTCACGCGCTCAACATATATGTCTCTGATTGGCCATTGCGCTTGAATGCTCGACATACATGTCTCTGATTGGCCATTGCGCTCGAAAACTCAACATATATGTCTCTGATTGGGCATTGTGTTCACACGCTCAACATATTTGTCTCTGATTGGCCATTGTGTTCACACGCTCAACATATTTGTCTCTGATTGGCCATTGTGTTCACACGCTCAACATATATGTCTCTGATTGGCCATTGTGTTCATGCACTCAACATGTATGTCTCTGATTGGCCATTTGCATTCACATGCTCAACATGCATGTCTCTGATTGGCCATTGTGTTCATGCACTCAACATGTATGTCTCTGATTGGCCATTTGCATTCACATGCTCAACATGCATGTCTCTGATTGGCCATTGCGTTCACACACTCAACATATATGTCTCTGATTGTGCAGTGTTCACACGCTCAACATACATGTCTCTGACTGGCCATTATGTTCACGCTCAACATACTGTATATGTCACTGATTGGCCATTGCGCTCGAACACTCAACATATATGTCTCTGATTGGCCATTGTGTTCACACGCTCAACATATATGTCTCTGATTGGCCATTGTGTTCATGCACTCAAAATGTATGTCTCTGATTGGCCATTGTGTTCATGCACTCAACATGTATGTCTCTGATTGGCCATTGTGTTCATGCACTCAACATGTATGTCTCTGATTGACCATTGTGTTCATGCACTCAACATGTATGTCTCTGATTGGCCATTTGCATTCACATGCTCAACATGTATTTCTCTGATTGGCCATTGCGTTCACACACTCAACATATATATCTGTGATTGGCTACGATGCTTTAGAAACATGTTGTCTTCACCGAGCGCTTGGATACACCCGGGAGCGTTTTAAAGCAGGCTTCTTTCAGCGGATCCGTCTATCGGTGGATATATTAGGGCTCCTCTGATAGACGGCAGCTTTCAAATGCTCCCGTGTGTATCTGTGCAAGCGCTCAGTGAAGCCAGTGAATGCCAACGTGTGTGGATGAGCGGTCGTCAAATCTGCAGCAACTGTGTGACATGCCATCATGTCGATTTAGACTAAAATATCTGAGGAATGTTTCCAGCATCTTGCCATGAAGAATTAAGGCAGTTACGAAAGCAAAATGGGGTCAAATAAAGTGTCCGGTAAGTGTATAAATCTTATGACATCATTTGAATTCAGAACAGCAATGTTCATATTGATCTCGGTTTCATATTTGATATTTATCCATCTCTCATTACCTTACTATTTCTTTGAAGCAATTGGAGAACACTATACTTTTAAAGATGAACTTCACAGTAAAAAATGATCGTAATTTTAACAGTAAAAGAAAAAAAATGCTACAGTGAAAAACTGTTAATTGGTTAACAGAAAGTTTCCGCAATATATACGGTAAATAACTGTGATAGATCTAACGGTACATTTAATGTAATTTTACTGTAACATACCGTTAAATTTACAGTTTTTGAAAGTGAAAAAACAACTCGTATAATTTACAGTGAAAAAAACGTAAATTGACATTCCCACAATTCCCTGTGACACTTCACATTTGATGTATAAATAACTATGTTTCTTCATAGTTTTCTTCGTTTTTTCTAATCAGTTATGTACATTAGGGGTTTATGTTACATTTAATGTTGTTAAATTAATGTTTATTGCATTTTTAAAATTTCATGTGTTACCATGATGATGTTTAATGTTTGTGTGAATGACACTGTGCAGCTTCTATATATATTAGTATTAACTCTCTTGTGGAAGAACTGCTTGTGTTGAGCTTTGATTGATCATGTGACTCTCATCACTGCTGTGATTGGTGGTTATCAGTGTACAAAACAGATATTAATACTTCAATAGGACGGTAAATTAACATTATATCATATTACTGAAATCCATTGTTAAATATACAGTTTTTTTCCGTAAAAACAACGGGGAGAAATTAAAAAAAATTTACAGTATTTTTCCATTTTTTAACAGAAATTTTCTGCCGCCCCTGCTGCTTTTTTGTTTTTTACAGTGTTGGCAAGACATATGGGAAACATCAAATATAATGCCAGACGGTTAAGAGGCTTATTTTTAGGTTTTCTTTTTGAAAAATAAATTTTGATTATTTAAATATTAATGTTTTAGGGCTAAAGAAAACCAATATCGGGTGTGTTTCCCAAAAGCATCATTATCCAACTATGATCACAAGGTAATTTAACTAACGACAAAACTAATGATGGAACTTGCGACCATAGTTTTGATGTGCCGCACTTTAGTATAAATCTTTTTTTTTTTTTTTTTTTTTTTTTTTTTTTTATCCTGGTACATAAACTGCATGCCAAATTGGTCTTTGAATTGGTGGAATCTATAAGTTTTTTTTTATTTTTTTTATGCTGTAATGTAACCAAAATGCAATGTTGTCAAATGTCACAAAAAAGTTTGGAACTTTACGCTAGAGAGCACATTGGAAAACAATCTAACAATGAAACAAAGCTTTGAGAAAAAGCATCTGTTGGAATCAGAATTAGCTCTGAGCTCCTGCTGTTTGTCTGATTTTGAGAGTCAACAAGCGCGTTTAGACTGGGGCAAACTGAAGTGTCAAGGTGTAGTGCTCTATGTAGATGAGGGAAAGAGAGAAGGCTGTTTGCATGTCTGCAGGGATGAGAGTAGTATTCACAGAGCATCTGTCACGCATACTCAGAGCTAATCACCAACATACGGCCTTCTCTGTAGTCAAACACAAGCACACAGATTGATCACTGTATAACACACACCAGTACACACACATATATGAATCAGAAACACAACACGTCAATAGAAAAGAGAATAGAGTATTCATGATTTGTCAGGTGGGTTTTATTCGAAACCCATCAGAGAGAAAATCACAAATGAGTTTGTTTTAATTTCTCAGTTGCTTCTTCTAGACAGCGATAAGATTGAATAATAAATAAATGAAGACATTTCCTGAAATCTCCTCCTCCTTAGAGTTTTGTTTTTCCTGAGAAACACCCAGTAATCTCACTTGCTCCCTTTCAGAGGAGATCTCAACTACATCTAAAAACTAATGATCTCAACACTCTAAGCTGTAAAGAATAGGGTCCAAAGCATCGTCCAATGTTAATGACCTAATTCGCTGTATTGATTTTCACAGCTATCTCCCCATATTTTGAATTATGCATTGTATTGTGATGTACTAGGGTTTGATGAAATTGCCAGTTCCTTCTGTTTTTGTGCAATTTTCTTTTCACTCTCAGAAAAAAAAACCTATGCCTCAATTTTAAAGAAACCTTTATGCCAAAAAGGTTCCATATAAGGGGAAATGTCTTAAATGATTGCATAATACTGTTATGTTTAAAGTATGTTGTTCACGAGCTGATTAATTAACACAATTTAATTATAATTAAAAATGAATTACAACTGAATTAAAACTAAATCCATAAAATGATCCCATGATGGGAACCCCTAAAAGTTTCTTCTACATGAAGCCTCCGACAGAACACTTTAAGGTTATATAAAGAACCTTTTCTTAAGACATATGCCTCAAACTGTGATCAGTTAAAGTCAGAGATTTTAATATGAAAACTTCTCACAACTTCTTCGAAGAAAAAATAATACTGTACACATTTATTCATATCTTTATACGTTTAATGTATCCCAACAATTGACTAATGTATGCCTTTATCCAAGGGTATTTTGAGAATAACAAAGTGTCAAATAATAACAATTTTGTTCAGATGAATATCAGCTTGCATAAAAAGCCTGTAGCATATGGTCAAGATGATTTTCCTTTAGGTTTAGGAAACAGTTACTTTTGTCGTTACAGTCGTAAGAATAGTTACTTATAATCTGTTCAAAAAAATGTGATGTGTGTGTGAAATCTTTGGTTGTAGTGGAAACCTTGTCGTCATTATCCCATAACGAGTGTCCTGAATTCGCCTTCTGCTTGGCAGAAATCCGTCTTTTGCTGTCCTCAGACTCACCTCCTAATTCCATTACTGCATTACAGCTAAAGCACATGGATCACGGAAAAACATTGCCATGGGATCAGTCACAGTCTACATGATGTCCATCTTCCTGCCGCCCCCTGTTTCCCCCTCTACCAGTGTGTTACTCCAGATCTGGAGTAATGTGCTTTACTATTCTTGAGTAGCTCGAGTTGGAGAACTGGTGATGGTTTGTAGATGGCAACACAAGGCCGCTCAAACAGTGGCAAATGTTTGTTTGAGAGCAGGGGATGCTTAAGTCTGTGACTGTAAACATACGAGGACACAAGGTACAAGCTTGAGTTAATCACTGGGAATGAGCAAACCACTGGAAATGACAGGAGCCATAGATTTAAAGACGATAATTAATAATTAATCAGATTTTTGGGGAACTTCACCATGAATGAATAGAGGGGGCGTTTACATGAAACCATTTTCAACTAAAAACGGAAAACTTTGTATGCGTTTTGGTCGTTCATTTGCACAACAACGGCGTTTAGGGGGCCTGAAAACGCCATTTGAAAACGGGTTTCATAGTACAAGTTTTTGAAATCGATACCATTATCGTCTCTGTGTAAACTACAAAAACGTGAATTTGTGCAAACGGTGATGTCATGCGCATGTTCAGTCTATAGGCGTGTAACGTTTCTTTACAAAGTGACATCGCCAACTACTGGCCTGACATGAATAATACAGCATCTTTAATCGTTTCCGCGGATCCGTTGATTGCCACGAGCGTTTGCAAAAAGAGGTTACAATGAGGTAATATTATTCTCCTCACTCCTCAACCATCGAACATCAAAAGGAAACTTGAAAGTGTAAAATTATTAAAAAAAAAAAAAAAAAAAAAAAAAAAACTTTCAGCAGACCATGAATAACCTCAAAAGCTCAGATGATATTCCACTGCAACTTTATGGACTAACTGCAAGTCTAAACTAAATGCAAGTGTATATAATGTTAATCTAAAAAGTTAATTAACTGGAACACTGATGGATATTTCAAAGTGCTTTCTGTCATTTTGACAGATATTGTATTTTCCTATATTAGTAAATATTTATAGTAAGGATTAGAAGTGAAAAAAGAAGAAAATTATCTTTTAAATCACCCATGTGGAAATAAAACTGGGAAAGAGAAAATGAGCAAGGATTTGAAAAGGATTGATGAGAAAAAAACAAGATGATTAGTGCATTTCAGTGAATTATTCATGAGACATCATTTATTAAATCTGGGGAAAGCAAACTACAAATATGCAGTATATGTTGTCCTTTTCATAAAACAGTAGAAATCAAAGAAAAGAGAAAATAATCAGGAGGAACAGAACACAGTGGAAAGAAAAGAGCTCTTGCCACAGTTACTTTTGATACCAACGTAACATTAAAATGCCAAGCGTTACATAATTTTCATGATGGATAAAAATAGAGCATGACAGAAAATGTACGGCTCATTCAGTCAAAACAACGAATAAGGATTATTTGTTAATATTTCAGTCCTTTTGGGTGGAAGTTCCCCATTCACCAAAAATGACACCTATATTTTAAAAACAAGTTGGCGTAGTAAAGTGGATAGTGAAAGGGTATGCATTTATTTATTTATTTAATCAAGCAATCTCCAGTCCATCTGAGATGACCCTTATTAAGAGACATGAGTTAAGGGCTCAGTTCATCTGACCTAAAGTCCGACTCATTTATCGCAGGGCAGAATCCATAAATCAGAGTGATATGATGAATCTGAGCTCAGTGTTATTTGAAACACCTTTAGAAGATGTATTGAACCATTCTGACACTGTTAAAGAAGAAGAAAAGTTCATGACTGGGTGGAAAAACTGGGAGGAATTGGTCTGCCCTCAAATAATTCTTCAAACAAACTTTGCCTAGAGTTAGATGATGATCCAAAATCTGGTCACATGTACTTATTTGTGTGGGTGTAACAATAGCCTTGAGTCACGATTCGATACATATCACCATGCGATAATATTGCGATACTCCAAGACTTAACAAAAAATGTACTGTTGATTAAAATGCTAAATTAGATATTACACTGTGGGTGTAAATGATTAGGCTTGTGCTGGAAACCCAATGCACAGGACAATAGTGACACCAGAATAAAAATATTCATGATTCTGAAGCTGAAAATACAGAATTATTTTAGATGAATATGCTTAATAATAATAATAATAATAATGTAGGCCACTTTTTACTGGTAATATAAGACATTTGGCATTATCAGGACCCACAAATATTCCCACATTGCATTAGTATACATTATATTCAACATTATATGTAGTAGTTTAATGTAGTATTGACACTACAACTCTGAAAACGTGAATTTTTATTTTGGGTGAACTATACACAACCTTTTGTCAAAAGGTTGTGTATAGTTCACCCAAAATAAAAATTCTCCAACGGAAAATAATGGAAAAGGAACTCGGGGCTCAGATGGAATTGGTGGACTTTTTTCACATTGTAAAATTAGCCAAAATATTTTATAAATGAACACACAAGTGGCAGGGGACACTGTATGTACAGTATGTCTTTGTGGATAATGGACATTCAGAATCCATGGGAACCTGTGGAGTTCTGCAGGCGTGTAGTGGTGTGAGTAGTGGACTACATGTGACTGATCCCTAGAGTAAAATCTGGCATCAGTTGATGTCCGTCTGCCAGTGATCAGGCTTTAGTAGCCTTTGGCTCTGTTTCACTACCTTTGAATCTGAGCCAACATGCTATGAATGCTGTGATGTCATCCATTCATCACACCTCTGACCGCTGGTCAACCGATCGGATATCTGCCAGACCTTCAGCATCAGCACTGGCCAATAAAATGATAATAATAATAATTGGGCCACAACAACTTTAAATCCCAGATTGAACATGCCGGAGTAACCCACCACTTCCATTTTGACAGATTATTCAGGATGTTGTTGAATATAACTTGTTTTCACTGATAGATGATGAATCACTCATGGAACACTGGACTAATCAGGCTATGAGTGATTTGCTTTCATCCCTGTTTATCCTCCTCTTCCTCTCTTTGTAGATGTGATAGCTAGATGAGCCGATCCGTCATGGTTAATTATAAACAAATGACAGGAACGAGACTCGTGTCTTGGATGCTCATTTGACTAAAACTGCTTGTACATCATGCATATTATAAACAAGAGCATAATAAACAGGCCTTTGTTTCAGTTTTCTGGGAGAAATGAAAAAACTTGCTGTAGCTAAACCCAAAAGGCAATACTGTGAACTTTAGTTTACCACATGTAAAGTAAACCGTGTCTCCACATTAAACCTCAATCGGAACTAAAAGAAACCTAAATGCTTTGCTTAGTACTGTGTAACTACATTATGAAGAGGAGACACATGGCTTGCTTGAATATTGGACAAAGAGCTCTAACGGTTACAAGCACACAGGACTCGCAGCTCTCCAAAAGTAGTTACGGGAAAATTACATTTGAGGTGTACTGTATCCCTTTTGGAAATATTACAATGAAATTTGGGACATTTTTCACCTACGCCTTAGGCAGCACAAATAATGAATTTTTATTGTTCTGCACAGACAATCCGTTCTGAAACTAGTGGAGGCTGGAAGCTTTTTAATCTCTGGCTTCATTTCCTATCACAGTAACTATTTAGAAAAGTTCCTCGCAGCCTTGTGATCACGTTACAACCCTGGGGAAGTGAGCAAGCGATAGCACCATGCTGTAATAATGGATTATTATTTCAAGACTGTGCATTTCTGTGCAGTAAGTAGACATTTTCAGGGTAACAAAGGGGTTTTTACTTCAGATAATTTGGTTTTCCTCTCTGCTCGGCTTTGGAAAACGTTCCCCAGACTAATCAGGTTAAGTAAGGAAAATCCCGCCTTGGCAACACCTACAGCCTCTGATCCTTCTTGAAAACATTCTTGAACCGCTGAGCCACAGTCACTGGCCTTTGATCTGCAAAGCAAACTGCAAATGCAATCTGAAATTTAGATTCACCTGTGTTTGATCTGATTCCAGCAGCTACTGATGTGACTGACACTATGCGAGATTGGAGTGAGAGGTCCTAAGATTGGCCTGTATAAGTTAAGAAGACACAGCTAGAATTCATACTCTTGGGTGGGTTCCTGAGAGAGAATGAGGACTAAAATACTTTCATGGCTCCAGTAAAGGGCGCCCCACTGTCCAACTCGAAACAACTTGTTTTTGATCTAGGGTATCAAACCTACCAACCGCGTTTGCTGAAGTCTTGCTCTCCTCTGCCAGTACTCTCTCACTAATCAATTAAGTAAGAAAGAAAGGTGAAAGACTAACGCCTGCTACAGAATTCGCAATTTTGGCAACCCTATAAAATCATTACAAATCAGACTTGGATCTATTAAACTTGGGTATGTAGACTGTACGATCATGACACCTATTGAATCGTAGGCTACGACGCAAGTATAGAAGAGTAAAATGTCATTAGCATTCACTAGTGGTAAACAAATAAAGCAAGACGAATCGCACTTTGGCAATTGTTGCTTTTATGTGTGGTAAAAAAGATGAGGAAGTGAAAGAGGAGAATATGGACGCGGTTATGGCTAGACAAAAGAGGCTAAATTGTCCTGCCAATATTGTGTGTGTAAGTTGTATTGTGTAAGTGGAGCTTGAGGTAAGTAGTTTTGAGTTGTAGCACCATTTGACTGATCAATACGCTATTTCATGTTGCTTTTTTATTGGTTACTCAGGTGATACATGTCTGTTAGAAATTTCTGTCACACTGTCAGAAAATGATATCTATCTTTGTTCGCAAGACAATGACAATGGCCAACTTTGAACCTCTCACACTGTATGACGTAGGACCACCGTTTAGGAGCCATGACCATAGAAATCGCCACAATTAGTAATTTTTCACATGGGACAGCCCACAAATCATACAATGTGTACCAGGCATAAATCTGACTTTTCTCCCCATTTTCCCTCTCAGATTGCAATGTCTCATTTGCCAGCAAATCCGTGTGAAGCTCACCGCAAAAAGAACAGGAGCACCATGCAAAAATAATTGTATGAAAGAGGTATGATTCATGATGTAACTTTACTGTAGAAAGAATGTCAAAACTTCTGTGAACGAGACCTAAATAAACAGTTCTGCTTCTGAAAATTGACTAACATAACGCCGAGCAAAAAGCAATGTTTTTTTTTTTACTTTTTGTTCAAATCAAGATCCAAAAGAATGGAGTAGGAGGACATAACATGAAGATATACAATTGTCAGCTCAAGTCTGTTTACAGTACATTAAAAAGTATTCAAAACCCATTTTATTCTGTATACATAATGCATAATTCAGGGTGAAACATGACATTCAATGAGAAAAAAAGTAGGATTTCATTTTATCCAGTTGTATTCCAAAATGATGGTTAGAAGTTAGCTGTGTGTAAGTGAATGTGGTGCACAGCCTCCCATATGTATACTGTACAGTGAAACAGTGCAACCAGGTGGCAGAAGCTTATCCAACATGCATTAAACTGATTACATTTACTGGCTAAAAACTGACAATAAATACAGTACATCTGGGGGTTCAATTAAAAGGATAGTTCACCTAAAAAAATAATTGGGTCATTTACTAATTTCATGTAGTTTCCAAATCTGTATGGCTCTCTTCTGTAGAACACAAAATAAGACTCTTTACATGTCTTTCAAGCTTTAAAAAGAATACATAGACAGTAAGGGACCATCATAAAAGTGGTCCAAATGATTACATTCCAAATCAATTTTTTTTGTCAATCAATTTATTAAACAGATTTGACTCAAAAGAACAATGTGTTCATGAATCAGACATTGCTACTTATCTCATGAATGTGTTAAGGTGAGCTAAGGTAGATGTCAAGATTTTAGTTTAAAAATACTTACATTTCAGTCTGTTGCTGATACTAAGCTATTGCATGACTTTTCAAACTTAAATATACAACATGAGTCATATGGATAACTTCAGCCTCAAATGCATGGCGGCCAGTGACTAAACAATGAGATCATTTAAATTTTGGGGTGATTTATTCGTTTAGGATTTTGATGACAGTGATGTACCAATGTTTGGAGGAGATCTTGGTTCTTCAGTGACTGGAGCATTTACATATAGAAAGGAGTGATTGATAAACAAACTGCAGGTGGTATTTCCATCTCAAAGGTGTCAAATTGCCATTTTCCCAGACCAATTTCAATTACCATCATTGCTTTTGAGTGAATAAGACTTACAGAGTGCAAAATCATTTTAAATTCCTCTCACAAGTTGAATAAAGACCACTGATATTTGCTGAATACCAATTTTGATTAGTTGTGTTGTGTATGCAAATGATATGGTTGACGCAACTGGTTTTGCTTCAAGGCACAGAATTTTACATTGGGCATCAAGTGGCGACCCAATACAGTCCCAAAATTGTTGTTGGCCTTGCATAGACGCAACAATATGCTTCTTTTATTTTTATTTTTATGACACTGGCCAAATATAGAATTTCGGCATAATTCACCACTCAAAACAATTATATACATGCATTCATTTTCACTGCAAGTATTTGATTTTTAGTAGTTTTGTTCATGGTTTTGAAGGACAAGGATATGTCTGTCAACATGCACATATTGGCATATGCCTAGTTTGACTATTTACAGTTACAGTCAAATTTGTGCCCAAAATACTGTTGAGTTTATTTGGACACACAGCGTTTTACATTATGTCAGTAAGAGATATTGGAAGTGTTTTCTCCTCCAACTGTAGATCGTGACCCACCAGTTCTAATGGGGGCTATTTAATAAAGTACAGCTGATCATTTTCTGTTTATTGATGGTACTTACAGCAATGGATTCCAAAGCGGTGTTTCTATTCTCAAGGTCAATTCTGTGCCTCCCACATCTGAGTTTAATATGCCTTTAAATGGAACATTGAATCAGTAACCCTATTCTGCAAGTATAAATCACTGACATCAGGTGTCAAGACTATCCATTTGCTCTGCCATCATCCCCAAAATCCTGAACACATTTAGCTGGCTGGCTGTAAATAGGGTCAAATAAAAGGGCTATATTCCGAACGACAACAAGGCAGAGAGAGTTACAGCCATTTGGTTAATGAACTCCTTTCAGAGTGAGCTACTGTCGTACTGACGATGATAGAAAGAAAGAAATCTGCCTCTTTCCGCTGAAACTTCCCACGTTTCAAGGGTGTGGAATGAAATGAGATTTTAATTGAACGGCCATAAAAAGAGGAAGAGTAGTTAATATAAATTACTCATCCCTTGCTCTCCAAGTGCTTGTTGCTGCTAATATGGCTGTGAAGTGGACGGATGATTGGAGTGACTCTAGTGACAGTTAAAGTGAAGCTGTAACATTTGATCGCCTTCAAATCTTAGTTTGAGAGTTATTTTGGGGCTTTTGCATCATTCGATAGATAGCCAAAGTATAGAATGACAAGAAACTGTTTGGAAGAGAGGAGGAAAATGGGATCATGACACATGACAAAACCAGATTTGACCTCGCGTCTCCCATATGAGCACCACAGCTCAATATGTCAAGAGGACACTCATAACTTGTTCATAACTGCACTTCACAAAGACTATAAATACTAAAAAAGGCTATAAAAACATAGAACCACCATTTAAATAATACTAATATGACTGATGCACTATATAACTCTTATACCTACTACCATAATAACTTGAAATAAAAACCAACTTGATTATAGCTGACAAGTTGAAGGTAAACTTTGTTGCACTTGCCGACAGTCACTGAAAATCAGCGGCTCCCCCTTTATACAATCTAAAATAAAATCTTGCAAACGTATTGCCTCAGAGAAATCTAGTACAGTTTATCAATATATTCAAGTTTTCATAACTTCGCTTCTGAGTATTACGGACTTAATATTTATGAGTAACAGTGCACTCCCAGAGTGCATTGTGGCATGAATAAATTAAGCAATTGCTATGTTTTACTGTTTTTTATCTTTATTTAACACATTTATAAGTAAAGACAATAAAGACAGCAAATAAAATTGTTTTGTATTATTAATTAAAAAATTGTATTTAATGGTTACCATTGTTGCGTTTTTGTCTGCTGAATGTTGATGTCTGTGTCACTCAAACAGGGTTGATTGCATGATATTGGCACAATTAGAGGGGAATCAACACCTTAAATGTTTAATATTTCACAATAGTATGTGGTGTTTATGACTTGGGTATTAGCAATGAAATTTTTAATAGACTATAATTCAACATGAAATGCAGATTAGTTATTGAAAAGTTCGTTCATCTTGTGAAAGCAACCTATTTATTACTTATCTTCCTCTGAAACCACAAATAACTGTGATTTCTTGTTGCATTACTGCCTGCATCAATAGAAAGAGAGTTATAATATAATTTAAGTTCCAAGTACCCGACCAAAGGGAACACTGATCACCATAATGGTGACACACCATTTTAGGAAATCAACATCAATTTAAATTTCATTAAACTTATGTGATGTTCTCTCAATATTTTCAGTTGTATTGACAATTCAACATTCAAGGCGACCTTGTAAAATGAGCGAAGGCAACTAAGGAGAACGATAACTGCAGAAAATGAGTGGAAAGAATTGCCCCACCTCAAATTTTTTTTTTTTTTTTTGCTTTACAAAATGGCACTCAAACCCATCAAGTTATCTTAACATGGGTTTTCTGAGTAACAATGTCATAGTATGTGAATGATTACTAGATTTTTACAATTAAGTTCAACAAATTGTTGGACATTAAGCAAAGATAACAAAAAACTTAGATAACAAAAACCAGTTAGATTAACTGTTAGAATAATATGCCTCAGAAAGTCACCTTTTGTGTTCATCTGCAAAATAACAACAACATACAGATTCTGCAATGATATGAAAGTGGATACTGATAGATTTTTGGGTCAATGATTCCTTTAAGGCAAGTCAGTTCATTCGGCAGCCATCTTGGTTTTCTTTTTGTTCATCAAATATACATGTTTGTACCACAGTGCTGTTGAATGCTTGATTCTGATTGATGAACATTCTACGGTATGCAATTATTTCTTCAGAATACATTACAGTTCAATTATGTCAGTTATCCCAAAGGTCCTTAACAGCATAGCCTACAACAGCAAAATAACCAAGACCCAAAATACACTGACAAAGCAAACAAATATCCCCAAAAACGCATAAAATGACAAACAGTTTCCATGTTTTCACACAACATTACCTTTTATTATCTATTGAAAGAGAAAGTCCTACACACAAGAGTGTTTTAAAGACAGAAACCTGACAAATGTCTTAAAACATTTGAACAAAATTTTGAGGTGTGGTAATAGTAGTATAAGCAGAATAATTGACTGTTGAATTATGCTTTGCATCATGGCCTCATTGCCACATGAGGTGTGCATTATTTTTCTAATAATATCCTGATTATTCAATTATTCCTTACATATTCTATTTCTTAAATGACAAAGTCGGTGTCCAAAAATGGCATAGGGACTTCGTTTTGTATAAGTCCTTACTTTGCTACTTTAAAAAAAGTATGTTCTATATAGTTTGAATGTGTGTAGTATGAATGTAATCCGGACAACATGTTATATTAATCATGTTGTCATTGTCATGTGACCTATAGCGTCAGTAGCGTGACTTCACTTACTTACATTCACAATTCCTCTCCTGTGGCCTCGTGGGATAAAATCGTGCCTGAAGTAATAGGTAATCCGGGTACTTTACACCTACTGCTTTATTTTACTTTTCTACTGTTTTATTTAAAAGTAACCATCTATTCTGATGATTTTAATTTTTTGTGTGTGTGCAAGCAAAAAAGAAAAAAGAAAAAAGAACAAGGTTTAGGGAAAAAGTCTTTCCAGTACTGATGACAGCAAAGATGACAGCATCCAGGTGGCACACTTCTGGGGTGGTTTGCACCAGACGGGCAATTGCCATGGCAATGAATGGCAATGCTAACGCGTCTAGCAGGTACTAGAGGTCATCGGAAAAGTGTTGTTAAGGTTGTTTCAGGTCAGTAGACTGATCGAGTTTTCATTTTCTCTATCCGTTACATCATAGGCACCGGTCCCACGGGTGCTCAGGGACTCGAACATCCATGAAAAAAACATGAGATATTCTCCATTCATTTTATCCAATCAAAAAAATAGCATATGTTGCACAGATCATGTCGTGCTCAGATAAATCTGAATCTTGCGGGCCTGTGTGTTTATGTAAGTGTGTCTTCATTTCACAAGTGACCCAATGCAAAAGTTCATTTAAGGACAACAAAGCCATTTTCTGTGGTGCAAGTATACTTACCCACCCATTCAGCTATCAGGCAGGATTGTCTAACACATAACAAGTGCATAAAAGGATTAGAAGATCTGCACAGCTTAAAGAGTGCAGATCCATGGTCTTATCCTTCACTTAAGGGCTAATGCTTGGGCCCATTTAGACAAACACTCTTAAATTGGCCCATCCATGACATTCCAACCATGTGGGCGTCCACAATCCTTGAATCAAAGCGCTTCGCATCCATTGCAACTTTTGCAGCTAGTGTCTTTTTTTTCACCTTTGACAGTGATTTATTCACACTTGTCTGTAGAGTATGTAACCATAGCAACCAATATTTGAAGGTTGCAGGAAAAGCATATACCCTTACAATGTCACACAAGCCCAGGATAATGGATACCAACTAATTTGGTCAAAATAGAACAAATAGTCCGGCGCTTGTACAATGACAATCATGATGCAATGTGTCCTTGATTTCTAAGTATGTTGGAGAACTATATGTAAATGAATAACAGGAGACTTTCATTCTTGATTGTTCATTCTTCATTCTTGACAGTTGATATGAATATTTTGATATTTTGGTTTGTGTCCATTCAGTTATGAATGAAAAGTAAATAATCAAATGAGATTAATTATTGTCCATAAATCAGCATTACTTGAATAACGCATGACAATAATTGTATATTGATATATTGTTGACATGTGGCATGCAAAATCATGTTTGTTCACTTAATGCTGACACATTTTTCAGGTTAAATAAAACAAACATTACTATTAACAAAACAACAACAACGGAATTTTGTATTTTTACATTAACAATTTAATTAATGATCTATTTGTTAAAAAGAAGTATGATGCACAGTGCACACAAAAACAAATGCAGACAAAAAAATGATCACGTGATCAGTGCCGAACTTCCGAGAACAAACAAGAGAACAGGTCTTATCGTATCTGCTTTTCGGAGAAAGTGTTAATGAACTGATGGTAATCAGCTAACCAAGCTGTAAAATCTAATTAGTTGGACTTACTTAAAAAAAGCATGCAAACCGACCGCCTTAAAAAAAAAAGTAAAAAAAAAAACAGTAAAGTGAAATAGGAATAGTATGTGGTACTGACAAATGCTTAGTTAGTATAGTTCACTTACACAAGAGTTCTAGTAACTAAAAAAGAACTGTAGAGAGTACTTGATAATTTACTTTAAATAAAATATAGCCAAATTGTTACCATTGTTGTGTTTTGCAGGCTGAATGTTGAAGTCTGTATGATCAATTTCAAGATTGTCACAAATATAGAGGGATTATATTAACCCAATTAAAAGTTTCACAAGGTGTTTAGGACATAAGTGTTAGCAACAAAATTATACAAGATCATTAATTGACATGAAATATAGTTATGTTATACATCATTCATTCATTCATATATATATTACTTCTCTTCCTTTGAAACCAATTTCCTTTGAAAAGATTTTCCCCGCCTCAAAAATCTCACTCAAACCAATCATTTAATCTTGACTTGAGTTTTCTTAGTAAACAAAACATAGTATGTGAATAGTGCAGATTACTAGATTTTTACAATTAAGTTAGGACATTAAGTAAAGTTAACTAAAAAGTGTTAGTTAGAATCACTGTTGGATTTTATTGTTGGCTTTTTATTTGATTGTAATATCCGCATCTTATACTACAGAATAAAACACTTTAATTGCAACTTTATAGCGAGTTTACATAATAAAGTCAGAATTACTAGATATAAACTTGCAACTGTGTGTTATAATAAAGTCAAAATTGTTGTTATAATAAAGTCAGAAACTTCTGACTTTTTTCTCCCAATTTCTCGCAATTGACATCTTTTTTCAGAATTGCGTGTTATAAAGTAACAATTGCGAGTTATAAAGACTGACTTTTTTTTCTCAGAATTGCCAGTTTATCTCACAATTCTGACTTTATAACACGCAAATTGCGACTTTATACCATGCAATTCTGACTTAACTCGTAATTGCGACTTTATATCAGGCAATTCTGACTTTATACCTTGCAATTGCAACTTTATATCAGGCAATTCTGACTTTTTATCTCATGTAAATTATAAGATGTAAACTCAGAATTGTGAGATAAAAAGTCGCAATTACCTTTTTTTTTTTTTATTCTGTGGTGGAAACATGCATCCATAGAATGTTATTGAGAAGAAGACGAAATGCATATGCGATGGAATTTTGAGTAAAACAGCTCGATATTTAACGAAGCCCATATAAAAGACCTGGGCCCGTATCCCTAAAGATTCTGAGAATCCTCTCAGAGAGCTCCTAACTTAACCTAAAAATTCCTTGCCAGGAGTTTTAGCTTAGAAGTGATTCCAGAACATTTTCAGTGAACTCTGAGCAAGGAATGGATGGAAAATCCTATCTTAGTGAGGAGGTGTGGTTGACCCCGTTGCTAGGTATGAGTCATCATTTCAAAAGCCGTGATTGGTTGATCCTACAAGTTTGATGAAAATGAACTTTTGGTGATAATGAGCAAAGGATGTACCCTCAAATCAATAAACATAATTATACACTCTAATCTTATGCAGACTGTAATTGTAAATAATATTTCACATTCAAGAAAATATCTGGAAAATGAATAGTAAGCTGTAGGGGTTATAGCCTAACATTAGAATCTAAAATATGTGAAAACTTAAGCTCATTACACCCTGTTCAAATAATGATTCGTGTCTTATTTGCTCATATTAATATCCTAGCTGGCATATTTCGTACTTTCACTCCCATATGGACCCCATTGAAAACAAGATGGCCTATCTCAAGGGGCTGTCCTTAATGAAGTAGAAATTGCAACGTTACAACTCAGTGTGGTCTTAACGAGGGTAACACGGCTCAGCTTTTATCAATGTCTGTGATTGCTGGCTGGTCTATTTTTGAAGGCTTGTTAACAAATAGCCTACAAACACAGAAAATGGAGAAAAAAAAGGAATCGCAAGCCGAACTGGACCGAGGAGCAAGGTTTGTTGCTGGCCCAGTTGGTGAACGAACATAAAGGTATGTTACGAGGAAAATTTGGCCCAACTGTCACTAGCCAAGGCAAGAGGCGTGAACATTAACCCTAACCCTAACTCCTAAGCCACTAAAAGTCCTCTTCCCTGCTCTTAGCAGATCTCACCTTAGGAGCCCTTTTAAGCGCTAGGAATCTTGAGGAATAGCTTTTATATTAACTGGGATTTTCGTGTCACTTTTAGGGGAAATTCTAAGAAAACGTCATGACTCTGAGAATTTTCTTAGAATTTGGCCGCTAGGAGCCACTTTTTGCACAAAAATTCACGCTGTCCCAAGTGAAGGTGCTGAATTAGTTGGCATCGTTTGCTCAGGAATCGATTTTACACTTCACACGGTGCATTACAGCGTTAAGAAAGACAACACGTTCTATCCAAATGAAACATTCCTCAAATTATTCCAGTAACTTTTATTTTAACATAGTGTAAGTTATCAGTAAAATATAGCCTATTAATTAAATGGTTAAATTGTCAGTAATATGTTCACACAATATGTTGTGACGGGTAGACGAACCGGGTATCCCTCGCTAATCATCCACCCTCCTTATCCCGTTGTGCCACTTGTGCAGCTTCTTTACATGGGTTTAACGACTTCTAAAAATGATGTAAAACACTTTTATATGAAAGAGAATTGATTGGCAAGCAGCTGCAGTTACTTCTGTTTAATGCGGTATTGATTGCCATTGATTAATGTTTTCAATAAAAAGCAACCTATCTACAATGAACAGAGAGAGAGAGAGAGAGAGAGAGAGAGAGAGAGAGAGAGAGAGAGAGAGAGATACACACACACAATATGGCGAAGCAACGTAAAAAAAGGGCAGCAAGCTTCTCGTCAGAGGAACTTCATCTTTTGCTGGATGAGGTGAGCTTGCACAAGGTGACACTGTTTTCCAGCTTTCGTAATAACTTGTGCAACAGCAACAAAAAAGAGCTATGGAGCGACATAGCAAAGAAGATATCTGCCTCCGGAGGCACACCTGGCAGGTCCTGGCAGGACGTCAGAAAAAAATGGCATGATTTTTCAAGCCAGGTTAAAGTAAGAGGTTCTGCTGTCCGTAGAGACCGGGCGAGGACAGGTGCGGGGACCAGTTCGGTGCAACCCCTAACAGCACTTGAGGAGAAGGCACTGGCGATCATGGGAAACACAGTCTCACATGGAATCCCTGGGGGGATTGACGTTAAAAGAGGTGATGCTGCACAGACCTCATGTTCCAGGTCATCGCCACCACCCAATGTGCCATGCTCCCCAGACACCGAGCCACCTGCAGCATTCTCCTCACCTGGCAGCACCGAGCCGGAAGGGTGCACTACACCACCACCTCCCGTACACCGGTCTTCGTCAGGACTTCGCTACACAACATCAAAACGTTGCGCCAGAGTCTCACCATGTCGGTGTAGCGAAGAGTTGGTGAACATTGAAAAAGAAAAGTTGGTCGTGTTGCAGGACATTCAGCGCCAGTTGACCGAAGCAAATGAGCTCGCTCGCCAGTCTGTGGAGCTGAAGAGAGCCAAGCTGGAACTCGCCAAGCAGCAGCATGCCCTAGCAGAGGCGCAATTCAACAGGCCCTCAATCTCGGTACCAATCTTGCTGCCAGCTGAAGGTGAGCCAGTTTTTCTTAGTTTATAGGTTTTTTTAATGTGCCTTTCATCACAGTTCCTAATCTCATTTTGGTATGTGTTTGTCTTTATAGATGCTGAGCAGCAGTCACACCAGTGACAATGTCTGTGTATGTTTGTATGCGCATTTTCATTAAAAATACTTGATCATAAACAAGATTATGTCATCCTTAATGAGTCAACAACTGATTCTCGATTGCCATTGGAAACCTATGCATAAAATCTTGCTCCATCTATGAGATACCTTATTTATCCAGAAGGAAATTAAACAGTGTCATTCTAAGTGCACATTCAGATATAAAGTCTCATTTGAAGAGGCTGCATAAAGACATTAGTTTGTAATGTACATTATCTGTGTGTTTGACGTAAAGCTATGCATGAGGCAAAGCAGTGGAAAGGGAATCCTCTGACAACCATGTGACCTGCGTTCAATGCCCTATAAATGAATGAAGATGAATCAGCTATGAGACGTGGTCATTTGGGCATATGTCAATTTTTGATGCAGAAATTCTAACGTGTACGCTCCTTTGTCAACATTAAGAGAAGCATGTCAATGATTGGCGTTGCATAGAGCACTTATAGAATGGACACAATGGCATGAATGAGTAAAGGTGTAAAGGATTAGAATCACACACAGAACATTTAATGGATGCAAGGTTTGAAACTCACGTTTATTTTTCAGAAAAATAAAAAATCCATTATAATATGAATCAAAAGAAAAGTCAATTCAATCATGGATGATGGCTAATGATAGCTCAGCAAGTTAATCCAAAAAGAAAAAGTAATCAACCAAAAACATTTTCAATCAAAAGCTGCCTTGCCTCAACCCCAGCAGCGTGCAGGGCAGCCCTCTGTGGAGGATAGAGGACCTCAACTTCTGCCTCTCCATCTTCCTCCTCTTCCGCTTCCACCTCCTCCCCCTCCGGAATAGGTGCGCCTCCACGCACATCTATGTTATGGAGTATGGCCGTTGCCACCGTAACTGCGCAAGACCTGTGAGGCTTCATGCGCAGTCCTCCTGCCGACTTGTGCAGGCACCGAAAGCGCAGCTTCCAGATGCCCAATGCACACTCAACAATGTTGCGCGTGCGAACGTGTGCAACATTGTAGGCTCTTTCAGCCCGAGTCTGTGGGTTGGTCATCGGTGTGAATAAGTATGTTCTCAGAGGGTATCCACTATCCCCGAGGAACTGGCTCTGACCAAACCCCTCTCTCTCCGCTTGTTCACCCACGGCAGAATTGGCCCAGACAAAACTGTCGTGGGTGCTGCCAGGCCACCTTGCCACCAGGTCAGAGATCACACCCCTATGGTCCACTATAACCTGCACGTTTATGGCCGCGTATCCCTTTCGATTGATATGTACGCCTGATCAATCACTGATGGATTGGCAATAGGGATGAGTGTGCCATCCACCAGGCCCAAGACTCTGGGGATGCTAGCAATGGCATGAAAGCCCTGGTGCACCTCCTGGATCTCCTGACGTGTTGCCGGCAGCCGGATGTAATCCCCGGCATGGCGCAGAAGGGCGTTGGTGACAGTGTGGACGCACCTCCACACCGAGGTCTTGCTTAGGCCGTAGCCCTCTCCCACAACCTCGATGAAGCTCCCTGTAGCAAAAAACCTTAGCGCTGCAAGCAGCTGGATTTCAGGGCTTAAAGCAAAATTCCGCCGTGTTAGCCTGGCAAGCGCAGGTCTGAGAAGGTCCAGAAGCTCCATAATGAGTTGTCTTGGGAGGCGAATTTTTTTTAATATAGCCACGTCAGGCAAAATATCAAAAGGGCTTAAGTTTTGCCGAATAAAAAAATGGACATGGACTAAACGGCTCCGTGGCCGGCGCCGTCTTTGATTCAATACAAGGACACGTTGGATCGCTGCCATAGTTGGTTGCTTACTGGACACCACCATGCTTATCCATTTATAGATCTTTGCCAATTAGAGGCAAATTGTTTGCCAGATTATAATTATCAAAAGTGAATGCCAATTATAGATTGACAATCATTAATGCTTTAATGACATTAGAAAATAGCCAAGGCTAATTAGCACCATTTTAGTTCTAATAACAAATAAAGTCAACTTCATAAATAGTCCTGACTCCTGTATCCATTGCGGACATTTTTTTTATTAGTATATATATCATTATATATAGCATAAAATCATTGTTGAGCCACAACATTGTCAACATACCATAGTTTGACTTGCAAACAACGCTAAGAGAGAGCTTACGAATGGTCTGGACCAACCTTACGAAAGTGTGACTTACAGAAGATATACTTAGCGTACGAACATGTCGGGAACCGTGCATTAAGGTTAAGAGAGAACTTAAGTACTAGGTTAAGAACTACTTAGAGATAAGAACGCTTTGGGAAACCGGGCCCAGAGCGTTAACTGTGGTTTTAAACTACTCTTTATTGTCAGAACATATCATGACAAACACTTACCATACAGGAGAACATTTCTCAAATCTGAGGTAGAACATTCAACATTTGTCATTTTTCCTTAACAAAATAAATATCTTTATTGGAAAATTAATTTCTTTGTTTCTGCATGTGCTAATTTTCATTTGGTAAAATGTAATATTCTGACTGTTTGAGTTTTATTAAACTTAACCATTGGTCAAATACCTAGAGATTGGCATGGGGTACTTTCCAAAAGATCATCTCTCAATGCAAATCAAACCAGCTATTAGGCTAACTGAAATAAAACCATGCCAATCTCTAGGTATGGTGAAGGCTATGTGATGATGTGGGGCTATTTTAATTCCAAAGGCCAAGGGAACTTTATCCTGGATCCATGAAATAACTGGCCTTTAAAAATAAAAATTTGCCTGCCTCTATGGGAATTTAACATAGGGGTGTCCTGACTTATGCACCCTGTATTTTAAGGAAGAACATTTATTTAGTTACGATACATTATTCATTCACAAAGAAAATTGGTGTCCTTAAAGGTTGGATTTTTCCTCATTTTTTTAAATTAAGGCATTAAGATCAATTTCCAAAAGATGATTTTTTTATTCCTCTTTTTAGGCAACTTTAACATGGGTGTCCATACTAATTCACATCACTGTAAATGCAGCAAACATGTCGGCAGTGTGGAAGCATTTTAAAGGGTCAGAGAAAGACTTTGCAGATAAATTACTGAACAAAATGCAAGTAAGCTGATGATACTGTAATAATATATTGGCGAAACAGATTTGGCAAACGCTCCAGTACATATTTGTGTTTGTGTTCTGGAGAACGTCAACTGTATCTATACACAACGTGTTTTTGCAGCAGTGAGCAATGTAGCCAATCACAGACATAGTTGTGGATCTCTTGAACACAACGGCCAATCAGAGGTGTTTAAATTAGTCAGAATTTATTCACCGCACAAAACGCCAGAGATTTTATTCAGAATCAGTGCTGACATATGCAGGCACGCAAAACCTCTCATTAACAAAAAGTGTAGACACGATGTAAGTAAGAGATTTATTGTGCATTGCTGGCAGCTTCACTGAACTTTGTGAGATCGTGTTGAACTGACACAGTGTTTAGTGATTTTAAACACTAAACGAGTTTAGTGACTGTAAAGAGAGCAGTCTTGGCTCGCTTTCGATTTCTATAATCCATTGAATAAAAATTTCCGGCTTTCTGTGTTTTCACTGTTATTCGGTAGGGGGCGCTATTTCACATCTTCTGAAAGAGTACTAAATCTCCTTATCAAAACACAGACGAAGATGCAGAAACGAGCAATATCATACAGTATGTAAGCAGAAGATGCATATGTAAAATAACGCAATCATCAACATTAAACACAATATAAATCAAAACTGCCTAATGTTACTGAATGAAATGTCAACCCAGGATGAGCTACATGACTGTGAAGTTTTGGGGTGTTGATGGACTAGATCTACTCCATCTGTGTTTTGATCATCGTTCTGAATCCTATCCAGATCTTTGACAAAAATACGATTTTCTCAGCTTATTGCTCAAAATGTTGCTTTTTTTTATTAAACTTAACCACATTCAAGTGTTGATAAAAAATAAAATAAGAATGCATCAAGCTAGAACAAAACAGTTTTTTTTTGTTGTTGTTGTTGTTGTTGTTTAAAAGCAGAGGGTCTGTTCTTTCTTTTGATATATTTGCATATTCATAAAACAAAATATTCTGGGGGCCATGAAATTATTTTGAAACTGATCAAAAATGCTGTCAGTCTCAAATCTCATTTAAAATAGTTCAGTTCATTTGCTCTATCAGATTCATTGCAGGCAAACATTAGCTTCCTTTTTCGGGGTCATGTCAGGCGTTCCCCGGATTGAGTTCCCCAGCTCTTTTGTATCTGATATTGACAAATGTTGTTCAGCCCGTTCTTTATATTGTATCCATGATGTCCTCAGTTTCTGGTTAAGATCCTTTTGTGCTGACCTAAGTTCCACAATGTCCCCCAGCCTAAAAGCCATTTTATTCCTTTTAAAGCAGTCTTTAATCCCCTGTTATATACGGTTTGCTGTTCGGGTACCTCTAAACGACTCTCTGAAGTATAATTAAATCCACACAGATGAAATGTACGTAGTAATTGATTTAGTAACCATGTCTATATTTGCATCCTGATAAAAAATGTCCCAGTCCGTGCACAGAAAACATCCTTTCAGCTCTTCAAAAGAGTCACTGGACCACACATTTACTTGACTTGAAAACTGACCGGTAGGCGCTCTCTCTCTCGGCCGTAATTTCAGTGCATCCCTACTTATTTATGCTCAAAGTAGAGAAGAAAACATGCATTAGAGCAACTTTATAACTATTATGTGTTAAGTATGTTGCCTTGGATGAAAAGTAATGCACTCTGGTCATGTGACACACAAGAGTAAAGATAGTATAGATAGCACTTTATTGTCCGTGTACACGGAAATTTGTCTTGCAATACAAGCTCCAACAATTACGACACAACAACCTAAAAACAGAGAAGCATCAGTAAAAACATAAATAGACACTTAATTAATATGATGGGGGCCCTGCCCTGCAAGAGTGGTCTTCAATAGCCATAAATATATAGATGAAAGTGATATTACTCTCTTTACTCTTTACTCTTCTTTACTCTCCTGTATTGATTCAGCAGAGATATTGACAGGGGAACACATGAGTGTTTATTTGTTCTTTCTGCATTCTGGGACCCTATAGCGCCTCCTGGAGGGCAGGAGTTGTTACTCCCGCTGCAACACATGGGAAGAGTCCTGGGAATTCTGCTTGCTTCTCTCTTTCTCACACACACACACGCTGTGTAATTATTTTTAAAAGTACTTACATTTAATAAAAGTAATTACATTAATTAAATAAATATTTTATGTTTTATTAATAAGATTAAGTAAAAAAAAGTAGATCGGATCATGAGATGCCTAAAGTTTCCCATCCCTACTATACAATGATTTATTGCTTGTGTTGAATAATACAGAAGATAAATAGCTTAAAAAATGTATTTTCGCATATTAAATTGCACTCGCAATATTGCTAAAATTAAATTAAATTTCCCAATTGCATTATTTTCCAAAATCATCAGAAACACCAGCGATTTCAAACTGTTTTTGAGACTGTCTTTGATTCACTGCAGTTTTAAAGAGAAAATATTCAGCAATGGTGTCGACTTATGAATCTACACATGGTTTGACTTAAAGCATATTAAAAACATAACACAGACATATAAACAACATTAAAAACTTGATTTGCATCACAAGGGACTTAAAAAAAAAAAAAGCTTAATCTACCCCGATACCGATCCTTGAGATCGGCTTGGGACATCACTGTGTTTGTACAATGTAGGGTCGCAGAAAAGAAAATCCTGTTTACAAATTAATTTTCATAAATGTATTCAATTACAGTTCTGAGGATCTGAGGAAGCGACCTACTTTCCAGCAAAGACTGAGAATGAGAGAGAAGCCCGAGAACACATGCGGATGGGGAAGAATAGGGATTCGCACTGGGAGTGCTCCAGGCACAGACGTCGCCTCAGGCTACGACAGCAGGAGCTGGAAACTCACTAGAGACTGGCGTCTGTTTCATCACACTCAGAGACTCCAAAGGTTTGTGTTCCAGAGGGACAATGATCCCCAGAGGACCGCTCACAGCAGCAGATTCAACACAATCCTTTACCTCCTCCTCACCGTTAATCTGTCATCATCTATGTAATCTCAAGATGTGGTTTGCAGCTGTAGGTTGAGCTAAGGGGAAGTATATGCTAATACCTGCGGGTGGCTGATTAACCGGTTAAATAAAAAGGAAATTTTTTAGTCAGTTGAAATTCAAGCATCGTTCATTTGAGTTTGCAACTTGAATCAGCTGCACTTCATTTCAATAATCCGCTTTAGACATTCTACTAACTATAAGTAACTTTGCAACTACATGTCAACTAACTTTGATTAATTTGCAATGACATGTCAACTAACTCAGAGTATTAGTAGACTGTTAGGATTAGTTTACGTAGTTTCAAAGTTACTTATAGTCGGTAGAATGTATTTTGGGGAGCATCAAAATAAAGTGTTATTAAGTAGACAGTTTACTAATAGTATAATGAGAGTTAGTTGACGTAGTTGCAAAGTTACTTTTGGTCAGTAGAATGTCTTAAATGTCTTATCAAAATAAAGTGTTACCATTGAATCTTTATATTGAGTTATCAAGAGCTGAACGCAAAAATAAAAACATGCAAAGTCAATGGTAATACAGTACAAAAAGTAACAGCAACACTATTTTAGGGTTCAATTCTCGCTATTAAGATTCATTACTGGTCTTATATAGAGTAAAGGCACTTGCTGTTAACCAATTTTTACAACATTTTAGCATTTTTACACCCTTTTACTATTAAAATTAAGATCATTTTTTAAAGCATGCCTATATGATTTATAATGGGATCTGTTTCATGGAATCAGCATTCTTCCCACTGTTTCCCATGGTCTATAATCTTCAGCTGGCAGTAATAGGGGTATTCAGGAAACTGCTGCAAGCTCTTTGAATGGCACAGACCGTGATTACAATTCAAACACAGGGATAATTGAAATGTGTCTGGATAGCAGTTAGGGTAAAACTTATGCCCTCTTTGTTATTCGAGTGTCAAGGTATGGGAAGAATTTTCAATTAAACTGTGTGGATTGCGGCCAACAAACAGGAGAAGAGTGCGAGGCTGACTACTGGCCTGACACTTGTCTGAGGTGGGAAGATTGATGGCGGCACTTTTAACATTTTAGAAGGGGCTCACCCTCTGTTAAAAAGGGAGCACTGAGGGAAATGTCAGCGAATGAAAGCAGTCAGCTCGGAAATCCTCAGTGGAACAACAGCAACATCGATCCGACTAATTCAGGAAAACAAGAGTGGGTTTGGAAAAGCCAAAGACAAACACAAGGGACCCTAAGACTCTGGATTAAATTGAGGTTCAAATAATAATGCTTTAACAGCCTTAAACACTGAGCTACAGACGACACTACAGCTCTGTTCCAAAACCAGCTCTTGTGTAGCCTAAACTAAACAGCAAAAGGTCAACATTGCAGCTTGTTCTGGCCAAGAACCACCCACTTCAACAGAAAGAGACCGCCTGACCAACATATAAAGCAAAAAACCACAGTGCAACTGTCTACTGTCAGAAAGAAGTACACTTTAGCATATTTTACACTTATTACGGAAATAATATATTTTAAAATGAGCTGAATGGACACTTAATTGCAATTGGATGAAAATGTATTTTAGTTTAAATGTAGGCTATATAAAATGAAATTAGTTGAACTTAAGAGTTCTTTTTGACCCACTTAATTGGGACTTAAGTTCATATTTATATGTAGTTTTATAATTACGTCTTTGAAAGTGTACTGATGGATGTACTGACAGACATTTATGGTAAACTAAAATATACTTTAAAGGGTTAGTTCACCCAAAAATGGAAATTATCCCATTATTTACTCACCCTCAAGCCATAGGTGTATGACTTCTTTCAGCCAAACACAATCTGAGTTATATTTAAAAATACCCTGGCTCTTCCCAGATGTACAATGGGAGTGAATAGAGCCTGAGCTTTTGAAGCTCAATAAAGAGCATACATCCATCATAAAAGTAATCTAAACGACTCCAGGGGGTTAATAAAGGCCTTCTGAAGTGAAGCCATGCATCTTTGTAAGAAAAATATGTATAACTTTATAAACTGCAATCACTGACTTCCTGTAAAACATGAGTTATCAGACTGACTTATCACAGTTGATCCCACAATTAAGTTAGCATGTTGCTAAGCAAACCACCCTACATGTGCAAATACACATAAATATTCAGTTTTGTAGTTTTTAACAATACCCTGCAGCAGTATATATATATATATATATATATATATATTAAACAATACATTTTTGTGAGTGCCTTCATGAGTGAATTTAGACAAATCAAAGTATTTTCAAAGCATAATTTTGCTGAAATTATTATATATTTTTTGCATCACACCAACCTCTTAAATGTGCTCATTCTGAACCAGATGAAGGTACAATTTTCAAACTAACAGCAACTCTAGAAACTAGCACAAAACTAGATAATTTTTAGTTTTATTATTACCAAATCATTCAACTAATCAAGCACCCAATGCAGTGCCTCAATGTCAGAGAGGCTCATAGATCCTGGCCGAGCAACAGTAACAGCACTATGTTGGTGGTAAAAGTGTAATTGTGTTTGTGCAACAGGGCTACAGTGCAGAGATGCTGTTTACCAGCATTTGACGACCTGAACTACATTCTCAAGACAGATCCGAGATATACAGACTACGACACCAGGGACAAGTGCATGATCCGGCATCAGTCTCCTCTCAGCACAACACTCATTAAACAGCCACAAATCAATAGCAATGGATGCTGGAGGTTTGGCTGGAGACCAGGGTCACCCTGCGTGTCAGGGGCAGTCGTCCCCAATTACCTTCTCTTTACTTCATTCCTGTTATATGTCATCTCATATATCCCACTGCCAATTCAACAGTGCCTTATTTCACAATTACTATTAGTAGCCAGTGGTATCCTGGCGATCCAATGGCAACTGATAACACTAATAAGTATAATGTGCATTGTAATGCAAAGTTTCCCTTTTTACTTTATGCACCAGTGTCGTTGTACTCGAGACTGGACAAGGACTCAAGTTTGTCGAAATTTCGACTCCATATTTTCTCTGACTAGTCGAGACCGGTTCATTCGAGTCCAAGTCCAGGCCAAAATCCAAATGCTCTTGAAAATAAGATCTTGGACTACAACACTGTTATGCGTGTCTATTTATGATGTGTTTAGATGTATACAGTAGTCAACATTTGAAGTGGATCAAAAAAGTTCATCAAAGTTGTCATCCAAGACAAGAACGGGTATTGTTCAAAATTCATGTAGAACTTTGATTAAAGGTTTTGATCCACTTCAAATGTTGACTACTGTAGAAAGAATTGGCCAGGAAAGTGTCTAATATATATTTTAAAATGTATTTATTTAAATGTTTTTTAAAATACATTTTAGTCATTTATTTGATATAATTTGATATATTATTTTTATATTTTTGAAAATAATGAAAACAAGACATGCAGTAAATATTGTTCAAAATGTATTTCATAATATATGTATTTCATATTATATGTATTTCATATATATATATATATATATATATATATGAAGAGTTCAGATGCAAAAGCCTCTAAGTGCCATCTGAAATTTTCTTTTAGAATGATCATTTTTATCAAGCTTGTATTTAAGTTCAGTAATTTCACTTAAATGACAATTAATAGGTAATCTTCATTGCCATTTAAGTGAAATTACTAAACTTAAATATACAAGCTTGGTAAAAATGATCAATCTAGAAGAAAATTTCAGATGGCACTTAGAGGCTTTTGCATCTGAACTCTTCATATATATATATATATATATATATATATATATATATATATATATATATATATATATATATATATATATATATATATATATATATATCCAATTAAACAATTAATTATTTATTTTTTGCTATTTGAGTTTTTGAAAAATCCTGATATTGTCAGAATTGAGAATAAGCACTGAAATGATATTCAGTATGGCATTTATAAGAAACATTAAAGTATGCCATGGCATTGAGATGGTAATTTTTTTTTTTTTTTTTTTTTAATGGTATAATGATGATACTATTTCCAAAAACCATACTAATAACCATGTTTTGGTGGCAATTCACCAGCACTGTTTGACATGTTATAACTGCACAATACAAATAACTTTCTGTCATACCTACATGTTCATATATACTCCAACAGCACAAGTATCCTTTAGCTGATGAGTTTATGGAAATTACACTTTATGTAAATCAGTCTGCAGTTCTCATTGCTGTATGAAGATGAGAGACACATAGAACATCCAATTTGAACACAAGATAACTCACAGATGCCACTGTTAAGACTTCATTATCATAACTTATTACTTAAACCAGAGTTGAAGAGTGGATTCTGCAGTCACCACAAGATGAAGATCAGGGCCTACCTGAGAGATGCTTTCATCCCCACAACACAGTAAAATGACTTTGTAGATTCAGGATTTGATTAGGTCGCGTGCATTTTCATGAGGTGTGCAAAGTAACCCCTCGAAACAGAAGCACAGTCCAAACCTCACACGTGTTGAAATCTGCTACACTCTCATCGACGGTTTTGGGTTGAATCGCTGACTGAAATGAGTGACTCCAAAGTAACTTGGCTCCATCTAGTGGAGAACATAAGAGTACTTCAGCAAAACAAATTAATTCACCCAAAAACAAGCATATATTTAGTGATAAGAATATTAATTTCTAGAAATGAAATGACAGTTGGAAAAATTTGGGTAAAAATCTACATGTTTAAACTGTCTCTGAACTGCAACTTTCAGATGTATTTGTATCCTTTAAAAACCACACACACAGTCAGTGGGATCGCAGGCGGCGAAAGAGGTCCCAATTTGGAGGATCCTTAATCAGCCTTCGTTTTGTGGCCTTCATTTTGTATCATCCAATCACCCAAAATCCTTTGCACACCTCTGTGTCAAAACCCAGTGAGCTTCCAGTTTAGATCGTATTTTTGGCCATTCTTAACTGGCTATCACCAAACCCAATACAATCCTATTTTTTTCAGCTTTTTAAAAATGGTTATATTTTTAATTGTTTTAATAATTTGTTACTCATTGTCATGGATCACAAGATAGGCCATATCAATAGAATTTTTTTCTGTAAAAGTGTATTATAGCTGAAAATCGTGATTTATTGTTGTCTGAATTGGTCAGTGTATTTTTTCCATCATGCATCGTGTAATCAAAATATGTTATTTTAAAGCCGCAGTCCGTAACTTGTTTGGGTTAAAATGATCAAATAAATTTCTGAGCAAGTACATCATATTGATATGAAATAACCATTTTGTGTTCAAACATAAAACAAATAACAGCCAAATGGTAGCAACTCAAAACAAGCAACTGACAGACAATTTTATATAAATGCATTTTTATTTGATTAAATGTTGTAGGCTACATATGAGAGAGTTGGCTAGTTGTCATAGTTTTACTCCAGATCCAGGTGGTCTACAAAGATATTGTGTATGTAGCCTAATTAAATCACAACCCAGACAAAAATCGTACAGGCCTATGTATCAATGAATGACACACATTTAGGCTGTGGTGTGTGTGTGTGTGTGTGTGTGTGTGTGTGTGTGCATCAACATGTGTGAAATGCCTGCACTTAAATGGGCTTATATTCTTACTGTTGGCATTCAAAAAAATAAGCTACATGTGTTTTTCCGAGGGTTAAAGTCATCGGTTAATTCCTTGATTTCCGTTTTGACAGTTTACTTATGCTAATTCTCTTTATTGTATTGTTTGATTTTCCTGGGAAATGTATTTATTTTAATTTTATTTTGTCATCGTCATTTTTTTAAGGAGATAAAAATGGTGCTTATCAACCGTGATTGACATGGCAATAAAATTCCAAAACTTTATTTTGTCAGTTAAAGTTGGGAGAGTGTGCAGGTTTAGCTTTTGGACTGGAAATCATCGACCCAATCTGGCAACACTGGGCGCGGATTTTTTTTTCGCGAACCTCACCTAACTGTCTCATGTGAAACCGAAACCTTATCAGTGCCATTTCGGAGGATTCAGATTCATAAAATGCCTTCCTTCGCTTGATACGGTAAGTAGCCTACGTTTTAATGTTTCATAGTAATAAAAATAATAGGTTACTGATCTTTAATTGCGTCTAAATAGATTTTATGTCAAATTCAATGTTGATGTTTGTCGCTAATCTCATGATAGGCTACTTCACGGTGGAAACTGCAATAAAATGGCAACTATAACTTGCGCAGTTGTTTTTCCTCTAACAGGAACATGTATCAGCCTATTTTATTTTAAACCCTGGTCTAGTTTACATCGATTATGGTTGAGGGTGCTTCTGAAATTATATGAGGGGAGTAAATGTAATGTTCAACGGCTTGCCAGTTGAACATCCCAGTCAGCAAATTTTCTTTGGCACAAAAATCCTACCCAAAACACCTTAAAACCCTTTAAGGTAGGCTACTACTCAACCATTTGGTAGACCACACTTTAAGTCACTATATTTAATTGAAAAATGCATCAAGCTTAACTCAACCTGAATGAGCCATCTGTATCGTGGGCTATTGTTTGGTGTAGAGATGGGGAGTCGACTCCAAAAGAGTCGATTCCTCGACTCTCACTAGCCTGAGTCCCAATTCGCCTACTTATACTACGACCTAAAAGTATGTACTTTTTTTTGAGGAAAAAGTACATACTTTTGAGTGTGTAGCAAAAGAGTATGCACGTTCTGGGACATACTTCGATGACGTCATGCAACGTGAACGAGAACGTGGTTGCTTAGTTACGCACACCATGACTGTTAACAAAACATTTTACATTTCATTCATTCTTATAGACAAGTTTCCTGAGTGAAATAGGCGGGCCGCCATTAGCCTTTCACTCTGCCAACGACTTCCGGTTGTGTCTGCCAATTACTTCCGGTTAGCGAGTTAGCGTCTTTTACTGTCTTTGATTAGCGTGCAGAAAAAGTAAACTATGGATGGTGTTACACGCCGACACGGCTCCGGGACATATTGTGCTGTTCGCGGTTGCAACAACTCGTGGCGATTGCTGAATGTTTGGTCGGAAGGAGAATGTTTCGACCATCAACCATCTACAAGGCGCCAATGTGGATGTGCTCCCCCGTATGCGTTGTATGAGAAACCAAAAACAGATGTTGAATCTCGGAAGTGGCTAGCGGCTTTGAAGTTGAAGAATCCGCCCAAAAGACTTTTTGTTTGTTCTTATCACTTCATTGATAAAAAGCCCACAGTGGAAAACCCTTTCCCGGAACTTTGGTTGGGATACGAGCGACCTCCCCAGCAAAAGAGACGTAAACTCGACAGAAACACAAGTGACACGCAATCGGATGGTAAGTGTATCTTGATATTTTTCTGGTTAGCTAAAGTTTGCAGCATAAGTTTGACTGTTGATATATGTGTCTCTGTCCTGTGTTAGTAGGTTATATACATTTATAGTTTATGCTGTTTTTCTTTTAGAAGTGTGCATCGAGCCGAAGTTTAAAGATGCTGCAACACAATGGGAGGACCTGACAAAAACTGACCACAGCTACGCGGCAAAGTTGGACCAAGTGAACAAATCGACGCAGACTGGGGGTCAGACTGTGGCTGATGATATGCTCCTGGATGATGATACCTCGCTGCTGTACACAGGACTGCGTCTGGTATATTTTTTTACTTTGGTGAAAACGATGTTGCCATTTAGTAAACCATCATGTAGTATTCCTGTTGTTGACCAAATACTGATGACCCTCATGAAACTGAAACTGAACCTTGTGTTAGGGGATGTGGCAAAGCGCTTTAAAGTGTCTAAAGGTGAAGTAAGTAAGGTGATTGCTCACTGGATTGATACATTGGGTGAGCAGCTTGAACCCATGGTTGCCTGGCTGCCAAGAAGTGTTATTCGTGCTAACATGCCACCATCCTTTAAAAAGAACCACCCACAGACCACTTGCATCATCGATTGTGCCGAAACGGCTATTCAGAGAGCTACAAACCTTAACTGTAGGAGTGCCACTTTCAGTCATTACAAGGGAACCAATACTGCCAAATATCTTGTTGCTGTGTCACCTCATGGGCTGATAATGTTTATATCAGAGGCCTATGCTGGTAAAAGCAGTGATAAGTTCATCACTATAAACAGTGGGTTTCTGGAGGCCCTAAGGCCTGGTGATGAGGTAATGGCTGACAGGGGTTTCACGATTCGAGATGTACTACATGAAAGGAAGGTGAAATTGAATATTCCTGCCTTTACCCACAAGCGTGGTCAATTGACCAATGAGGAGGTAACGCGCACTAGACGAGTGGCCAATGTCCGTATACATGTAGAGAGGGCAATCCGCAGACTTAAAGTCTTCAAAATTCTGTCCCAAACTGTCCCCATCTCCATGACCCCGAGGTTGGACAAGATTCTTACCATATGTGCTGCTTTAGCAAACATGAGGTCCAGACTCATCCGACTGCCACATGAGGTGTAAGTCCCTATGAAAAGTCACCTGCAGTTGTTGTTGTTTTTTTTGTTTTGTTTTTTATTGTACATATTCCTTTTATTTTATTTTATATATGTATATATATATAAATAATTTCAGCTAGAAAAACCTGTGTAAATGTATTGTTATTGTTCCCTTTCTGGTGTTGTGATTATTAAGACAAAACAGAGTTTTAACTAAGAAAAACTTGTGTGAGTGCTATTCTTTTTCTTGTATTGTAAATATTGACACATGACAATAAACAATTTGATTTTTGAGAAGAAATTAATTCATTTTTATTGATCCTATTCCATAACAAAGGGACAATTTCATTAACTCCTTAATGGCTGAATTTTTTTATAATTAAATAAAAACAAAGTAAATACAGGAAAAAATCTCAAAATATTACAAAAAGAAAAAGACTGGAATAAAATAAAATATTAAATAAATAAAATTAATAAATAAAGAAATAAGTGACTGATATTAAAAATAAAAGTAAAAGAAAATAAATAAAATAAATCAGTTTGATAAAAATAAATAAAAGCTAGAAAGGATTTGACACAAATTTGTGACAACAGGGGACAAGGGGTTAAAAAAAGGAATGACTAATCACCCCAGTACACATAAGCAGGTCATGCTGATTTGACAACATCCATGTATCTGGAGCACAACTCCAGCCTTCCATCATCGAAGTCATCGACAACTTTTGGCAACATGTGGGTGAAATAGAAGGAGTGTAGCCTTGAGATATGTCCCTCAACAAAGGTTTGGTCGTAGAGCACGTTGAGCTGCAGACATTCAGTGTTACTCCAAATCACCAACAAGGCTTGCCGTAGCCCTGTGCAGTGCATGCCCAGTTGCACCTGCATGTAATATCCCTTTGGCCCATTGAAGGACAGATGGAAGTCCCCTGTGGGCATGCGTTTGATCTCACTGCTTTTAGCAGCAAGTGCTTCAGTAAGGGACTGGTTTTTGACTAAGACAGGGCACTTGATCTCCAGTAGTGTGTCTCTGTTCATGACACCATCCGGACTCGCAGCAAGCCATGGCTCACTCGGGCAAACCACCAAACCTTTCACATCGATGTCATGACCTTGGTCTTGCAGGTATTGCCTGGCGTGCTCTTCACCCTCTGCTCCTTGCCGGGTTGCCGCGTTACCGTGAAAGGTAGGATGGAGGTGTTCAGACAAGAATTTGTCTGGTGCTGTGGTAGCCCGAACTGGCACATTCTTGGCTGTGCTTGCTGTTATCCGTACCCGTCGCATGTCATGCCACAGTTGTTCACTGCTCTGTTCTTTTGTGTGCTGCTCAATGTACATAAATTGGGTTGTGGTCATGTCAATGTATGTGGTGTAGAATGCCCTACATTTCTCACATTCAAGTTGTGTGTTGTGATCACCATGATGTAGGGACAGTGGAGCTTTTGATGTCTCGGCAGACTGAGCAGGGAGGCTGGTGTTAAAAGTGAGCTGCATTAGTCCACTGCCAGGTGCAGTAAAAAGTGCCGCTATTGGTGTGGAGAGACAGTAATTTTGCCATTCTTCCAGTGTCTCATGGACTTTTACCTTGCGACTAGGTGTAGAGACTATGCTGGAGGAGGATGCCTGTGATGCTGGTTGGTATAGATTACTTCTGCTGTGTCTTCGGAAAGACACATCTCTGATTTTTTGCTGCCCAGTATTGCTTTTTGTCCCGGCATTCCAGCAATTCTGCACATCAGTGCAGGCAAGCCCTGTCTTCCCTTGCCTCACAGCATTTTCTACCTGCAGACAGATAGAAACAAAATCACACACATTTTAAATAATGGTTTGAGCATCACGACACAATTTACTTCTTTTAGAGAAAACATTTTGTAAATCAAAATAAAAAGGGTATGATGAAGGTAGAGAGTTTTTGTTACTTTTCAAAACAATTAATGAGCTGGGCCTGCAGCCATCAACATCATTGTTTAACCCCTTAATGCCTGAATTTATTTAGACTTATATAAAACAAATCTGGAAAAATATGAAAAGAATAATAAAAGAATAAAATAAAATAGAATTAAATATTAAATAAATAACATTTAATAAAGTGATAAATGATACGATATGGTTACACGTTTGCACAATAAACTTAGACACAATCTCTCTCTCACATGCATACGCACACACACACATACTCACGCACACACACTTGGATATGTGGTTTGCGGGGACTCTCCATAGGCGTAATGGTTTTTCTAATGTACAAACTGTATAATCTATCCCCCTAAACTAACCCTGCCAAACTTTTGGGCTTTTTGGAATTTCAAAAAACACCATTTAGTATGTTTTTTAGCCGTTTGGTTTATGAGAACACAGATGTCCTCATAAACCATGTTTACGTTGTAATACCCATGTCATTATACACAGTTGTGTCCTCATAAACCACACACAGACACACACACACACACACACACACACACACGGGTTAAAGCACTGTCAAACACCCCCGCATTCTGCGCTCACTGTAAACACCTTGCTGTTGTCTTAAAAGTAACTCTAAAAGTAAAAGTAACTCGCAATGTATGCAAAGTGTCTCTCTTCCTATCAGCGCCGATCAACGAGCATTTAAAATGCTAGGCAGGCAGGCTAGAGGGGATTACTTTTTATTTGTATTACTCTTCGTGTTCTGTTATAGATTAACACACGGATACATACAAACATCTTAATACAAGCATAAGATGGGCTAACGTACCTTCCAAAGCACGGCGGCTGCATGGCTACAGGAACGTCCGGGTCCGGCGATACAGGTACAGCCTGCAGTCTCCACATCTCCCGTCTTGGTAACCAAAACCCAGGCGTTATGCGCTGAATTATTAACGGACTGGCTTGGTTGAACATCGGCCTTTAGGTAAATTAAACTACCCATATCGTGTAAAAGTACACAGCCCACTTTGTCGGAATGGAGGTACTGAAACGCCTCAGAGCTTTTCAGGTTATTAATTGCGTTCCCATCCACCGCCATGGAATCAATAAAATAAGAAAAGATCTTGGATGTTGTGATGCTGGGCCATATCGACATGTTGTCCGCCCATGATGTTACCTTACTTGGATGCGGAACGGTCAAAACACCATTTTTAATAAGATTTTCGGTCGAATGTTGCCATTCCAAAGCCATTTTTACACCACTACTCAGCCTGCGCCGGAAGTTCTTGGCAGAAACAGGAAGTAAACCGGAAGTGCCCGGGAAACTTGTCTATATGTCCAATATAACTGTATTTACTATTCCCATATTTTTTTCCTCATAGTTTTTTCCAAAATACATTTACAATGTGTCCTACCAAATTGAGGAGTGAAGCAGGCTGTCGTCGTAGATCAACCAAACGCAGGTCGTTTGTGAGGCGGCTGGTTCTGACGTTCATGTGCAATGTGTGTAACGAAAGCTAAAATATTTAAAGTTTATAGTATAACTATTGTTTAACGTATTTTATACTTATGTATAATACTCAAAAATACCCAGATGAAAATGAACCATGCTTTTACTATAGTAAAAGTGTAGTAACCATGTTTATTTGGTTGGATTGATAAAGTTAACATTTGTACAGCCACAGTATTACTACAAATAAGTCAGTGTGGTTAAACTATGGTTAGTGTAGTAAAAGGTGTTTATTTTCATAAGGGTTTATAGTAAGGTAACTTATAAATCTAAGACAGAAACATCAGAAGAAATACATTAAAAAAAAGACACTTGCATGACACTGTACTTTTTATTTCATCGGACCCTACAAGATAAACACGGTACTTTTTGGCACAACATAACCCCATTAATATTACGAGACAATAAAATATAACTTTAATAAGGGTTAGCTGCTAAACATTTTAATTCTTACACTTAAAAACTGAGGGCGAATCTCCGCGGCTGCATCCGGCTGCCATGTTTACATCACCATAGATACCACCATCACCACAAAGCTCCTCCCTCCCGCACGCAATGGGTTGTGGGCAATATTAGCCGTTAGAGTGTGCATTGATCTGCACTTCGAATTCTAACCGGAAATAGTAGACCATCCGGGTATCTTTGGAATACTCTTTTCAACATACTACGATTTGGGACGTACTAATTCTAGTTTCGCATACTATTTAGGACGGATAGTATGCGAATTGGGACTCAGCACTAGTCGGAATCGACTCCAGGTCAGGAATCGACTCCCAGTGTCGAGTGTTTTTTTCAAGTTCAACACAGCAACAGTTCATTATAACGAAAAGATTATAATGAATGTAAAGATACGGAAATTAAAACAAAAAGATAAAGAAATGAGAGGAAAAAATAAGTAATGCCAGGAAAACAAAGAACAATAATGTATAGATAGTTTTTTTCTGTTGGGTCTGTTTTGCGGCTCAATCAATCATGATGTGGTTCAATACAGTCAATTGGTTGTGATTGGCACAAAACACTGCAGTAGGTTTTACGAACCATGTACCAGTCCTCAGGGTGAGAGTGGGACATGCCCATAATTGGTAAGTGGTGGTTGATTGAGTGATACTGTTGAGTGATGACTGTTTTTGAATCCAGTAACGTTAACTTATAATGGCAACCCCGACCTCAACCGTGTGGAAATATTTCAACCAGACCGAAGACAAAACTAAAGCAACGCTGTGTTTATGAAATGCAAAAACGGCAATAAAACTGGTAATGTGTTGCAATCAGTCATTAAATATACTTTTTTATTTCATATAGGCATTCTTAGAGGTGATTTTTGTTTCTTGTCTGTGTTGATTAATTTTTCAATATTAAACATTTTATGGTAGAGAAGCTAGCTAATGTTGGTAAAATGAGCTAATGTTGGTAAAATGAGCTATTTACAATGAACAAGAGGGTTAGTGTTGTTAAAATGATTAATTTAATATTATTCAATTACATATTTGATGAAAAATATTTGATCAATATAATTTTTTCACCATTTCTGGGAGAGCGGGGCACAAAGTAACACTTTTTGACTTTCTCAGTTTGTGTAAATCTACTTATGGTTCAGAGTATTTATTTTTCCCCACATTAATTTCCCACATGTCTAGTACAACCTAGTCATTTATTTTTAATTTTAATTTCATGTCAAAATTCAGTGTATGTTCTGTTCCTCCACATACAGGCCTGAAATCAAACCTCTCATCTAGCAGGAAGAGAAGCAGAAGTCGGCCCGTAAGATTAGTGTGTGTGAGGAGAGCGAGAAAGGAGAAGACGACCTATAAAATGAGTGTGTGTGAGGAGAGAGAGGAGGAGAAGATGGCCTGTAAAATGAGTGTGTGTGAGGAGAGAGAGGAGGAAAAGACGGCCTGTAAAATGAGTGTGTGTGAGGACAGAGAGAAGCAGAAGTCGGCCTGTGAAATGAGTGTGTGTGAGGAGAGCGAGGAGGAGGCTTCTGTTCACACTCAGAGAGCAGCATCTCCAGAGTTCAGCTGTGTGTCTATGAAGAGTAACAACTCCATTGGTCTGCCCCCTAATCTCAGCGGTGGACCTGCTGAGACCTCTGACTCTGTGTGAGTAGTGAAAGTGAAATTATCGAATTAACATGGTGAATCATTCACTGAGGTTTTCTCTGAAAAGTAAATCACTTTATAAAGACAAAAAGAAAAGATGCTGGTCACCCACTGAGGGTCTAAAACTGTCTGAACTGAGTCCCAGTGAAGTGATTTAATGATCAGAGGAAGCTGTCAGGTGACTTATATGTCTCTGACACAGGTCGGTTCCTTGAAACGGGTGTTTAATTATTAGGCTTGTCTTGTTTACACCATGAGAACTGTATTCATAAATGAACATAGTACAAACACATCAGCAGATATACATAGCAATACATAGTCTTTATGAAAACGAGATACAAAATGATTTCAATACATTAAACAAGTTAAACAAATACCTTGTTGGCTGCTTTTTATGAAAAGAGGTCATTGAGTCCTTAGTTTTACGTAAAATCGTCTTTGCTGTCCTTTTTTAACATAAGAATCACTGATTTTAAAATTAAATGCAACTTAGCCGAGCCTCGTGAGGCGTCCGCTCATCATCAGTCCATCGTCATTTCTGCTAAAGTGACACATTCGCGCACCTACTCTATGTTTTTGTCCCCTAAATTGAATTTCCACGGGCAATATCGGATAGTTCACCACCTCCCCGTGCACACACCGTACCTTAACCATGCGGCTATTATCCAATGCCCTAGGTTTAATCAGGCTTTGATGGATGGAGGTTTGGTTACACCCTGAATCCACCAAAGCCTGATATGTACCCCCCTTGATACTCACTGGTATCTGTTACAGGCCAGCTTGATCGAGGGTAGCCTGTGGCATGTCGAGGACCCGGATCAGTGTCCCCACCTCCATCAGCCCGGCCCGAACCTCCCGGTCTATCCAGCTCCGGAACAGCTCGTAGTCTTCATGCTGGGCTCGGAGGAGCGCCTCGAAAACGCTTATCCTGCTCCTCCTTTATGGCCAGCAGGTTTTGATGTTGTTCCTGGTGAAGACCGACGAGCGATTGTATAATGTCCGCAAATGGCGTTCCTGGCGGGGACTGCATGGCGGCGGCGATCTTCTCCCTTCCCGGGTTTCGGCACCAGTGTGATAAGATTCGGCGTTGTGGGGGTGTGGAAGGAAGAAGACAGGGGTCGGCGTGACTGGGACTCTTGTTTATTCACAATAAACAAAAACAAAACAAAAGGGCCGCGTGACAGCGCGTTCACCGTGACACAGGCACAGCAGACACAAAAACAACAATCCAGATTACCTTCGGCGATTTCTCAGACAGGCAGCAGCACACGAGGTCCCAGTCCAACTCTTTCTCTCTCTCTCTCTCTCTCGTTCCCGGTTTATATGCGGTCTCTCCACGCCAATTACTGCAATCAGACACAGGTGTTCATCATCTGCACTTGACCTACTTACTCACCGCTCGGCTCCCTCCTCTCTCTCCCGCTACAGACTTCGCTAAACCACGCCCCCCTCACCACAATGATGTACTGATTTTTAGAGACTTTTTCAAAACTTTAAAGTAAACGTCCACTGCTATGATTGGGTCACAGTTTTGCGTATTAAAATAATTTTTTACGTCCGCACCATTACATGTGTGGAATTTGAAAACGTCTGATGCTGAAAAATATATCGTTACATCCAGTGTTGGGGAGTAACGCATTACAAGTAACTTGAGTTACGTAATCAGATTACTTTTTTCAAATAACTAGTAAAGTGACTCATTACTTAAAATATCTACTTTTTCAAATAAGTAACACAAGTTGCTTTGTTTTTCCATTTATTGACAGACAACTCTTCTGTCCTCATGTTGAGAGAAATCATGTGCAGTTCACCATTTTTATTAATGTTGAGTGGTACTGGATCTGTGAGATGAGTAAATGCCTGTTCACATTATATAATGTGAACAGGCATTTACTCATCTCACAGATTCAGTATCACTCAACATTAATAAAAACGGTGAAGTGCAATCTCAGAATATTATGCAAACCTGCAATAATTAAAGATATTAAATTACACAAATATACTTAATGCATTTTATCTTTTATCTATTTAAATATTTATTTTCAGTTTTTATTATTTATTACTATTTATATTATTTATTATTATATTATTGCTTAAGTAAGTGTGTTGAACTTTCTTCTCTTGCAATCTATTCTTCTTTATTCCAGAATGGCTGAATAACTAAAAGAGTTTTTTTTTTTTTTTTTTTTTTTTTTAACTGCACCCTCTACTATACAGGCGTGATTTTGCATTTCTTTCAGCCTGAGGCTTATTCAATTCACTTTTGGTGTGAGAGTGCCTTCACATTTGCCAAAAATGAAAATATAAAACATGTTTTTTTGTATCAATTTTCGAAACACAAATTATGATTTTTTTTTTTTTTTTATGTCTTTAAGGTCCATGCAACCAAGCATATCAAAATATGCAACCATTAGGACTTTTAATGCAGATGATTTTTTAGGATTTGGAGCAATATTGATGCAATCTGCCTTCATTTAAGTGTTCAGTGTTCATTTAAGCATACAGATATACTTTAAAGAAGCAATTTGAAATATTAATGTCTTTTTCAGCCTTTTTGTCTTATAATGTCTTTTTTCATCAGCAAGAAGAGAAAGAAAGCAGCATCTCCAGTATCTAGCTGTGTTTCTATGAAGAGTAACAACTCCATTGGTCTGCCGCCTAATCTCAGTGATGGAGTGGCTGTGACCTCTGACCCTGTGTGAGTATCATGTGCAACACTGTATTTCAGTCCCCTGAATTCAGAAATTGAGAAGTGCCCTTTGACCCTCTCTGAGTGTAATCATGTAGGGTGGAACATTTTACACAAGAACCAAAGTTTTACATTAAGATTATGATATATTATCTCTGCATTACAGCTCTTTAGCTAGAAAGAATAAATCAACTGATGTTTTTTTTCTTTTTTGTTAGTGCTTAAATATAAAGGTAAAAATATACAGGTCATTATTTTCCTTTAAGTTCCTGCTGTGCATCATTAATTTACAGTATATAAGAAACAATATTAGTCTTAGAACAGAACCTTGAGAAACTCAAGAACACAAAATTGGGTTACATTTTATTTTGATGGTCTGCTTTAGACATTCTGTTGACTATAGTAACGTTGCACTTACATGTCAACTAACTCTCATTAGAATATTAGTTGACTGGTAGGGATACTTTTCAGGTAGGTTGAATAAATTGACGTACTTGCAAAGTTACTTATCAGTAGAATGTCTGTTGGGGAGCATCAGAATAAAGTGTTAGCAGATATTAGGCAGACAGTCTACTAATACTATAATGACAGATAGTTAACATGTAGGTACAATGTTACTTACAGTCAACATAATATCTAAGGGGGACCAACAAAATAAAGCGTTACCATAAATTAGCCACAAAAACTAAACTCTTAAATGAACACTTCTTTCTAAATGTTGTATGTTTTCAAATAAGATTCAGTAAGAACCAAATAAGATGTTTTACAATATGACATTTTAAATATTTTCTCTCTGTTCAATTTAATGTCTTTTCAGTGGTGGAAGATCTGACCAGATCAGATATGTGTCCTGTCAGACCAGCACATCCTCCTCCTGTCAGAAACACATCAGTCATCATGACACAGAAGCAGCCCTGCAGCTCGATTCTCACCAACCAGTGCATGATGATCTTCAGAGAGTCAAAGACCGGCACAAAACCAGCATGAAGAACAGATACGAGAGGGTTTTTGAGGGAATCAAACTACAAGAGAATCAGGCCCTCCTGAACAGGATTTACACACAGCTGTACATCATAGAGGGAGAGAGTGAAGGAGTGAATGAAGAGCATGAGGTGCTACAGATGGAGAAAAGTTACAAGACACTCAAAGACACTCCAATCCACTGCAATGACATTTTTGATCCTTCACCTGAACCTGGATATGAGGAGAAGAGAAGAGAGAAGAAAGACCAAATCAAGACTGTTCTTACTAAAGGCATCGCTGGAATTGGAAAAACCGTCTCTGTGCAGAAGTTCATTCAGGACTGGGCCGAGGGAAAAGCCAATCAGGGTGTAGATTTCATGTTTGTGCTTCCATTTAGAGAGCTGAACTTGATTAAAGATCATCAGTACAGTCTTCACAGACTTCTGCTGGACTTTCATCCTGAACTTCGAGATCTGGACTCAATGATTTATGATGAATGTACAGTTGTGTTGATCTTTGATGGTCTGGATGAAAGCAGATTGACACTGAAGTTTTCAGACAGTGAGAAAGTTTCTGATGTGACTGAGTCTTCATCAGTGGGTGTGTTGATGTCAAACCTCATGAAAGGAGATCTGCTTCCCTCTGCTCTCATCTGGATCACCACCAGACCAGCAGCAGCCAATCAGATCCCCTCAAACTACATCAACCGTGTGACAGAAATTCAGGGATTCAATGACCCTCAGAAGGAGGAATATTTCAGCAAGAGAATCAGTGATGAGCATCAAGCCAGCAGAATCATCTCACACATCAGAAGAGCAAGAAGCCTCCACATCATGTGCCACATCGTCTTCTGCTGGATCTCAGCCACTGTGCTTCAAAACATCCTGAAACAAGATCTCAGTGCAGAAATCCCTCAAACTCTGACTGAAATGTACATCCACTTCCTCCTCATTCAAACTCATATGAGGAACCAGAAGTATGAAGAGAGAGATCCAGAGAAACTCCTGCAGTCCAACAGAGACGTGATTGTGAAACTTGCTGAACTGGCTTTCAATCAGTTGATGAAGGGCAATGTGATGTTCTATGAGGAGGACCTGAGAGAGAGCGGCATAGACGTCACTGACGCCTCAGTGTATTCTGGGATTTGCACTGAGATCTTTAGAGAGGAATCTGTGATTTATCACAGGAAGGTTTACAGTTTTGTACATCTGAGCTTTCAGGAGTTTTTTGCAGCACTGTATGTGTTTTTCTGTTATTTACACAAGAAGAGTGAAGTTCTGAAAGAGTTCCTCACAGGAAAGTCCAGAACTCAGTGTGAGAATGTTTCTCTAGATGTTTTTCTGAAGGAAGCAATGAATAAAGCCTTGAAGAGTGAAAATGGACACCTGGATCTTTTCCTTCGATTTCTTCATGGCATCTCACTGAAGTCCAATCAGAGACTCTTACAGGATGTGCTGATTCACACAGAGAACAACCCAGAGAGCATCAAGAAAATAATCCAAAACCTCAAACGAGGTCAAAAAGACAAAGTCAGTCCTGAAAGATGGATGAATCTGTCACACTGCTTGATTGAGATGAAGGATCATTCTGTTGTTAAAGAAATGCAGAGTTTTTTAAACTCTAGAACAAAAAGAAAAATTCTTTCTCTTGCACAATGCTCAACTTTGGCGAACATGATCCTGATGTCAGAGGAGGTGATGGATGAGTTTGACCCTAAAAAATACAACATAAAATCAAAAGATGGTAGTAGGAGACTGTTACCTGCTGTGAGGAACTGCAGAAAAGCTCTGTAAGTGTGAAAATATGAACATACAGTACTTATATTTGGGTCAATGACATGATGTGCATATTTTTGTGGCCAAGTCTATTATTAACTTTTTAAGATAACGATTTATGACATATATCACTTTATTCTATAAAACTATTTAGTTTGAATTCATTTTAGCACATTTAAATAATACATGTTATTTCATGTTTAGTTATCTTAAACCCCAAAAATGTCAGGTGGTGCAACTGTCAGAACAGACTAAGAAAATTATTTAAAATGGTGTCTTAATAATAAAAAAAATTAAAAACTAAATACTGCAGCATCATTTTAGGGTTGAAACCTTTCATGTAAACAAATTTGATTAATATCAGTAGTTTTAAAGGGATAGTTCACCCAAAAATGAAAATTCTGTCATCATTTACTCTCCCTCAAGTTGTTCCAAACCTGAATGATTTCCTTTCTTCTGCTAAACACAAAAGAAGATATTTTAAAGAAGGTTGGTAATTAAATAGTTGCTGGTCCCCATTTTTTCCTTCTATGGAAGTCAATGGGGTCCATCAGTCGTTTGGTTACCGACTTTCTTCAAAATATCTTCTTTTGTGTTCAGCAGAAGAAAGAAAGTCATACAGGTTTGGAACAACATGAGGGAGAGTAAATGATGACAGTATTTTCATTTTTGGGTGAACTATTCCTTTAAAGCTGTTGAGATAATAAAAAATAAAAAAAAATTGTCCAGCAATTTTAATTATTCCCAAACATCAGGGTGGCACAACTGCAAACATTGCTCTTTTATTATGAATTGACAAGGTAATAACAGTAAGCACATTTAAACACATTGTTCATGACTCAAAAATATACAGTACATTAGTTTTGAAAAGATAAACATTTTTTTTTTTTTTTTTTTTTTTTTTGTCAATGACCCTTTTGTATATTGAGATGAGTATTATCTGGGTTTGTGTTCATAAGCATAAAATATACATTACTGCAGTTTTGTATTCATTCTCTACCAAATTAATACTATTGGTTTTATTTAATATTTTTAATTCTTTGTAAACAACCATCGAAGCTACCAATAAAACTAGTCAAATTTAAGGCATTTGTTAATGTCAATAATGGAATATATTAAAGCTACAATATGTAATGTTGTTTGCCGCTAGGGGTCGCTAACCTCTTACAATAACAAAGGTGTTACCTTTAAAGAATTGTTAAAGAAATTACACATCATGTACGCTGATAAAGGCTCAATATAAAAATGTCACTGATGTGTCAGAGATGCTGATTTTTGTTCAGCAAACCGATCTATTTTATAAGGAATAGGCTATTGACCGTTTCTTAACCCTTTCTTGATTACATATGAGATTGCTCGTTTCTGCTTCTTTAACTGTATTTTGAGCTGGAGATACTGTACTCATTCAGGAGATGTGTAACAGCGCCTCCTACCTTATAACAGTACAGGTAGCTACGTTTATATGGACACTTTTTTCTTCAATCTGAATGAATTCATTCCGATTGATGAATCCGAGCAGTGTTTACATGAACACCAAAGTGATTGGGTTGATGTGCACATTTATTTGTCACAAGCTTCTGATCATATTTAATCTTTTGACATGCACACACTGCACAAATATACAGCTTCCCACTGTTGTTGTATAATAACCTCCTTTTCTTTGTTTTAAAAAGCAGACTTAATACTTTTTCTATTTCGGGTCCTAATTAGGTGACGACGAGCACATGAACCGTTCTTTCTGCTTTTATCAAACAGTAAAAAACCCCATTGCCGCACCCAAAACTAGTCATCTGTGGATGAGAGTCTGAAACAAGGACTGGTGGGACGTTGTCCTGCTCCACTTCACAGATGATGAGTGGAAAGAGAATTTCAGAATGACAGGACACTCATTTACACTTTATTCAACAGGAAGAACAGCTCGTTCTGCGTGTCATACATCACTACGTCATATGTTACACTATATACGTCATTGCATATGCGCAGTACTTTCCAGTTTCTGTTTTTAATCTGATCAAGTGTTAACATGTCCTCTCGATCAGATTAAAAAAGGAATAAACGACCCCTTACAATTCAAATGAAATTTTAATCAGATCTGGCCAATTCATTCTGATTGACGTGGTTACATGTGACTTTTTAGCGCAATTTTCCACCGGACAAAATTGCGATTGTTAACTCATGATTTCTGTTCTGTCTGTGCGCACCAATCTTGCACTTCTATCTACTCCTCAACCAGACCACCTAGAGACTTCTGGTTTTCGGCATTATGTTAAGGAAGGTCTAATCTCGGGAACGCACAAAAAAAATCCAGGAAAAGATTTTGGATTTCCTGGAAATTCCAGAAAAAAATTCTGTTTTTTGCTAATTTCTCGGCAACCATAATAGCTATCGAGTTGAAACAAATTGCAATCGATAGCTTCTAAAATTTACAATAATATTAGAAAAAAAGATTTGATCAAAAATCTTTCCTTTATGCTTCAAAAATTGAATTTTGAGTGTTGTGATCCCATGACGTGAGAAAATTGCGCTAAAACACTCACTGAATTTTTATTACTTGTTTGTTTAGATTGTGCTTCTAGTTCGATTACAGTCGGATTATTAGAGTCCATGTAAATGCAGCTAGTGATAACATGGAAAGCCGGAACAACTCGTCAATTGCTGGGAAGCATTTTTTCATACATGATGAGATATTTTTAACCCTCATTCTGACCCTCTGTCTGAAATGATCCATTTCAGTTTCAGTGGAACCGCTGTCATGCCCTTGGACAAATTCAAGCAGTTCAGCACTGACTGGGCGCACACGTTCATGAGGTCTGCTGTCATGTCGACGAGTACAACTCCACACTGAGAAAAGAGATTCTCTGCACGGGGGAGAGTTTGCTCTTTTCCCAGTTGACCTGAAGCCCCAAGTGGCTGAGGTGCCTGAGCACCAGGTCCCTGTGTTCGCATAACTGATCTAGTGACTGGGCCAGAATGAGCCAGTCATCGAGATAGTTGAGGATGCAAATGCCCCCCTCTTTCAACAGGTTAAGGGCAGCCTCCGCTATCTTCTTAAAGACGCGGGGTGACAGGGACAGCCCAAAGGAGAGAATCTTGTACTGATATGCCCGCCCCTTGAACGCAAAGCACAGAATGCTGTGTCGAGGTAGGATCGAGACATGAAAGTATGCGTCCTTCAGGTCGATAGCTGCAAACCAATCTTGGCTGCATCCAATCTGGCTGTAGGAGGTCCCTGTACTTGCACTGCAGCAGCAGCAAAAATCTACAACAACAGCAATAATCAACAGCAGCAACATATCAGATCTATTCACGACCAAATACAATAACATTGTCATATCCATTACCATGCTAAAAATCTTATGAGAGTTGTCATAATAGAAATATAGTCAAATATATTTTTATAAATTTGAGAATATTTTTTCGATTTCCAGTGGCACGTTTGCACAGTATACTTTTATTATCTGCATAATCAAATATAAGATGTATTTACATATAAGGTCGGCTACATAATAAAGGCTTACAGTCTTGCAATCTTTTGGGGACACAAGCTCACCAACATGCCTTTTAATCAGAGTACTCTCTGTTTTCAGATTTGCAGACTGTAAACTCACTGATCAGCACTGTGAAATAGTGGCTTCAGCTTTACAATCATCAAACTCCCCCCTGAGAGAGCTGGACCTGAGTAACAATGATCTGCAAGATTCAGGAGTGAAGCTGCTCTGTGCTGGACTCAAGAGTCCAAACTGTCAACTCAACATACTGAGGTTTGACTTACACATTGATCAATTATTAACCCGCTCACTTTTTTTCTTATCAGTGCGAAAGAGACTCAAATTACAGATAAGTGTTTGAAACTGAAAAATGTCTACATTAATTTGTGTACAAAAACATGTTGTATGTACGCCTGCTTTGTATCTGTATCACTCCCGTGTGTATCTGTGTAAGCGCTCGGTGAAGACAACATGTTTTTGAAGCATTGATCATTGTAGCCAATCACAGACATATATGTTGAGCGTGTGAACACAATGACCAATGATAGACATATATGTTGAACACATGAACGCAATGGCCAATCAGAGGTGTTTGAGAATATGTTCAACAGCGCTCAAAATGCTTGGGGGAAATGCTGGTTTAGTCACATTTTTAAACTTTCAGTACCAACTTGGTTACAAATTTGGTACTTTTGACAACACTCTACACTGCAGAATTTCACATGTATCCAGGAGTATTACTGACCATATATGGGAAATACCACGGCCCTGTATACTGCCAAAATTGTAACAATTCGGTAGTTAGTGAGGTATTCTTCCATGCAATGGCCTTTTGTTGCCATCGAAAGTAATCCCCTTTAGGCATTTTTATTTAGGTGACATTCGCACCTTTGTGCCCCATCTGGCCTCCCTCTTTGGTCATTCATGTTAAACTGGTTTGGTTGCTTTGAAGCTAAACCAGACAGCTTTTGGGCCACTGAGTACACCGACTTTCCACAAAAGTCTTATCAGTTGTACATTCTACACACAAGAATAGTCCACTAGCGTTAAGCCATTCTGGCAAAGCAGGGCCAGGCACACATACATAGTGAACATGCGGTTCTCATGGCTCTCTGGAGCAGCAGCAGTACACATGTCCTGGCAATAGATGTGCTTGTCTTGGGGAAAGCCTCTTGCACTAGCCGTGCACACTCCGCCACACCAACACTGGAACTGGTTCCCTTTTGATCCGTTGACCACAATGATGATTGTAGAGCAGAGCGAAACAAACGTCCGCTCGGCTCCAAAGCGAAATCTTGATGTGAGTATTGCACGCAGACCCTTATATACCCAGAAGCGGGGGTGTGGTCACTAGCCAACGTGCATTGTTTCATTCATTTACCACTTGAAGGTGATTGGGCTCTCAGGCGAGATCCCAATTCATCAATCACAGGCGATTAATTTTGAACATAACTGACTGATATGGAACTTAGAATTACAATTGGATGTAAATATTTACACTAATATTGTATGCAAACAGCTTCTTATCAGAAACATAAGACAATGCACACGATGCTCTCAATCAATTTCTAACTACGTATATAGTTTTTATGCTATGAATTATTTATTGTTACCCTATTTAGATTGTCTGGCTGTAATATCACTGATCAGTGCTGTGAAATTGTGGCTTCAACTCTACAATCATCAAAATCCCTCCTGAGATATCTGGATCTGAGTGACAATAAACTGCAGGATTCAGGAGTGAAGCTACTGTTTGATGCGCTCCAGACTCCAAACTGTCAACTCAACACACTGAGGTATTTAACTCTTCTGTGTAAAGTATACATGTAGAATATAAATGTTACAGGTAATACTGACAGTGTATCACTGCACTGAAAAGACACATGTAAACAAATTTGTGATCGGAATGATTTCCAGCTAAAAAAATTAAAATTAAAATACCCGTAACAATTGAAGAAGTTTTTTAAAGAAGCCCTAGCATTTCTCTTGCATTTCACATAAAGGTGACTGGCACCATTTGTGTCTGACTCAATTTTAATATTGCATGGGGAAAAGAAATCTGTTCAGTTATCTGGATACAGAAGCTTCTTGATGTGGACAAATGTAAAATGTTCTGATTGGTTGATGATCTGATCTTCTTGATCAGATCACGGTGATCACATGTCAATGTCAATTGTAAACAGAGCCACAGACTCATGCACAACTATCACAAAAGCCTGTAAACAGTCACTGATGCTCAGAGAGAAAACACTTTATATAAAGTACCACTACTTTTAAACGGGATCATTTGTGGAAAGCAGGTTATTATACATCAGCAATTTTGCAAGGTGAACACATGAGCTGAACTGTACTTTAAAATTGTCAGGGGTTTTTACTTATGAGATGATAATTTGAATTTGAGTCATTTGAATGAATATACAAGGCATTAGATTAATTATCTTCATCTGTGACAAGTGTAATAATAAACAAAAAAATTATTATAACAGTACACTCATCACTATTTAAGTCATACTGTATGACATTTTTTTTTTAATCATTTGTGAGGCCTTAAAGGGGTGGTATAATGCCCTTTTCACAAGATGTAAAATAAGTCTCTGATGTCCCCAGAGTGTGTATGTTAAGTTTTAGCTCAAAATTCCCTACAGATATTCTTACATAGCATGTTAAAATTGTCACTTTTTGAGGGTGAGCAAAAACGCACCGTTTTTGTGTGTGTCCTTTAAATGCAAATTAGCTGCTGCTCTCAGCACAGGGGGTGGAGCTTCAAGAGCTCCTGTCCTTTTACCTCACACAGACATGCACTGGAAATGTCAATGTTCAAACTGGAGTCAGTCAATGATGGAGAGACTCAAGAAGAAGTGACAACATGTAGAAGCAACAGGACGTTTCTGAATGGTTAGTTGATGAATTTATGTAGCTTATGTGTAGTTATCTTCTAGTCAGTGATTAGCATATTCTGTCATGATAATCTAAAAATCTTGTTCCCGGGGGCGGGGTTTATGTAAATTTTAGGGTTTGTGATGTCACTAACCCGGGAGGAATGTCCTGTAGTCCCTACCAGCCGTTTGTTGTAGTCCTTAAAAAACGATTTCTTTTAAAGCAAATATCTTCCTTTGCTTTGAACTTTGAGCGTTGTAACTTTGCAGATGTTGTTTATGCTCAAACAGCAACATTACAGACTAACTAAAGTCAGAAAAGTGAAATCATAATCAACCACCCCGTTAATCAACACTGAGTGAGCTATTGTTGCACATCAAATATCAATGTTCAGATCAGTGCAAAGATCGAACTTCTCTCCAAAACGGAACCAGTTTTAGCATTTTTGTGATAAAGGAATGACAATCACTAATATTATCAAACCATAGACCATAGACGAAGCGTGTGTAAGGCTGGGGAAGACTTAGCCAAAAAATTTACAGGGGCTTTGGTCAAAAATGCACTTGCACATTTAAACTAAATCTAGTAATAAAGTGAAAAAGAAAATGCAGAAAATGCTCGTTTTACAGCATTGCACACTACAACCAATTCCACACGACTCTGTTGAGCTTATGAGTGCAATGGCCAATCAGAGACGCTAAGATTAAAAATTGCTGAAACACCAGCAACAAAACTAAGTTTTGAACTCTGAACTCTGACTGAATTCTGCACTCATACAAATACTCTCATAAACTGATCATAA